>QTSX02004317.1:0-417899 GCA_014839935.2 Entomophthora muscae | reverse complement strand
GCTTCTTAAATTAGATGCTAGGCATTCTGGAATCCCCAAAAACAGACGCAAACCACCCAACAGAATAAAGGCAGGAAAATACAAACACCCTGTTTCACCAAGAAATGAGACAGAAGACCACCTGGGCAAATTCTGCACATTAGACCAAAAATACGACGGGGCCCGGGCTATAGATATCAGCTTAGTTGATTGCAACTAAGTCAAGGAATATCTAGGCTGAAGAGGAGAGATCAGCAGCCTAGAATATTACCTCATTCCAAAACCTTATTCAGGTTTGGAATCCAACTCTGGGGGTAAAACTAGTAGCTTGAGGATGATAGGCTAGCTAGTGAGAGTTGTCTGCAGCAAAACACCAGGCCAGCTTCTAGCTTCATACTATAAAAAGTCCTTTTAAGATCAATTTGGAAGGCAGAGAAAAATAAAGGTCATCAACATCACTACTAATCTAAATAGTAATAGTGTCAAGTACAATAAGAGCATATTATTGTTACTTTGGAATCCTGCCAAACCACCAAAGACGGTGACGTGCCAGTCAGAACACAGGACTCCCATACCACTTGGCTTGAGCAGCAACAGAACACAGCCTGCTGCAATACCCATTCACACTAATTGGAAGCGCATCTGTCTTCTTACAGATTCCCCTATCCCAAATTTCATAATACAATTAATAAAAACTATATCTCTTCTTCCTCAAGATCCAAAAATCTTGACAAACTCTCTGAGGTCTTTTTTAGTATAATTATGTACTTTAAATTATTTTTTATATTGAAAATGGTCAGGGTAAAGTGTGCCATTATTTAAAAAAGTGTCAACATCCAGAAGACAACATTATTACAAACCGGGTTGTCACTTTACTATAGTGTACATGACCACTGTCAACATGGGCGCTGTTGCTGTATCAGCTGTTGCTCTGTTGCGGGGAGGACAGTATCACACTTTTTCTTTTGGGCCTTAAAAGGGCACAACTAATTGTGATGAAGCACTTTGTCCTGTCTTCTCTTTCCCAGTCCTTGTACTAGGTAAGTGTTATTGTCATTTACCTTTAACACAGGGGCGTGACCCACTTTCTTTGGTTGCAGCTTACTCTTATCTGAGTTTATCATCCATACTTCATTGCCTATATTGTAACTGTCTTTGATAGGAACAAATGTCTCTTGTATTCATTTTTCTTCTTCTCTTGGCCACAGTTGGCATGAAGTATATGTGGATCTTAACAGGAAATCACTTTGCTGGGTATTTTCAACTTGGACAATGTTTGGTTGGGTCCTGTACACCAGTTCAAAGAGGCTCTTCCCAGTGGAGCAGTTAACTTGTGTACAACACACAAGGAGTGCTGTTGCCAATTGTTTATGCCAGTCCTCAGGTCTCCTGGCAGTGAGTTTAGCAAGGGCTTGTACTAGGCTATCTTTGAGCTGCTCTACCCTGCCATTTGCCTGAGGGTGGTATGACATAGTCACTATGTGTTTAATCCTGTTTTTGGTAAGATAGTCATTTATGTCTTTAGAGGTCAATTCTCTGCCCCCATCTGTGATCAATAGTTCTGGCTTTCAAAACTTACTGATAATTTCCCTGCCTATGAATTGTTGTAGGTAATTGCCAGTGTGGGATTTGATAGCCTGAACCACTGGCCAGCAAGTGGAAAAGTTGATGGCAGTGATGATATACTTCTTGTTATTGTGTTTCCTGGGCATGGGCCCCAAAATGTCAAGGACCCATACCTTGAAGGGTAACTGGGAGCAAATGGGCAACACAAACTTAGGCAGAGTGTCACTTTTTTTTGCAAACTTTTCACATACTTCCCATTAGTCAAGAACTTCTTGGACGTCCCAATATAGAGTTGGCCATCATGCTTTGTAATTGAGGAATTCATAAAGTTTGCAGCTCTTGGTATGCCCCAAATCTCTATAGTAGTGTAGAATGGTGTCAACTCTTTGGTGTGTGAGGATATACAGGATGATGCTTCCATTGGTCACCTTTTGATGTAGCATCCCATATATATCCATGAAGAGGTGTTCATTTTTGATGACTATTTTTTTAGTGATGTTGGTAGTGCCTGGGGGGAGCCTTTGTCTTTAGTTTGGAGTACCAGGAGGGGCCATTCTGGGTCTAGGCTGTTTACCCCTCTTGTGGCTCTGAAGTACAAGCAAGAGAGCACGTCTGCTATGGCAAGTTCAGGTCCTGGTTTATATTGAATAATCATGTTAAACCTTTTAAGAAGCTCCATCCAGCGCGCCTGGCGCCTGGATAGGTTGACTTGTGTTTTAAAATATATGAGGGAATTATGATCAGTTATGGCAGTGAACTCCTCTTGAAGCTCCAGGTAGCAGCACCGCTTGACAAGACAGTGTACAATTGCCAGTAGATCCTTATATAGATGGGGTAGCAGCATTTGCTGTCTGTCAGCTTGAGCAACTTGTAGACTACAGGTAGGAAGTTACCATTGGTGTTCTTGATCTGCAGTACTTCCCAATTAACACATCAGAGGCGTCTGTCTCCATCTGGTATTCTCCGTCTTTCTTAGGGTACTGTTGAATGGGGTGGTTGTAAGCTTTTCTTTTAGACACCAGAAACAGAGGTCACATTGGGGGGTCCATATAAAATTAGATTTGGCGCCAGTTATGGCCAACAGGTGTGCTGTCAGGGCGCCACAATTGGGGTTAAATTGTCAGATGTAGGCAACCATCCACAGGAATTTATGGAATTTGGACTTGTCTTTTGGCAGTGGCATCTTACAGACGGCTTGAATCTTCTGATTATCAGGCTTGATGTCATCTTCCTTGGAAACCACATGCCCTATCAAAGGGAGTTGTTCACAGTAGAACTGACACTTGGAGGGTTTTGAAAGGAGTTTGTGTTGGAATAGGGTCACAAATACTGCCTGTAGAGCCTTGTTATGTTGCTCAACAGTAGGACTGTACATGATGATGTTGTCTAAGTATACTGGGGTGTTTTTTTTGGAAATGTGAGGGGCAAAGACCTTGAAATTAAATGTGAAAAAAGTTGATGGCACATTGGTCATCCCAAAGTTAAGTACAATACACTTGTATGATCCATATTTTTTTCCAAAAGGCGGTCTTGGGGATGTCTTCCTCTTTGATAAAATTTTGGTTATACCCAGCAGTCAAGCCAATCTTCAAAAAGACTGTTGCCCCACCCAGGGCATCAAAGAGGTCATTGATGAGTGGGAGAGGGTATCTGTTCTTAATAGTGACTTTTTTAAAAGCACAGTAATCAGTGACTAGCTGTAGGGATCCATCCTTATTTGTCACAAAGAATAACACAGCACCAAAGAGTGACTGTGAGGGTTGGATGAGCCCTGTTTCCAGGACTTCCTTGAGGTAAGCACACAATGTGTTGTCCTTATTGGGTGTGAGGTGGTAAATGGATTGTGCCTTGAGGACTGCACCCTTGAGTTGGATAGTGTGCTGTATGTGTTTCTCAGGTGGAAAGCCTAGAGGACCTCTTTGAAGATCTCTGGGTTCCAGGCCACTATTTTTTGATCTTAAGGGATGACAGTATCCTAATGGTCCTTGAAGTGTATGGCCTTGTACTGAAAGGAGTCCCAATCAATTGCCCTGAGGATATCCTTTTCTCTTGGGTCTCTGTGATGTGTACAAACACATGATCTTGAAGAATTTGGTCAACCTTGTCAGGATAAATTTGGTGATTGACTCCCTCTTGTTAGATGGTCAACATAGAGGTGGCCCAGTCTATGTGGGGGCTATTTTTTATAGCCAGTCTAAGCCAAGTGTCATGTCAAATCTGGGGAAGCCAATGATGGGTCTTTGGATGGTGGAGTGAAGGTTCCCCAGTGTGATGGAGAAAGAGGAAGTTTCCTGTGTAAAAGTGATGTGATGCTCATCAGCTAAAACCACATTATTAATCCGCAAAGTATTAGTGGCTACCCTAAACTTGATCAAAAAGTGGATATTAAAAAGTATTTGGTCTGTGCCTGAGTCCAAGAGTGCTGAAGCTGTGTAACTTTGAAAGCAGAAAGGGTAATACATCAATTATTGGGATGTCTGGTAATGATGTGGACTACCAGGTCTCCTGAAGGAACCTGGATCATTAGACACTGGTCCACATTTTCAGGGTGATACTCATTATTAGACAAGGCAGAAGTTTTTCAGAGAGAGCTTGGCTTGCTTAATGCTCTCCCTGGGCTTTTCCTTCATCCTAATTGTCCTAGGTAGTGGTGACTCTAAAGTGAGTGTGGTTTGATTGACCATTGTTTCTGTTACTATGACCATTTAAACCTGAGGGTTTATTGCCTGTGCCTTTATTTTTGCTAGGCGCAGGGCAACTGGAGCGTCCTGGCAGGTGAGGGTCCTTAGGTCTTTCTCTCTTCCCAGTCTTGGCCTTATGAAGGGTGTTGGATGTTTGTTATGCTTTCTTTGCCTTGCAGTAAAGGCTCTTCAGGTTGATCACCTGGTCCAGATTGACATGTCTCATCATGTGCAACTTGTGTATGTTGTAGTACATGAGATGAGTAGCTGGGTTGTCAAATGCCATGTCTGAGGGCGCCCATAGGCAAAGCTCCTTGTATATGAAGGAGAGTAATTTTACTGTGCCAATCTGGGTCAGGTTCTTTACTTGGCGTATGATCATGAGGGTGGTGTCCTTCATTAAAAATCTTGCCAAGAAGTCTTTCTTGAAGTATTGTGATGGTCTACATGTTTGGTGGTTTTCAGGCGGCACTAATGTTGGCCAAGTAAAATTTTGGTTGATTGTTGAAGGTAGAAGCCTAGTAGGGAATGATGGCTACTAGGGAAGGTAAGGCCTAGCTAGTAGAAGGAGAGACTACTAGAGGCAGATTTTGTCTCCACCAAGCAGAAGATATTAGCTGCTGTGGGCTAGAGGTCTTCACCCAGCAGGGAACTGTGGCTACTTGGGGTGAAGAATGAGATAGCTCAGAAGGGAACTTTGTCTGTTTGGGGTGGGAAGTGATCCAGCTTGATGGGTAGTGTTTGCTGCTCAGGCTGGAGTATGTTTAGACCCTGGCAGGTAACGCGGGCTGCCAGGGTAGAAGTTTGTGCCAGCATAGTAGGGGACTTGCCTACCAGGGCTGTAAGTTTTGGACCCCTGGCAGGTAGCGCTGACTACCAGGAAGGGGAAGAGCTTTGAGGGCTCTATGTACCCTGATTCTCTTACAGGAGGTCTGTGAGCAAGAATCCTACCTAATAGACTGGTAGGGTGTCCCCGTTTATGCTCTTATGGGAGCTTTGGGGGGAACCCAAAGTGAGCATTGGAGGACATAGATTTTCTCAGAGGTGTCATCAAGGCGGTTTGCTTGGGGAAGCAGCTGCAGAACTTGGTGTGATCAGGCCTCTGGCAAGTAAAGCTGATTACTTTGCAACTGAAAGCCTAGATTTAATCACCTGGGTGAGTAAAAACAACACATAGACATTGATCTATGGTTGAATGGCCTAAGTGGCGTGCCACTTGCAATGACCCAGTTAAACGCCAGTTCAATGTAGACTCATGCCTGGGTCTACAGATTCTGGTAACAGGGACTGAGATAAAGAACCAAGGTGATTCACAGAATCAGCAGAAAAGACTAGAAAGAAGGACTGTTTGATCACGGAAAAGACTAATTGAGGGACTGTTGGTTTATATTGAAGTTTGGAACCAAAAAGGGTTCTTTATGCAGGTGGAACCAAGGTGATTCCTAGTGAGGATAAGTTGAAGGTCTTAGAGATCATGCTGCAGGAGTAGCTGGTCATGATAAAGGAGTAGCCAGAGGACTGATGAGCTGATGGAGACTGAAATGAGCTGGCAAAAGGACCAGAAGATGATGGTGAAGGACTGGCGGTCCGGAGAAATGAGCCAAGATCTTGCCAAATTGATTTGCCAGAGTGGTAAAATGTTGAATGTTTTGCCTTAGTTTAGTAGTAAGCTCAAAAGGAATGTGGATAGAAGTGTGGGTAAGATATTTATTTATTAAGTTACTAGGATAGACGAAGGTATGTTGCTATGAGAGAGGGATACAAAGTTGTTTTGATGGGACATTTTCCTTAGATTTTACAAGATTTGTAAACATATGGAGAAACGTTGAAGAGGTCCAGAAAGAACAGTTTAAATATTATTCTACTATTTAAATTGGTTCAGGTTGAATACAGGGAAGACTGGTGTCGGAATAATAGACCAGTTAACGCTTTGGTACACAAAGAGTTATCAATTTGAGCGGTTTGAGCAATGGAAATTGATTTCTTAGTTGGATCCTGGTGGAACTTCAGAAATGGTCTGTTTCTGCGCTCTGCATTTATTGGTTGAGTTCTGGTAGGTTTCCTGATGAAAATGATTGGTTGGAAGCCAAAAGCTTAAAGTATAAGCAAGGAAATAGTGAATTAATACTTTAAGCTTTTGAGAAATTAAGTATGTAAGCTTAAGTTATTATAGGAAAAGTGAGCAACAATGGTTTAAGATTCTGAAGAAAGCCATTCTGAAGGCAGAACCGTTGGGAAAAGGACACTATAAGATGGTAACTAGCTGGAAAGTTACAGGGTCTTTCTGGTTCTTTGACAGTGTTTTTTCCAGATCTTTTGAGTTTCTGCCAAAAGGTTTTTGGAAGCCTTTTGATTGCCAGCAGGAGCTTGGTTGGGCTTATACAAGTAGAATAACAAGGCCACTAGAGCTATAAATAGAGCTGAAGCCAAAGATAACAGAGCATGAGTCCAATGATAAGGAGATGGATCCTAAGCGCGGCACAGGAGTCCAAGTTTAAGGAGCAGAAGTTCAAGTCTAAGGAGAAAAAGTCCAAGACTAAGGTGCAGGAGTCCAAGACCAAGTAGAGGGGTCCAATATATTGTTGGAGGACTCCAAGTATTGGTAAACCCATATTGTTTCCCTGAACCACTAGCCATATACCAGAAGGTTTCTAAGGGGATCTTCCTTCTGAGAGTGAATAAAAGCCCATTTTAACCCCTAAAAATATTTCTGAGATACATTTTCCCTTACTAGAGAATAACAACACCTTCCTGTTAGTCCCTGGCTATGATCCAGGACACACTTTGGGGACTGGTGGACAGGAATCTCACAGGTATCCTTGTCTTTCTTGATGTGGTGCTCATGCCACTTGTTGCACAAGGTTTCTGTGTGTACGTAAGGCAAATGGATATCTCTGCAATCCAGAAATGTTGTGGGCATTCCATTTGCGCCAGCTTGTTCTGGGAAGATTGTATCCATTCTGTGGTACTGTAATCATTGACTTCTGCAAATGATTTTAAGGTAGCGCTAAAAAGTTGTTGGGCTACATGGGCAGGCATGATAATTTTGTCTGTTACTCAAGGAATGGCGGTAGGCACTTGGAAGAACCCTTGCACCAATAGGGTGTTGAAGGCAGGAACTGGCATCAACATGTTCTGATACAGTACAAATCCTTCTGGTATTTTGGTTCCTGGCGTGTAGGCTGTCCAGTCCACAGGGAGGCCAGACATGATTCTTTTGTATATTTGTTGACTGCGGCAAGTACAGGCAACAAGTAGAGCTTTGAAGAGAAAGATAGGATGGAGAACCTACTTGTGCTACCAATGATATAACTTTGCTGTTTTAGCAAAGTTACAAGGGGAAAATATGTAGATATTAGATAATTATTTATATAGAGATATTGGAATTATATAATGTGAGTGAATCATGGATAGTAGGAACATGATTGTGTTGATCACACAGCTGGATGGTTAGGGGTTGGCTTGATCTAGATATTGAGTCAAGTGTTGAATCAAGATATCAATCCTTTAGGATCATTGATTGCTCATGTTGCTATTTCTGGAAATTTGAGTTGGCTTTCCCAATTGTTGTGAATGCCAATATTCACACTTTATTTATTTTGCCATTGTTAGGTTATTTTGAGGATCAATCCCTTGCTTTTGCTTTTGCTCCTTGAAATGGGTCTATTTCCAAAGTAGGAAATTTAACTGTTTGGTTTCCAGATTCCCTGCAACTCACTTGCCCCACTCATGCTTGTGGCAAGTGATCCTACTGCCTTTGTATTGTTTTGTGATATCACCAAACATATATACCAATATCTTATACTCAATAAAATTTAAGTTCTATTCACATTTCCTAGTTTGTGTTTTCAAGTACTTTGTTGCCTCTCTCTAGCCACAACTAGTAGAGACTTATTATTCAGGGCCACAAGGTAATTGCATCACCTTCCCTGCCAACTAACCAAGACTTAGTATGAATAAAATCCTAGATTAGGATTTCCTGTTATTTGTCTGTGCTGCGCCTCAGAACACAACAAAAATGGTGCTCACTACAGGGGCTGCAAGCCCCTTGATCATCCCTTTTACCACCATGTTTGCAGGTATGTCTCCCCCTCCAATACAGGAGCCGTCTTTGCCTGGAATTACCAGTCCTCCTATTGAAGAGGACATCTTGGACCCACCTATTTTCCCCACTGTCTTGAACCTAGGAAATGATCCCTGTCTAGTAGCTTACCCCATGAGTACCCCCAGACTTGGAGCAATTCATGGTGATAGCCCTTGGAATAGCCTGTGATGGAGCCATCCCTTGCCTTCATCTACAGTTCAATTGAGCAGAATATTATGAGTTAATTGTTACTCCACAGTTCTTGCAACACTCCTCTCAGCGGCTGACTCTGCTGAACATCTACTGCCATCCTTTGTGCAGCCTGCCTTAGCCCATCATCAAATGATGTTGGGGCTTCATGTACATGAGATTTTGTCTCTCCAACCCGCTGTAACTAATCATTGTGATCAGTTTGCTGCCTATTAGCAGTGATTCACTCCCTGTTTTCTTTGGAATCTGATAATCAACACAACTACATTACCTCTCAGGATTGCTTGGTTGCTTCAATAGAGTGAATATGCTTATCTATCCCCAAATACTTCAGGGAATGTCTGCATGAATTTCACTAGCTACAAAAACATTGACAAACTCAAGTAGACTCCACTCTAAACACCTACCTATCAGATTTTGAACAACTTGTGGAACAACTTAATAGGTTTAGCACCTACTCCTTTGATCAATTACAACAGATAGCAGAACTTGCTTAAGAGGTCTCCATGATCTACAAGAGGAGTTTCATCAAGAGAGAACTGCAAGGGCTGCCTCTATTGCCAAGCTTCAAGCCCAAGTAAACAAGTTGTCTGTGTCTAAACAGGATGTTTCTCCTTCTTCTCTGTCTGATGACATGATGGATAGGGAACAGAATATATGAGAAGCTATCAGAGAACTATGTGCATCCAATTGTAGTCAAGGACACCCTGCATACCCTCTGCAGTCAAATCCTCAAGTAATTGCCCTAAATGCACAAATTACTAATCTTCAACAAGAAGTTGCTGTGATTTGCAATACTGTGGCAAATATCACTAGTTCAGTTGGGCTCACTGACAAAGATAGCTGCTGCCCAGGGTTGCATGAGAACCCTTAAATCCAGTGTGCTAGGTAGTTGATTTCCCTAGTTGATGAAGTGGACCATCTGAAAAAGGATCACCTCAGCCTTGAAAAGAATGTCCAAGAGATGAGTGAGTTAATTGACTCTGTAAATGACAGGTTCTCTCTTTGTATCTTGGTGGGACCTTCTTTGACCTATTGTTTGGCTGAGCTTTCAACTTTGTTGACTACTGAAGGTCAACAGCTAGATGTTACTGAGCAACAGACTGACCAGGCCAACAATTTGGGTGCCCACACCTCCAAGACTTTGACCACTCTTGAAGAGAGTGTCTGCCAGCTGTGGGCACAACAACCCCCCTCAGAATCAGAAGCTGAATTCTCTCCACATATCAATGTTCTTGATAGTAAAAAGGGTGGCCCTACCCCTGAAACTCAATTCAAGCTTACCTTTGAACAGGTCTTTGACCCTAAAAGATCCAGTGTTGTGGCCTTTCTGACCATCTACAAGACAGCTATGCAAAGGGCCTCTGATGAGCTTGATAAGGAACACATTTTAACCTGATTGCACCCAACCTGCCAGGAGGTGATAGTGCCAGAACTGCCTTCCATTGAGACTTGGGAGGAGATTAAGCAGCTTCTGATCAATAAGTTTGGTGATAACCTTAGTTTGGAAGTGAAAAAAGACGCTTTTATGCACATTGTCTTCAAACCCAAAGAGATTTGGCCAAGTATGCAGACAGGTTCTATATTTAAGGACAGTGATTGATAACTAGCAGATATATGATAGCAGATGGAGCCTACATGGCTTGTGCTCAAGGTCTCAAATTCAATCAACTTATGTGTTTCTTTTTTAAGCGCACACAGCCATGCTCTCATATATGAAGAGAATAAAGACATTTTTGTAGGACATGAACTTCACTCACTCTGGAGCTGTCGTGTGTCAGGATTGTCAATTTGTTACCCCTTGAAACCCAGGCCCAAGGGCAAGATTTGAACTCTGAACCCAAATTCCTGCGGGCCGCTGGCCCCATGGACCAAGAGCCTGCCCGCCTGCATTTTTCTGAGATCAAGTCCCTGCGAGCTGAAGGCCTTGCTAAGTCCCAAAGTCAGAATACCAGTACAGGTTCAATTATGATGGTTCCTGAGGAGGAGTTTCTTGAATTTCCTAATGGAGGCAGAGAAGGTGGCCCTGGGAACTTCATGAGCTTGAAGTCCTCTCAAGTAACCTATCAAACTCAACACCAAGGAGAAATTTGGGCTTTGGGCCTGACCTTGTGACCACAGCCAAAAATCAAAGAAATCAAGTGACCAATTTGGACGTTATGACCAACGAGAGATCATCCAGCCAAGGTTCCATTTTGCCGCTCCTACACCCAGGCATTTTGGCCACCTGCCCACATTTTTCCTGATATTTTGATGAAGCCCTTATGGGAAATACTAAGTTTGGAGGCAGGATGCTATATATGCCTATAGATTCTGCGCTCAAACCTTATTGCCATTTTTGAATAAAGGTTATGTTATTTTGGCTCACACAGCTATTGCCTTATTTTGTATTTGCTATCTACTAATTCAGTTCAAGATCTCCTGCCCCCCTTCCCCACTGCCCGCAGTTTTCTGTCCTCCTGGTGTACCCTTTGGACCCGTCTATTTTACCAACTACCCTCTGAAATCTGAATACAAGGACTACACCCTGGAAAAGATACTCAAACTTGACCCTTTGGCCCACATACAATCTGCAGTTAGATACAACTGACAAGGACTGTGGATATTTTCAACACCCAAGTTGTTCAGAGGGAATTCAACTATCTCCCTGCTTACAACCTACCCATGGAACCATGTGAGGAAACGCCCTGACACATCCTGTATTGCAGAAATGCCTTGTAAAAAATCTAATGTTCTCCACAATCCTAATGCTAGTTTGATGACTCTCCTAGCTGCTCTAGACAATGAGTCATGGCTTCTTAAAGTTTGGCTGCCAGCCAAACTTCCTAACCAGTGCAAAATGACAAAAAAGTGCAACCAAGGCACAAGAATTGATGCAAATCTTAATTTGAGCATAACTCAGCAACCACTGGACAGATTTGCACGTCCAAACACGCATTTGAAGCCAAACACCAGGAGAGTTGATATGTGCTAAATCTAGACAAAATACAGATGCAAAGCCCAATGTGCGGGATTTTTCAAAGAAACATGAGTCATGCTATTCAGAAGATGCCCCCAAAACCCCAGCCTGATGCCACCAGCAGAGTCCCTAAGACTGTCTAGCAGATTTAGGAAGATTCTAAAGAATCTAATGGAATGATATATAAAAGTGTTGCTCACAATGATCCTCTTGTGATCATTCTATTTTAGCCTTGAAATAAAGTTTTAATTTAGTTTGATTTAAATATTAAGTTCAGTCAGATGGAAACCAGTCAAGACCCTCTGGGCCCTGAAAAACTGCCTGTGACCCCAACACCTATGCCTGCTTCCTCACCCAACCTCCCAACCAACCATTCTGGTAAGCTGTTTGGGATTGTGTACATCACCCTCACAGGGGTGATTGACACTATAATTCCGGCTGCTGGCCTGTGGTCCTGGGTGGGAAGGTCTGCCTCCTACCTTTTTAAGTTACCTCCCCTCTTGTGGTGGGCATTGCCCGCAAAAAACCTGGCCCGGGTCACCCCTGGAAACAACGGGCCGGCTGCCCAAGATTGGATCCCTGACACTGTGTGTGAGAACAAAGCAGCCTCCAACTCTTGTTCTTCTTTCTGTGGCCCTTGCATCTTTGCTATGAACTCTCAGAACTCTCCTAGACATCAAGGTTGCCATGACTGTGTGTTGTTTTCTGAGGTGTGGCACAGACACACAACGGGGAATCCTAACCTTAGGGTTGGGTTTGTACTAAGTCTCATGTAGATGGCAGGGAAGGCAATGTAATTTCCTAATGGCCCTGAATGAATAATCTCTACTAGGTGTGGCTAGAGAAAGGCACCAAGGTTCTTGGAAACATAAAGACAAAAATTTAAATAGAACTTAAATTTTATTGGTGATAATGAAATATGATATACAATTTGTAGCTTTAACAAAACAGTACATGGATGGTAGGATCACTTGCCACAAGCATGAGTGGGGAAAATGAGTTGCGCAGAATCAGGAAACTGAACAATTGAATTTCCCAATTTGGAGCCAGACTCATTTTGAAGGGCAAAAGTAAAGAGAGAGATTTGTCCTCAAAATATCCCTTTGAAGACAAAATCAAAACATGGTGAATGTCAAGCATTCACAACACTGTGGACAGATAGGTCATCACTCTTGAGTCTGTACCAATCCAGGGTTGAAGGTGCTGATCCCAAGAGCCAGGCATAGAGGAGCAGTCAACCTAGAGACAGAGATGCTCTTGGTTGACAATTCTTCCCAGTCTCCTCCAGCTCCCCTGTCCATAGCAGACTCTGAGAATGACAACTCTGAGGCACCTCCCATTCTGCTATTATTCCATGATATCTCTGATGATTCATACACATATGATTCAGAAATTGATGATTCTGATGCCTATGAATATTCATTTCTATTAGTTCCTGAAACCATTGTGGTCCCTTACAATTATGCTCTGGAAAGACTACAACCACTGCCAAGCCTCTGCCTAAAGCCAAGGAGGTTGTCTCTTGTCCATACCTCAAACAAGCTAAGAGATCTCCTGTTATTGTGGAGTCTTCTGTAAAGTAGCTGAAGTAGCTGATGCTGTTTTCAAAAATTATCAGTCTCTCTTCCTCTTCAGACTGTTTACAAAGAGTTCCCAGGTTTGAGGTGCATGATCAAAAAGTGGGACAAAAAAACTAGCTGAAGTCCAAGATATCCTGGCCGTCCTCCCACCCTTTGGTTGTACCACTACTTGTGTAGAGATATCCATCCAAAAGGTGAAGATTGAGGCCGTCTTGAACACTGGATCTCCTGTTAATGTTGTCTCCTCAAAGCTTGTCAAGCAACTTAAACTCACCCCCAACCTTAATTACCACCAGTCTTATGATACAGCTGGGTTATCCATGACTCATACTATAAGGGCCTATTCTGCTCTCCCTATGCAGTTTGGCAAACTACTCTTGGCTGCACCTGCTGTAGTTTTAGAGAAAAAGAGTTAGAATCTTCTATTTGGCACCAAGTTCCATAGGGAGTACAATGGGATTATCAACTTAAAATATGGCTACCTCTCTATTTTAGGGTTTGAAGTCCCCCTGATTTTTAAGTAACCTGTCAAAGTTCCTGGAAAATGCCTCAAGACATGTGCCTTGGAGTACCCTAATGGTGTCTTCACCTTGAATTAACATACCCACTCTTCCAACATGAAGTGTCCTCCTATGGCCTGCTCTGCATCTGAAGGAATTTCACTCCTGGCCACTTCTGCCGTAACCATCTCCCCTGGCTCTCAAGTCATTCTGGACTCTCAGATATCTTACAAGTTGCCTGAACGCATGTTTCTGGAGCTTTACTTGCCTCCCTTGCCAGGCCGTAATGAACCCTACCTCTTCCCTGGGATCCTAGATGTCTCTCACAAAGATCCTGTCCAGCTGTTGGTAGCCAATTTAACAGCTCTCCTCATATCCATGTCAAGAACCCAGGTTGTTGGCTATGGCAAGCTGCTAAACGCTCCTGATGTTCTATCTTTACATCTCTTTGGCACCTTCTGTAAAGACCCAACAATTGGGGAAGTATTCTAGCAAATCAAGGGACTAAGTTGGAAACTTGGAAGCCTGTGAGCGCCATCCCAATTGGATAGACTGTCATCATCAATTGAAAGACTTTGGTGTGTACGCTTTAGCGTCTGAAATTACCAGCAAAATATGTGAGTATGTAGTATATATAGGTGTATATGGCTATGGACTGGGTGGAGTGGAGCAATACCAGCATGGGCCAGGAGTACTGCTCAGAGGAGTTGAGTTGTGCCGGCTTCTTGTAGTAATACTTGTCAGGTGGTTTGTTGAATGGCCTATGCTGTTGATTATATTGGTGGCCCCCAATCTCTAGTCATGCTGCAAGGACAGCTCAGAAGATTAGGTGATTCATCTTCTGATCCTGGGGAAGGGCAGACAAAGCTTAGTGTCTTGTTTAAATTCTTGTAGGTAAAGTTTTTGAATTAATTTAGGTGATACTATTGAGGGGCAATTTCACTAAATGATAGCACAAACTATCATCAAGTGATTTGGCTTTATTATATACTATCATCCTTGTGGGGCATGAATAGTGCAAAATATTGGACAGAGAACCCTAAACACTTGGTGTTGTCTGGAATTCCCTTTTGGGAGTAGAATGGGAATGGATTGGCCAGCAATGAATTTTTAATCTTGATATTGTATGACTTTAGAGCTTCTTCAGGTACTTTCATGCAATCATATTCAACTTCTGTAGTTGATGCATTAATTGTAATGCTGGGCATCTTGTAAAACCCTCCAAATTTGTTAGGTTCCAAATTTGGGCAGCAGTTTGCCCATTTTTGGGTTTGGGGAAATTGCCTTTTGGGGATTCTTGATTGGGAAATGTGGGGTTCCTGTCCACCAGTCCCCAAAGTGAGTCCTGGATTGTAGCCAGGGACCAGCTGGAAGGGATTCTCATTCTCTAGTAAGGAAAAATGTATCTCAGAAATATGTATAGAGGTCAAAATGGGCTTTTATTCACTCTCAGGAGAAAGATCCCCTTAGAAACCTTCTGGTATATGGCCCAGGGGGTCAAGGAAACAACATAGATTTGCCAATACTTGGAGTCCTTCAACAATATCTTAGACTCCTTGTACTTGATCTTGGACTCCTGTACCTTATTCTTGGACGTCTGATCCTTAGACTTGGACTCCTGCACCTTAAACTTGGACTCTGGCGCTGCGCTTAGGATCCAGCTTCTTATTCTTGGGCTCCTGCTCTGCTATCTTGGGCTTCAGCTCTCTTTATAGCTCCAGTGGCCTTGTTATTCCACTTTTATAAGTACAACCAAACTCCTGCTGGTGTTCAAAAGGCTTCCAAAACCTCTTGGCAGAAACATAAAAGGCCCAGGAAAGACCTCCAAAAAACCTGGAAAGACTTCAAAAAAGACCCCATAACTTTCCAGCTAGCCACCTTTTTATAGTGTCCTTTTCACAGTGGTTAAGCCTTCAAAATGGCTTTATTCAGAAGCTTAACCCATTGCTGCTCACTTTTTTCTATAATAACTTAATCTTACATACTTACTTTCTTAAAAGCTTAAAGTATTAATTCACTATTTCCTTGCTTATACTTTAAGCTTTTGGCTTCCAACCAATCATTTTCATCAGAAAACCTGCCAGAACTCAACCAATGAATGCAGAGCGCAGAAATAGACCATTTTTAAAGTTCCACTGGGATCCAACTAGGAAAATAATTTCCACAGCTCAAACCGCTCAAAGCAACAACTCTTTGTGCATCAAAGCGTTAACTGGTCTATTATTCCGACACCAGGCTTCCCTGTATTCAACCTGAACCAATTTAAATAGTAGAATAATATTTAAACTGTTCTTTCTGGACCTCTTCAACGTTTCTCCATATGTTTACAAATCTTGTAAAATCCAAGGAAAACATCCCACCAAAACAACTTTGTATCTAGCTCTCATAGCAACATACCTTCATCTATCCTAATAACTTAATAAATAAATATCTTACCCACACTTCTATCCACATTCCTTCTTGAGTTTACTACTAAACCAAGACAAAACATTCTAAATTTTTTCACTTTGGCAAATCAATTCAGCAAAATCTTGGCTCATTTCTCCGGACCACTAGTTCTTCACCATCATCTTTGGGTTCTTCAGTCAGCTTTCTTCAACAACAGTCACTAAACTTCCACTTGGCCAACATAAGCCCTGTCTGCAAACCATCAAACATGTGGACTGTCACAGGCAATTTCCCCATTCAGTGAGGATGTGCTGTCCCCTGCTGGCTGGCGGGAGCAGGCAGGAGGCTGGCAGCCTGCCGCGCAGTCCACAGCCGGGGTATAAAACCTGTTTTCCCAAAATTTAACTTTTTAATTTCTGTTTCTTTGACTGGGTGTTTTGCGGCAGTTTCCCCAATCAGGGGGAACTACTGAAATTTTTTATTTTGCTCTTTGAGCCTGATTGCACCCAAAAGTTTATCTTGACACAAGGTGTTGTCAGGAATATTCCTGACAACTTCCAAGACTTAAACTCACCTGAAGATGAACCACAGGTCCTATCCTTGTTTACTGCTCAGAACTTCCTGCAGCTGTTCCCTGTTCAGCAGAAAGAATTAATCAACCGTTTGGATCAGTTTTTGGATATCTTTTCTAAAGATAGCACTGACTATGGTCTAGATAAAGGAGTTATTCATCAAATTGATACTGGCAATGCTCCCCCTTCCAATCTAAACTTTATTGTTGTAGTTGGGTAGAAGATGTTCAAGTATCTAAGGAACTTAAACAGCTATTAGATGCTGGGTTACTTGCCCCTTCACAGAGTCTGTGGGCCTCACTTTTTCTCATATCAAATAAGAAGGATGGGGGTCACTGCATTGTGATGGTCTTTTGAAGGTTTAATTCCTCAATAAAAAAGGATTCTTATCACTTGCAAAGCATAGATGATGTGCTCTGCGTCTTGGAGGCTCTAAATCCTTCTAATCTATGGATTTGGCATCCATCTGCTGGCAAGTTGACCTTTCTCCTGAAGATAGGCAAAAGGCTGTACTTATCACCTCTGAAGGACTGTTTGAGCCAACCTGCATGCCTCACAGGCTGTAATTTCCCCCGCTAACTTCCAACAAGCCATGGACTCCATCCTCTGTGACTTAAAGCTTTCATATGTCTTAGTATACCTAGATGATATAACTGTCTTCCTTGTTACCTTTACAGATCACCTGGCTCACCTCAGAAGTATTCATAAAGATTTGAGAGTCTGGCCTTAAACTGGAATCATCTAAGTGTGCTTTCTTCAAGAAATGCCTCAAATTCTTGGGTCATAAAGTAACTTAGACTGAGATCCAACCTATGACCAAGAAAGTTGAGCTATCAACAAAATACTTCCCCCTACCAATCTCTGTGAAGTACAAGACTTTTTGGGAATGATGTATTATTATAGAAAGTTCATCCCTGATGTTTTTAATACTAGTGATCCTCTGGTTTGATTGTTAGGCAATTTCCCCTATAAATGGACCACTAATCAGCAACAGGCCTTTGATACTGTGATGGTCCACATGTGAGCGGTTTAGCAGGCAAGGGTTGATTTGGCTTCAAATAAAAATGCTATGCTGAAGATTGACAGTGTGCTATTGGTTTGTTGCATGTAGAGGCTTAGTAGGAAAGGATGGCTACTAGGGGAGGTAAGGCCTGGCTAGTAGGTAGAGAAAGACTACTAGAGGCAAAAGTTATCCCCACCCAGCAGAAGATATTGACTTCTGTGGGCTAGAGGTTCTCACCCAGAAGGGAACTGTGGCTGCTTGGGGTGAGGAATGAGATAGCTCAGCAGGGAACTTTAGCTGTTTGGGGTGGGGAGTGATTCATCCTGATGGGTAATGTGTGCTACTCAGGCTGGATGTTGTTTAGACCCTGGCCAGTAACGTAGGCTGCCAGGGTAGTAAAGTATGCCAGCATGGTAGACAATGTGGCTACCAGGGCTGTGAGTTTTTGGACCCCTGGCCGGTAACATGGGCTGCCAGGGAGACAATGAGCTGTGAGAGCTCTATGTACCCTGATACGCTTACAGGAGGTCTGTGAGCAAGCACTCTACCTAACAGACTGGTAGGATGTCCTTGTTTATGTCCCTATGGGAGCTTTGGGAAATCCCAAAGTGAGCATTGGAGGGCATAGATTTTCTCAGAGGTGTCACCAGGAAGTTGCTCAGGGAAGCATCTGAAGAACTTGGTGTGATCAGTACTCTGGGAAGTAAAGCTGATTACTTTGCAGCTGAAAGCTCAAACTTTATCACCTGGGTGAGTAAAGACAACTGCATAAACTTTAATGATCTATTGTTGGATGGCCTAAATGGATTGCCAGTTCAATGTAGACTCATTCCTGGGTCTACAGGTTCTGGTAACAGGGACTGAGATTGAGAACCAAGGTGTTTAATAGTAAAGGATCATCAGTGAAGACTAGTAAAAAAGACCTTTATGATCATAGTGAAGAATATTTGAGGGACTGTTGAATCATGTTGAAGGAAAGGACTAGCTGGTCATAATGTAGGAGTAGCTGATCATGATGCAGGATCAGTTGGAAGATCATGGTTCAAGAGTAGCTGATAATGATAAAGGATTAGTTGGAAGACTAGAGGATTATGAAGCAGGAGTAGCTGATCATGAGACAGGAACAGCCAGAGGACCAAAAGAGAAGGTTGAAAAAGTAGCTGAAGGACTGGTTTAAACAGTCTGGTGACTGAAATGAGCTGCTTGGTGACTGAAAATTTCTGTTTGAGGACTGGAAGAGACTGATTGATAGCTGGACTGAAGAACTAGAAGATGTGGTTAAAGAACTGGCTGAAAAACCAGAAGATAATGATGCAGCACTAGCTGAGGAACTTAAGATGGTTTGAAAGGTTAGCTGGATTAAATACAGGACTAGACTGTTGGTTTTGGTTTCTTAAAAAAGAGAAAATCCTAAGAAAGAAGCTGTTAATAATGTTTTAATACTGCCAATAATATAATATGAAGAAATAATTAATTATCATATTATTTAAGAAAAGAGAAGAAAAAATAACTCATAGTGTTTGAACTGTGTTTATATTAAGACTTTATTGAGTGGGAAGAAGCTGGATTGAGGCAGGAAACAGAACAGAGAAACTGTCAAAGTGAATAAGCAAATTTTGCCAAGAACAACTAGGAGAGGCAACAGACAAGCAACAGCCAAGTTTGAAACTGTGAAATGCTGAAGAAAATGCGGGGGAAATGGAGAAACAATGCAGAATCAAGGGCTTGAAAACCCCCTATGTAAAACATAGGCAAAAGCACTCAAGATTTGCCAGAGAAACATGACAGGAATTACGGAAAACCTGTTTGAAACACAGGGCAGTTGTTTATCTGGAGCAAGCCAGCTTTGGGTTAAAACCATAGTAAAGGGTGAGTCATTTGGGCAACATTTGGGCAAAACTTTTGAATTAAGGCGTCTGATTGGCTATGAGTCAAAGTTTATTTAATCAGTGTTTTAAGGGCTTTAACTGAAGAGTTAAAGCCTAAAAATGAGGTTCAGAAGCAGAAAATCCAGGGCTTTCATTGACTGAATTAAGCAAAAAGGTTTAATATATTATATAGAGAGAGAAACTGGATGGTTTAAGCTTTGGAAAACCAGGGTTCTAAGAGAGGTTTTTGGACTGAAACAAGGAGCTATAAAAGGGGGAGCTATCTGAGACTCTTCAGGGACATGATCAAGTGGATTACAAAGATCACAAGGACTACAGAAGGAGCTGAAGACCAAGATAAAGGTACATAAGCCCAACATAAAGAATCTGGGGCTGGGAATAAGAAAATGGAGCTGGAGCAAAGCGCAGGAGCCCAAGACCAAGTACAAGGAGTCCAAGAGATTGTTGGAGGACTCCAAGTATTGGCAAACCCATATTGTATCCCTCACCCAGGCAAATATATCAGAAGGTTTCTAAGGGGATCCTCCTTATGAAAGTGAATAAAATTCTATTTTGATCCCTGCCTAAATTTCCATTAATAGAGACAAGCCTTATGAGTGAGTTACCCCGTATCTTCTACCCTAGTCAAGGGGAGGAGGATACCTATTGTAAGAGTTGTAGAAGATTTGCCATCAGTAAGTCTTCCCAGGAGGAGTGGGAGAGATTTTTTAGGCATCTTGAGATGACAGATAGGGGGAGAGAGTTCATAGGAAATGAGTTTATTAGGTTGTTAAAGAACTGGTACAGGCCCACAGAGGGGTTGGCGCCAGCTGAAGTACAGGTGCATTGTGGGGATGCCCGCCTAGTAATTGGAAAAGTACTGGAAGAGTTTGCAGTCATGCAGGCTAGGTAAAAACTTCTAGCAAGCCACCTCCCACTACTAGAAAATGACAACTCCTCCAAGACAGTCCCTGGTTATGACCCATGACACACTTTGGGGACTGGTGACCAGCAACCCCACAGAGACTCTTAAGCAAAAACTCAAAGAGGCTCCCATCTTGGTGTATCCCAACTACAATAAGGAGTTCATTCTTTACACAGATGCTAGTGACTTAGTTATTGGGGCCATCCTGGCTCAACTAGACAATGAAGGAGTGTATCACCCTGTAGTGTATACATCTTGTGTCCTCAATAAGCATGAGAAAATCTATAGTGTACCAAGAAAGAATGCCTTGCTGTATTACATGCCGTTAAAGAGTTTTGTCATTACATTTATAGCACTCATTTCACTATGGTCACTGATCACGCTTTACTTAAGTGGTTACAGCAGCTCAAAGAACCAGAAGGACAATTAACTAGATGTGCTTTTTCCTGCAGGGGTATGATTTCACTGTGCTACATTGCCCTGGAATCTAGCATCAAAATGCAGATGGGTTGTCCCAAATGCCTATCCTTGCTCTACACCTTGCAGAAGCTGATCAATTGTATGAACTGATCAGGTATCCTTTTTTTTGGGAAAATGAGACTGAGAAGATTTGATCTGCTCTGACTAAGCTATCCAAGAACACCCTCATCCAGGATAATCAGCTGTTCAAAAAGGTGCTGATCAATACCTGCCATATGTACACCCCAGTCTTCATCTTTTGTTGATGCTTCAGGCTCATAAAGAGACTGGACATGGAGGCATTGCCAAAAACTATGATTGGCTCCATTAGAACTATTACTGGGAGAATCTCTGCCTGCTGTTTCCTGATTTCATTGCTAGTTTTCAAGACTGTCAGCTACAGCATCCTTGAGCTGCCTCACATGAGTTTAAATTAGTTTCTCCACAGCACGCCTTTCACACAGTCAGTATTGACACTGTAGGACCTCTTACCTGCTCACACCCAGGCTGTCAATTCATCTTGATTGTTGTTGATCATTTCAGCAAATGGGTAGAAGCTCACCCTACCAAGGACATCACAGCTAAAACTACTGCTGCCTTGCTACTGCAGGATGTGTTTTATTACCACAGCTGCCCTCAAGTATTATTGTCAGACAATTGAACTAACTTCAATGCAAAGTTGGTGACTTCTGCTGTCAAAGCTTTGGGGCCTCATCATTTTTCTCGGCTTCATGTAACCCTTTCACTAATGAGGCTGTGGAACATGCTAATTTGGCCTTAGTTTTCATCATGCAGAAGCTAAACTACTCTGAAGCTGCTGATCAGGATCAAACCCTGCCCGCTGCTCTCTTTGCCTATTGCCTCAGTAAGCATCCTGTAACTGGGTACTCTTCCTTTGCTATGTTGTATGGGCGCAAAGCCATCACTCTGTTGCTTTGGGGGGCTGCTCTCTTCTGACAAGGCCATGGATTCAGATGCCCATATCAATAATTTGATTAACCGCATTATTGATATCCAAGCCACTGCATATACCTCTGTGTATAAGACAAAGATGTAGAGCTCTTTTCTGACAATGCTAGACAATCTCCCTTGCCAGAGTTTAATGTAGGAGATTTTAAGGTCTTGCCCATAATGGTGCAAGGTTATAGACTAGAGCGTGCAAGGCATTAGGATTCAAATTTAAAAGATATAAGAACGTAGGAACTGTCTGTAAGATAATCTTACAGAAACCTGCTAAAAACCTATATTGTGTCACAAATGGAGTAATAGAGTATAAAAATCCTAAGCAAAGAAGATAAAATAAAGTGTTCAAGAGTGAACAATTTATAACTAAGGGAATTTCAATATTAGGATATTCTCCATCTGCAAATTGATACATATAACTATTGAAAGATTCCTTAAGGGAAAAAAATGGATACAACAAGCCTAAGGCTTGTTGTTTTACAAGTTCTATTGTGTTGCAACTGAATCAATGAGGATTCAGTATTTAAAATTGGGGAAGACAACAGTCCAATAGAAAGGACAGAATAATAAGAATAAGGTATTGCTTATTGTAGAATATTGTGATTAATATACCATATGGGGAAAGCCACAAGGCCAAAAGGGGGTGGCATAGTGGGAAGTTCCATGTAAGGTTCAAAGCCAAGGAATAACTTGTGCGGGGATCAGCAAGTCAAATTGGAAGCACTCCTAATTAGGATGAAGTACCCGCCATTTGATATTGCCATCAGATTAGTGCATGTCATTAGATATGTCAAGGGGCAACTCAGTAAGCGCCCCCTGTGTATTGTAAAATACGTTAGCAGTCAAGTCTGGAAACTTGATTGCAACACCCCCCTTGCCCCCAGCTTGTTGTCAGACACCAAGACCAAAGTCTGCAGAAGGTCTGGGAAGGTCTGCACAAACAGCTTTTGTGTGGGGATGGCGTGATAGGGGCGCAAGCAATCATGGTGAATCTTCTTGGTGTTTCCTTGGGCATCTTCAAGTTGATAAGTGTGATTGTCATAGACTGCAGCTATCTTGAAGGGCCCTAGGTGATTGGGCTCCAACTTGGCAGAATTGGGATTGAGGGTGTAGACAGGGTCACCTACAGTGTATCTAGATTCAAGGTGCTTTGTCCCTCCTGCAATCCGCTTGTATTCAATTTCCTGGGCTTTGGCACGCCATTGGTCTAGGGATGGAGTTGTTACTAGGGGAGGCTTGTCGGGAACCTTGGACTTTAGCTTTCCCTGTTCAACCCCTGTCAGACTGTCAGGTGTCCTGAAGGCCAGGGTACTTGGGCTGAACCCTGTGCCCCTGTTGATTCTTGCTTGCAGGATAAATAGAGCAGCGGGCAGGTGTTTAGTCCATGTGGTATTAGGGTGCTCTTGTGAGAGCTTGGCAATCAATTGAACCAGTGAGCCATTTAACCATTCCACACGTCCATTGGCTTGAGGATGATAGGGAGTTATAACTATACGTTGGAGCGTGTTCTTAGCGCAGTATACCTTCATGACATGCCCAACAAGTTCAGGGCCGCCATCTGTGATGAGACGTTTTGGTTGCCCAAAGCAGGCCACAATTTTCTTGCCAGTGAAGTGGGTGATGGTGGTGGTAGTGTGGTTGGTTGTTGCCCAGGTCACTGGCCAGCAAGTGAAGTAGTTGATGGCAGTGATAATGTACTTCTTTCCCAGTCTGTCTTTGGGGAGTGGCCCCACAATGTTGAGGGCCCACTGCTGGAAGGGTTCCATGGCCTTGATGGGCAGGACAGACTTGGGGGGGGTGCAGGTTTGGACGTGTTCTTTTTGCACAACATGCACGTTTTGAGGAGGTCAAAGATGTCTTGATGCATGTGCAGCCACCAAACCTTCTGTTTCATGATCTCAAAGAGGTTGCGCCCTCTGATGTGACCCAGGGCTCAGTGGTAGTGCAATATTGTGTCCCCTTGCTGCGTGGTGGAAATGTAAGGCATCTTCTCACCTGTCTTTGCCCAGTGGCAGACGTTACCAGCATTGATGGTTAACTGACTTTCTTTGTCCTTCAATTTGGACATTGTGACCAAGTTAAGGCCTTTGTAGTGAGTTGCCTCAGGGCAGAGGTAAAGCATGGGCCAATCTGGGTCCAAACCATTGTCCCCCGTGATGGACACTATGTAGAGTTGCAAAAGAGCGTCAGCTGTGACAAGTTCCTTTCCAGGATTGTACTTGATGCGCAACTGGTAGGGGGATAGACACTCAACCCATCCTGCTTGGAGGCGTGTCAAGTGGGACTGTGTGTTGAAGTACTGGAGCAACTCTTGGTCCATCAGAACACAGGGTGGGAAGGCAGCTCCTTCCAGGTAGCAACACCACTTCTCAACGCAGTGTACAATGGCTGCCAATTCTTTGACATGGATGGGGTAGAGTTGTTCCAAATCAATAAGTTTCCTGGACTCATATGCCACAGGGAGGAAGACGCCATTGTCAGTTTCTAACCTTAGTACACCTCCTATGGCCCTGTCAGAGGCATTGGTCTCAAGTTTTTACTGTCAGTTTCAATTAGGGAACTGCAGTACTGGTGCTATTGTGAGCCTTTGCTTCAACATCTCAAAGGCTCAATCTCTGAAGGGGTTCCAATGAAAGCGCTGTTTGGTATTGAGGAGCTCAGTTAGAGGTGCAATTAGTTCCCCACAATTGGGAATGAACTTGCATACGTAGGCAACCATGCCTAGGAATGTCTGCACCTGGCCCAAATCAGTGGGGGCAGCATGCTGGTGATTGCCTTGATTTTGGCAGGGTTGGGCTTTATCCCTTGGGCAGAGATGGTGTGCCCAAGGAATAACAGTCCAACTTGAGAAACTTGCATTTGGATGGTTTAGCTTTTAGCTGGGTTTTCCAAAGGGTGTTGAGGACAGCACAGAGGTGTTGGAGATGTGTGGTTTGATCTTGACTGAAGACAATAATGTTGTCAAGGCACACAACCACACACTTTCCAATCAGGTCCTCAAATGCTTTGTTCATCAACATGGCAAAGGTGGAGGGAGTGTTAGTCATTCCAAAGTTCATGACGCAACACTCAAACAACCTGTAGCGTGTGCAGAAGGCAGTTTTTGCCTCATCCCCTGGTGCAATACAGACCTGGTTGTACCTTGCAGTGAGATCAATCTTTATAAAGACCTTTTCACCTGCAAGTGTATCAAACAAGTTGTCAATCAGTGGCAGGGGGTACTTGTTCTTAACTGTCACCTCATTTAGGGCACAGTAGTCTGTGACCAGGCAAAGGGACCCATCCTTCTTAGCTACAAAGAAGACAGCCGCCCCGTATGGAGAGAGTGAAGGGCAAATGAAGCCTTTATTGAGCGCGTCCACAAGGTGCTGGCGGAGTTTTTCATCTTCCTTTGGTGTAAGACGGTATAGTGGTCAAGCTTTAGGTAATGACCCTTGAAGTTGTAAAGCATGCTGGATCTCCTGGGGAGGAGGTAGTTGTTTGAGTGTCTCACTGAATACGTCCTTGTACTCCTTGAGAAGTGCAGCAAGCGCTGGTGGTGAGGTGGTCAAGGGAGGAACTGCAGACAGTTCAGCGCAGATAACTTCAACTGAGCATTGGTTAAAGGCTAGTTTCCCCCCTTGAAATTGTACAAACATGTCTCTTTTATTCTGACAAACACAGTATCATGGAGTAACTTGCTCATTTTGTCATGGCCCATACCAGAGTCCGGCTGGACTCCCACAGGGTAGGCAGGCTGGGCCTGAAAGGCCATGTAAACAATAGGCACTATGCAAACCAGGTAGTTTAGAGCAGTGGCTAGGGGGCATCAACTCCCAGTATGGGGCACAACTTGGTCAGCCAGCCCCAATACTGTGATATAGCAAGCCCCAGCTTGCTAAAGTCCTGGGTGGGAGGCGCGTTGGGGAGAGGAGGTGAAGTTGGAATATCCTTCACTGCTGGTAGCAAGTCCAGGTGATGGGGATGGAAATACTCCAGAACAAAGGCGCAGGGCAGTTTGGCAAGGACAACAGGAGTGTTTGGCTGGGAGGATATGGGTATGCAAGTTTGTATTGTGTAGTGGATTCACAAATGGATGCAAAGAGAATAATTAAATTTGAGCAAAAATAGACAATTCCTGCAATAAAATAATAATTTCTAGGCATAAACTTGCTTTATTAAGATGTCAACAGTGAGGAGGGCTTCTCCCTCTCACTACTTATACTTACTGAAGGTTCTGTGGCCTTTTGTGCCACCAGAGAACTGATAGCATCATTTGGAGTTGGATTTACAATTTTAAACAGAATTTGCATGCTTGGCCAAGAGGGTGAGATATCATTGGCTGCTATAACATGAACCTTTTGAATTTTGCAGCATGGCAAGTTGCTACAGTTATTTTTAACTCCCACAATGAATCAATTGTCTGATTGTGCAATCAAACAATTGCGCTCCCAATGTGCCATTTCCTGATAGGTAGGTGGCCCAAATTCAATAACAGACTCAATGCCAGGGATTTGAGGCTCATGTGCCTCTCAAATCCTGGGCCATTTGCTAGTTGAAAGGGGGTATTTTGCCCTGGAAAGTGCTTTGTGGGGGTTTCCACGCTGCATGTTTACTCAACTCTAAGCAGGCCAGCTGACTGACCAGGGCAATCTGGGCCCTGACATCATCCCCTACCATAGTCAAGCTTGCAGAGCACAACTCTTTACTCCAAGACTTATATTCCTTTAGTAGGATGGCGGCATTCTTCAGGTTGGATTCAGGTTCCCAAGTATTCTCTTCATGGGGGTATCCTTTCCATTTGACCAGGAAGTGAGGTTTTTGGTATTGGAGTTTGTGTCCCAGGATGGCTTTGACATCATTTTCTGTGAAGCTTTCTATTTTGATAGGTGGGGGAGCTGTTCTCACTATCTGGTGCAGGAGATAAGGTCCTTTCTTTTTTGATAACAGGGAGAAGTGGAATACATTGTGAATCTTCCATCTGGGGGGCAGTTCTAGTTGGTATGCTACAGTACCAATGTGTTGTAAGACTTTGTAAGGACCTGTTTATTGGGGGCTCAAACTAGCGCAAGGGGCAGTGATCTTGATGTTCTTAGCACTGAGATAAACAAGGTCTCCTACTTCAATTGGGGGCCAGGGCTTTTTTTCTTGTTGGCAAAATCCTTGTATACTTGTACTGCTCTTCTCAGGTTCTTGGCGCATTCTTCTTGGCATGTGTGGATGTTTCTAACCCAGTCTCGTCCTTTGGGGCTGTCAGCTTCCTCTGTGGGGAGGGCTCTCCACGTGGGGTTGAATCTGTAGCTGGCTTTGAAGGGGGACATACCAGTGGAGCTGTGGTCTTGGTTGTTGTATGCAAACTGAGCCATTGGTAAGTGGGTTACCCAATTGTTCTGTTCCAAGTTAACGTAGCATTGTAAGTACTATTTGAGGACCTGGTTCACTCTCTTGGTCTGTCTGTTGCTCTGGGGGTGATATGCAGTAGACAAAGATCTTTTTATTCCCAATTCCTTTAGGATTTGGGCCAAAAACTTAGAGGTGAATTGTGGGCCTCTGTCCAAGACCACTTCTTGTGGGAGTCTGTGGTTCATGAATACTCGGTTACGGAATAGAGTGGCGGTTTCCTTTGCAGTTAATTTGGTTGTTGTTGGAATGAAGTGAGCCATCTTGGTGAAGCAATCAACAATTACAAGGATGGCGTTGAATCCTTTCTAATTGGGTAGCTCCACAATGTAGTCCATGGAAAATGACTTCCAAGGGCCTTCTGCAATCTGAAGAGGCTGTAGTAATCCTTCTGGCTTTCCTTGCTTAGGTTTGGTACGTCTGCATGTCTTGCAACCACTGAGGTATCCTTCAATCTCTGGCTTCATCCTGGGCCACATATAAGTTCTCTGAATCCCTTTGAGAGTCTTTGTACGTCCAGGGTGTCCTGACATGGGGGAGTTGTGGTATTCCTTCAGTATCTCTAAGCTCATTGGGCCTTCTGGTACATAGGTGCGTCCATGTAGCTGCAGGGTGTTTCCATGTAGGGAGTAATCATTTTGGTAGTATCAACTCTTGATATCTTTCTTTAAGTTTTCCATGATGGAGATGCAGTGCTGGTCTACGGTCTGAGCTAGTTGGATTTCTTCTCTTCTGCTGGCTAGCCCCAGGAATAGGAGCATTGGCTCAATCATGTTTGGAGACAGCAAGGATTTAGTGTTAAATTCTTCAATCTCTTTGGCACTAGGGAAAAGGTCAACTCTTTGGCTTAAGGTATCTGGTACAATGTTGATCTTGCCAGGCTTGTAGCTGATTGATAAGTCATAATCTTCTAGGAATAAGGCCCATCTAGCTTGCCGCTGATTCAGTTGTTGTGGTTTGCAGAAGTATTTCAGGTTCTTGTGATTGGTCATGATTCTCACAGGGTGGTTGGTGTCACATAAGTATCTTCTCAAATTTTTCAAGGACTGGATGATAGCAAGCATCTCTTTATTGTAGATGGGGTAGTTCAACTCAGGCGGAGTGAACTTCCTTTAGTAGTAAGCTATAGGGGCAGCTTACTATCATGCCCCTCCTGAAGCAACACCCCCCAATGCAAAGTCAGATGTGTCTGTTTCCACAATGAAGGGCTTATTGTAAACCAGCATTTCCAAGACAGGGGCAGAAACAAAGGTGTTCTTTAGCAACTCAAAGGCTGACTTGGCGGTATCATCCCACACAAAAGGATGTTTCTTAGAGGTGAGGCGGGTCAAGGGCAAGCAGATTGAAGAAAAGTTTTGGACAAATTCCCAGCAGAAGTTTGCCAGGCCCAGGAAACTTCTGACCTCCTTGTGGTTCCTAGGTTCAGGCCATGATGTCACAGCCTCTATTTTATCAGGCGTCATTGCAAAACCTCCTTTCAGTACATTGTACCCCTGGAACTATACTTCTTCTTGGAAAAACTCACATTTCTGGAGCTTAACAAAGAGTCTGTGTTCCTTGAAGCGTTATAGGACAGCTTGAAGGTGTTCAACATGTTCCTCAGGTATGCAACTGTAAATGAGGATATCATCTAAGTAGGCTACGCAACACTGGTCCTTGAGTCCTCCCAAGACCATGTCCACCATAGTTTGAAAAGTACTGGGCGTGTTGCACAGCCCAAATGGCATAACCAAGTATTCAAAAAGACCTTGCCTAGTCTTGAAGGCAGTCTTTCATTTGTTGCCAGGCTTGATCTGGATCTGGTTAAAGGCATCCCTCAAATCAACCTTTGAGAAGATGTTGGCTCCTGAAAGCTGGTCTGAGAGGTCTTTGGCATTGGGTACGGGGTATCTGTTCTTCACTGTGATGCTGTTTAGGTCCTGGTAATTGACACAAGGACGTAAGTTGCCACCCTTCTTTTTAACAAACAATAGAGGGGGAAAACAAGGAGATTTGAAGATGTGTATAAATCCCTTCTTCAACATCTTGTCCAAGTACTCTCTTAAGGCTGCTTGTTCCTTCATGTTACAACTGTAGACAGGTCCATGCTTAGGTTGGGTTCCAGGGAGGAGGTCAATGGCGTGGTCAAACTGGCTATGTTTTGGCAAGGCGGTGGCTCCTTCTTTGGAGAAGACAGACTCCCAAGGCTTCAAACATTTTGGTATCTTAGCCTTACAGGGTTCCATGATGATGTTGTTTAACTCAGGGGTCTGCTGGGGGTTCAGGCAGGGGACCTCTAAGG
Organism: Entomophthora muscae; assembly: GCA_014839935.2. Classification (NCBI taxonomy): domain Eukaryota; kingdom Fungi; phylum Entomophthoromycota; class Entomophthoromycetes; order Entomophthorales; family Entomophthoraceae; genus Entomophthora; species Entomophthora muscae. Next base: position 388,502 of record QTSX02004317.1, on the reverse strand, counting down.
TTTGGCTCTCATGAGTGACAGTCACTTGATGGTTCTTATAGTCCAAGTTCAATTGGTGGTCAACCTACAAATTGAAATCTATCACTACAGGTTTGGGAAGCTTCTCTATGATGTGGAATCTGGTGGGCATCAATCTCTTGTTTAACTTCAGGGAGACAAACTCTTCACATTTGTGGGACAGGTCTGTTGTCTTGTTACCCAAGGTTACCAGTTGGGAATTTCCCTGGATTGGTACATCAAGTTTCTCAGCTAGGCTATGTTCTATGTAGTTGAGGATTGCCCCACTGTCTAGGAGAGCTACAGTGTTCACCTCATGGTCATTATAACATAAGGTAGTGTCAATGATAGGATAAGATTGTGAAGTGTTATTTATTGCTGAGATGGTTGCTCCTTGGGTTCCATTGGAGCAGCTAGTGCAGTCATTGGATAAATGGCCACTCTGGTGGCAATAGAAGCATAGTCCACTTCTGACGTGGTGTTGGTACTCTTCAGGGGTCATGTTCAAGCAGGGCCTACTTGTACCAGGGGTTTGATTATTCTGGGGTTGGCCAGTGTGTTACCCTTGTGGTTGGCTGAAGTCCATGCCTCTGGCAATAGCCAGGAGCTTGTCTTTGGGAAGGTCACATTGGCGGTGTCTCATTAGGCTGGCATGGTGTGGGTTCAGACTTTTTCTGAAATTCAAGCCTGATATGTTTTCAGGAATCTTGGCTTTATCCGCCAGGCGTAGGAATTGTTGTATATAGGTCTCCAGGTTGTCTCTTCCCTGGGTCAGACAGATGAGCCCCATGTAGGCTTGGTTCTTGGCCCCAGCAGGGTTAGTTGCAGAGTTCATTCTCTCCAGGAACTGATTGAAGGAAAGTATGAGGTCTGGGTCTTCCTCAAGGCAGGTCAAGAAGATTTATCTGGCATCATCCTTCAGTTGAGTGGCCACCATCATAACCTTCTGGGTGTTGTCTCTGAAGCTCTTGGGGTGGGCACAGAACAAGGTGTTTATCATGATCATTCCTTTTCTGAAACCAGCCAAGTCCAATTTTGGCAGGTCAGGAAAGGTTGTGGGGGCAGCAGTATTCTGGTTTGAGGTGGAGATGGTCACAGTCTGGATCTGGGATGGCTTGGAAACAATCTCTTCTTGGCATTTGTTTGTTTCTTGTTTCTTGGTCAAATACTGTATTAGGTAGTAAGCTGAGGTCATAAATAAAAGCATGCAAGATGCCCATATAATCAAAGAAGAATAGGGGCCCAGGGTTACTAGTTTAGCTATGGTTGACATATTGTCACGGCCCATACCTGTCAGGGATCCACTTGGCAGGGAATAAGCTCCCCAGCTGATGGGCCAAAGCCCCCAAATTCAAACCTGCTATTACCAAGCCAATAGGAACCATGACCATTGCAAGATGTCCAAGGTGCCCTAGGTAAGCAAATCTTCCAAACATAGAACTGAAACAACCAAGTAGATAGTAACCCACCAAATATAACAAGAGGTAAAAGGAGGCGTAAGGTCTAACCAGAGTAGGTTCAGTAGGCGGTGTAGTAAACAAACAACCATAGTGGAATTTACGTCCCCAATGTCCAGAAGGGTATTTGAACCATACATGGACAAGGAATTCCTTTTGGTGGGCGTCATCTGGAGAAGAGTTGTACCAGTCAGTTGTAGGTGTTGGGTTTTCCAAGGCCAATACCACTGGCAAGAAGTAAGCTAGAAACCAGGATAGGAATAGAATTCCTCTCATGGCTTCAAAAATGTGTTTATCAGAAAATGAAAGAGTAGCAAGAAGTAGAATAAATCTTTACTGTTGGAATAACTAAGTTTGGTAAAATTTACACACTTAAATAGCCTCAAAGTTGAGGCTGGGAAATTTAAGTGGATACTGGGGGGAAAGAGAGGGATTTAACAATGATTTTCAAGAATATCATGGTTAAAATTAATACCTGTGTTACATGGGCATTAATTTTGGATTTAAGGCTTAATATAGACATAAATTTAAAGGAAGCCAGAACAAAAGAAGCCACAAGATCCTGGTGATTAAGGCGCTGCTCATAATGAATATCAAGCAAAGTTAAGCACAGAGCCTCAGTTTCATCTTCTGATATTAAATTTGAAAGCGTAAGGATAGATTCAGGCAGCCAATCATTGGCCAAGAGGTAAGTGATGTTGGCACTTAACTTACTAACCTTTTTAAAATGGTTTCAAAGAGCAAAAGCAAAATTTGATTTAATCAAGAGATCATAAATAGTTAAGGTAAACTTCTTAGTTGATTGTTGACTAACAATAGGTGTTTTGTGGAGATTCAGGGTTTGATTCCTGTCAAACCCAGGACTGGAAAAACAACTAGTGTCTAAAACTTGGTGTCTGTGCTGTTGTGTCTTTGTTGTCTTCTCATTGTTGTCAATAAAATGAAATAAGTCAGGGAAGAAATCCTTGACACTGTTCTCCCCAGTAAGGCCCTTCTCTTCCAGAGTATCCTTATAGCATGAGAGGACTTCTGGTGCGTTCTCTAGGTTCTCTTCAGGTTCCCAGGAATTAGATTCTACCTTGTAGCCTTTCCATTTTACCAAGTATTGATGTTTGTCTTGGGAGGTGCAGTGATTGAGGATGTCTTCTACTTCCCATTCCAGAGTATGGTTCAAGATGATAGCAGGGGGTTCCTTGTGGTTTATGTCTGATGGTAACCCTTTGAATTTAGAAAGAAGGCTAATGTGGAAAACATCATGGGCAGAGGAGCCTGCAGGAAGTTTGAGTCGGAAGTTAACATCAGAGAGTCGTTCAATGACCAACAGGGGACCAATTTTCTTTGGTCCTAGTTTTTGCCCCGGAATGTCCAGTTTGAGATTATTTGCATTGAGGAACACATAGTCTCCCACTTGGATGTCTTCAGGTATTCTTCAATGTTTATCAGCTTGGTTCTTATACTGCAGGATGATCTTTTCCATTTGTGCCTTGATTTGTTGATTATTCTTGAGTAAAGAGGTTGTTCATTGGTGTGCAGAAGGAATAGTGTCTTTGGTTGTGGGATCAGGAAGATCTTCAGGGTTATATCCATAGTTGGCAAAGAAGGGAGATACTCCAATCAAATCATGGTGATTGGTGCTATAGCACAGTTGGGAAAGTGGGAGTAAGGTTATCAAATCATCCTGTTGTAAGTTCACATAGTTATTGAGAAACCCTTCCAGCACTTGGTTAACCCTTTCTGTCTGTCTGGCGGTCTGAGGGTGAAAGGATGTGGACATGAGAGTTTTAACCTGTAATGCCTTCATTAGGAACTTCCAGAACTTGGATGTGAATTGTGAACCTCAATCTGAGATGATGTTGTTGGGAATCTCATGGTTGGCAATTACATGAGTAAAGAGCATGTTGGCAGTGTCTTCCTCTGTTGCGCGCTTGAAGTGTGTAAAGATTGCATATTTGGTCAGCTGATCTACTACCACAAAGATGCCAGTCATGTTGTCGCTTTCTGGAAGGTCCACAATAAAATCCATGGAGATCAAGTACCAAGGACAAGGAGGAATAGGCAGTGGTTTGAGTAATCCTTGGGGCTTCATGGTGGAGGGTTTATTGCGGCTGCACAATACGCATGTGGAGATATATTAGGCAACTGATTTCTTCATATTAGGCCACCAGTATCTTTATTGGATTCTCTTGACTGTTTTGTGAATGCCTCTATGTCCTGTGAGGGGAGAGTTGTGGAAGCTTTCCAAGATTTTTTATCAGTGTTCATTGGTTGGTACATAAAGGCTTCCATTCTTTGACCAAAATCCGTTGTTTAGCATCAGACCAGTAGGAGTGTTCTCTTTATCAAGATTTTGGGATGCTATGATGTCCTGATCCAAGGTGTTTAGATAATATAAGGTCATGATGTGAAAGAGGAACTGATCTTCAGAGAGTATAGCACATTCATTGTGTTTAACATAGGACTGGCTTGGGTCATTCAAGTCCTCTTGTCTACTGATGGTGTCTGGTACTATATTCTGGTGTCCTGGAGTGTAACTAATCTTGAAGTCAAAGGCAAGAAGGTCTATAGCTCATCATGCCAGACGTGGGCTAACCTTTCTCTTCTCAGTGAAATAGAGTAGGTTCTTATAGTTGGTTCTAATTTACACGGGGATTTTACTTCCTTCCAAGTAGTGACGCCAGTGGTCCAAGGATTTAACAATGGCAAATAGTTCCTTCCTGTACATGTGGTAATTTCTCTCTTGGTCAAGCAGCTTATAGGAGTAGAACGCCACAAGTTGGAGTTCACTATCCTCCCCAAGCTGCAGCAACACCCCCCAAGGGCAAAGTTGGAGGTGTCTGTGTCCAAAAAAATTGCTGTTTGGGGTCAGGGTGAAGAAGGACCGGGGCCAAGGTGAAAAGCTTCTTTAGGGTCTCAAAAGCCTGGTCAGCTTCCAACAGCCAGATAAAGGGATCCTTTTTGGAGGTCAGGTGTGTGAGAGGAAGAGCAATAGCGGAGAGATCCTTGATAAACTTTAAGGCAAAAATTTTCCAGGCCTAAGAAGCTGCAAAGCTTAGTACGTGTTGTAGGTCTAGGCCAGTCCAAGACTGCCTGTATCTTGGAGGGAGCAACCGCAAAACCTCCTGGGTTAATCTTGTACCCAAGAAACTCAATCTTGGTGACAAAGAACTTGCATTTTTCAAGCTTACAGAACAAACAATTGTCAATAAGTAATTGGAAGACCTCACGTAGGTGTTTTGTGTGGGCCTCCTTGTTCTGTGAGTATACCAGAGTATTGTCAAAATAGACAACCACGTAGACGTCAAGTAAAGGGAAGAGTACCTCACTCATTAGGCCTTGAAAGGCTACAGGGGCGTTACTCAAACCAAAAGGCATCACAAGGTATTCATAGAGCCCAAAGGGAGTGCAAACTGCCGTCTTCCATTCATGATCTTTGGCAATACGTATCTGATTATAAGCACTGTGGAGGTCTAGTTTAGAAAAAGCCTTGGCGTGAGTAAGTTGGTTGGTCAGGGACTCTGCAGATGGTAAGGGGTTTTGGTTCTTAATGGTTATGTAGTTTAGTTTGGTGAAGTCCACAACGTGTCCCAAGGTCCTGTCTGCTTTCCCTACAAAGAACATGGGTGATGAACATGGGGAGTTGGATTGAAAATATAAACCCTTTTGCTAAGTTTTTGTCAAGGTACGCCTTCATTGCAATTCCCTGTGCTCAGTTTATGGGGTAAAGCTTTCCCCAGGTGGGGGAGGAGCCTGGTATCAAGTCAATTCTAAGATTGGATGGTCTTCTTTCAGGAAGGATGGAGCAGAGTTCCTCGCTAAACGACATTTTTAAGTCTTGAATTTCCTCTGGAATAGAATCAGGTGCTGGACTCACCACAAGAAGTAGAGAGTTTAAGTATGCTGTGAAGTTATTTGGTACTTGATGATACGGTTTTTTGAGAGGCACTGTGGTTGGTTGTCTGTGGGAGTGAAGCATGACTGAGTTGATATCCCAATTAAACTGTAACTTGGCTTCCTGACACCAGGGAAATACCAAGACTAACAGGAAGGCCAAGTTGGAGAGCGCTGAGGTGGGTAGGTGGTATGAGTTGTTCCCCACCTGAGCGTGGAGGGGTTTAACTAGGCATCTTACTTGAGCAGGGGTACCTTCAAAAAGTCTTACAGAGGCTAGTCCTGAGGTCTAAAACCCTAACAAGGTCAAAAGATCTTGATCAATGAAGTTCCCCATTGCTCCTGTGTCAATCAGTGCATAGCTGGCTGTAGTGCCAAATTTGTGGTCTAGAAAAACAGGCAAAAGAGCGTAAGACTGAGTGGAAGATTTATTGGCATCTGTGGTTGAGAGAAGATGGCCTGAAGCGGATTGTACCTTGGAGAGTGCCTGGCACTCTTTGGCAGAATGACCTGATTGCCTACAGTAGAGACACAGTAATTTGCAGACTTGATGTTGTTTCTCTTTGGGAGCCAGCTGGTACCCTCCCCTGGGTTTGGGAACTAATCCCTTGGGCACCTCAGCAGGGGATGGTAAGTTACAGGCGGGCGGTGTCTTGGTATTGTTCCAAGAAGGAAGCTGTTTTACCTTGGAGGACCATTTCAAAACTTCTTTGGTAAGATCAGAAAACTTGTCAGGTAGTATATGATGGGCCAGGAAGTTCTTGAGTTCTGGAGACAGTTTCTTCTGGAAGAGGTAGCAAGCTTTGGCATCAGTCATCCCAATTTCTTCCTTGAGGCAAGAAAATTCTTCAATATAGTCCAGGGTGGCCATTTTGCCCTGATATTAGGACATTATGTGGTCTCTGAGTTCTTCCGTGGTTTGTGCCGGCACTACAGTGAATAACAAGGAGCCGCAGAAGGCAGGGTAGTCGTTTAATAACTTCTCTCCTTGCAGGGTGGCTTTGGCGTACCAGACGCAAGCCTTGCCTGTGAGCTTTTTGGCCACATGGTGCACCTTCTGTGTGTCATTCTGGAATTGTGTGGGAGATGTTTTGAACAGTGACTGTGAGAAAGCCAGAAGCATAAGGATCTCATTTCCTTCATTGTTGTTGGGGGATACTGCTGAAATCTGGTTTAGTACCACAGTTTGGTTTTGAACCTGTTGAGGAGCTGTTGTGCTGGGGGCAGCGGCAGTTTTGGTCTGCAGGAAAAGGCAAACCAGACAATAGATGGTAAGGCTAATGATGGTAGTAACCAAGGTGACTGCCAAACTCTTGATAATTGTGGTATAGAGCAGGTAGTTTGCAGGGTGAGTTCTGAACTTCTAAGTAAGAAGCTCAAAATGGGTTCCAAAAAACTGTCAGGGACCCACTTGACAGGGAATAAGCTCCCCAGCTGATGGGCCAAAGCCCCCAAATTCAAACCTGCTATTACCAAGCCAATAGGAACCATGACCATTGCAAGATGTCCAAGGTGCCCTAGGTAAGCAAATCTTCCAAACATAGAGCTGAAACAACCAAGTAGATAGTAACCCACCAAATACAACAAGAGGTAAAAGGAGGCGTAAGGTCTAACCAGAGTAGGTTCAGTAGGCGGTGTAGTAAACAAACAACCATAGTGGAATTTACGTCCCCAATGTCCAGAAGGGTATTTGAACCTTACATAGGCAAGGGATTCCTTTTGGTGGGCGTCATCTGGAGAAGAGTTGTACCAGTCAGTTGTAGTTGTTGGGTTTTCCAAGGCCAATACCACTGGCAAGAAGTAAGCTAGAAACCAGGATAGGAATAGAATTCCTCTCATGGCTTCAAAAATGTGTTTATCAGAAAATGAAAGAGTAGCAAGAAGTAGAATAAATCTTTACTGTTGGAATAACTAAGTTTGGTAAAATTTACACACTTAAATAGCCTCAAAATTGAGGCTGAGAAATTTAAGTGGATACTGGGGGAAAAGAGAGGGATTTAACAATGATTTTCAAGAATATCATGGTTAAAATTAATACCTGTGTTACATGGGCATTAATTTTGGATTGAAGGCTTAATATAGACATAAATTTAAAGGAAGCCATAACAAAAGAAGCCACAAGATCCTGGTGATTAAGGCGCTGCTCATAATGAATATCAAGCAAAGTTAAGTACAGAGCCTCAGTTTCATCTTCTGATATTAAATTTGAAAACGTAAGGATAGATTCAGGCAGCCAATCATTGGCCAAGAGGTAAGTGATGTTGGCACATAACTTACTAACCTTTTCAAAATGGTTTCAAAGAGCAAAAGCAAAATTTGATTGAATCAAGAGATCATAAATAGTTAAGGTAAACTTCTTAGTTGATTGTTGACTAACAATAGGTGTTTTGTGGAGGTTCCGGGTTCAATTCCCGTCAAACCCAGGACTGGAAAACAACTAGTGTCTAAAACTTGGTGTCTGTGCTGTTGTGTCTTTGTTGTCTTCTCATTGTTGTCAATAAAATGAAATGAGTCAGGGAAGAAATCCCTGACAATACCAGAGTCTGACTGGACTCCCACAGGGGAGGCAGGCTGGGCCTGAAAGGCTATGTACACAATAGGCACTATGCAAACCAGGTAGTTTAGAGAAGTGGCTAGGGGGCATCAACTCACAGTATGGGGCACAACTTGGTCAGCCAGCTCCAATACTGTGATATAGTTGAACCCCAGCTTGCTAAAGTCCTGGGTGGGAGGCGCGTTGGGGAGAGGAGGGGCAGTTGGAATATCCTTCATTGCTGGTGGCAGGTCCAGGTGATGGGGATGGAAATACTCCAGGTCAAGGGTGCAGGGCAGTTTGGCAAGGACAACAGGAGTATGGCCGGGAGGATATGGATATGCAAGTTTGTATTGTGTAGTGGATTCACAAATGGATGCAAAGAGAATAATTAAATTTGAGCAAAAATAGTCAATTCCTACAATAAAATAATAATTTCTAGGCATAAACTCGCTTTATTAAGATTTCAACAGTGTGGAGGGCTTCTCCTCCTCAATACTAATACTTACTGAAGGTTCTAAGGCTTTTGTGCTACCAGTGAACTGATGGCATCATTTGGAGTTGAATTTACAATTTTATCCGGAATCTGCGTGCTTGGCCAAGAGGGTGAGATCTCATTGGCTGCTATAACATGAACCTTTTGAATTTTGCAGCATGGCAAGTTGCTACAGTTATTTTTAGTTCTCACAATTAATTGATAGTTTGATTGCGCAATCAAACAATCAAGCTCCCAATGTGCCCTTTCCCAATAGTTAGGTGGCCCAATTTGATAACAGGCTCAATGCCAGGGATTTGAGGCTTGTGTGCCTCTCAAATCCCAGGCCATTTGCTAGTCAAAAGGGGGGGTATTTTGCCCTGGAAAGTGCTTTGTGGGGGTTTCCACACTGCATGTTTACTCAACTCTAAGGAGGCCAGCTGACTGTCCAGGGCAATCTGGGCCCTGACACATTTCCACAGGGTAAATCTGGAACCCAACCCCATTTCTGTTGAGGGTGATGACAGAGGTATCCCAATCAATGTAGGGACGGTTTTGCCAAAGCCAGTCAAGACCAGCAATTATGTTGTGGCTGAGCCCTGCCATGATTGGCCCAGAGAGCTTAACCTGGATGTTCCTCATTCTCACAGAGAAGGGTACCGTCTTGTGGGTGATTGAAACTCTGTGAGAGTTGGCTACTTGTACTGCTTTGAACCTGCTGGGCACTCAGTCTAATTGCTGAGAGTTGGCAAACGCCTGGTCCACCATAGTGTGGTTGGCCCCAGTATCTACCAGTAATTTGTGGGTGTTCCCACAGAAACAGAAGGGATAGGACAAGTGTGTTACTTTATTTGAGGAGTGGCTTGCTTGCAATACGGGGTTGTCACTGTGGACTTGAAAGACGTCCAGGGTTTTGACTTTGTAAATGTTGTAGTCGCAGGGATTTTTTACGAGCAGGGACTGAGAGGATGAGTCAGGTGGGGTTGCAAGGCCTCTTGTCGCTAAAACCCCCAGGCTTTTCCCTGATCTTTGATCTGTGCTAGCTGAAGCTCCCCCTTGCATGGGTGTTTAGTCCCATTATCCTGCTGACGGGGCTGGCAGTGACCTACTTGATTGTGGCCATTGCCAGGTGTGGTATGTGGTTGGGATGGAGCGTCACTGGTTTGACAGAAGCCCATTGAGGCCTGGTTGTTAGCCTCCATGATGGCCTTGTAGCAGTCATTGATGGAGGTGCAGCAACCTACAGGGACCCACTTGCAGATATGGGGTTTTAACCCATTGATGATGAGAGTGAGTAACATTGCATTTCCGTCAGTCACAGCTTTGGGGGCGGCAGCAAGGGCTTGTTGCCAGGCAGCAAGGTACTCAGGAACAAACCCAGTTTGTTTGATTGCTAGAAGAGGAGTTCTCACGACAATGGGGAAGAAGGTTTTGCTGTAGTGGGACTTGGCGGCGTCTCGGAATGCCGCCCAGGTAATGTCGAGTTCTTGACTGGCCCAGTTGGTGAACCACACAGCGGCGGGCCCTGTGAGGCAACCAGACACAGTGGCAACCCACATGGGCTCAGGGACCTGACAGATGCAAAGGCAGGTTTCTGTAGATTGGAGCCAACTGGCGATGTTGGCCCCTTTGACGCCACCAGCAAAGGATTCTAGCTGAAGGTTGAGCATGCGCTGGGACAGGTCTGACTGGGGCGGGGTGACGCTGGCATCACGCTGCCCAAGGCGGAGCCAATTGTACACGCTGGTGAGAACTAGCTGGTCTTGATAGATGATGTACCTGTTGGGGATGTCCCCCTTGGGGATTGGCAGGAAGGTCTCTTGTTGGGGAGTAGCTATACAGCCCGTACTCTGCCCTTTCTTGGGGGGGATTTTGTTTTAGGTAGGTTGTAAATCTACCGCTGCTACCACTGTTGCAACTGAACCAATGAGGATTCAGTATTTAGAATTGGGGAAGACAACAGTCCAACAGAAAGGACAGAATAATAAGAATAAGGTATTGTTTACTGTAGAATATTGTGATTAATATACCATATGGGGAAAGCCACAAGGCCACAAAGGGGTGGCATAGTGGGAAGTTCCATGTAAGGTTCAAAGTCAAGGAATAACTTGTGCGGGGATCAGCAAGTCAAATTGGAAGAGCTCCTAATTAGGATGAAATACCCACCATTTGATATTGCCATCAGATTAGTTCATGTTGTTATATACGTCAAGGGGCAACTCATCAAGTGCCCCCTGTGTATTGTAAGATATGTTAGCAGGCAAGTCTGGAAACTTGGTTGCAACAATTGGATTTAAGGAAAGAGAAAGCTAAACTAAAAAAATGAATTAAAAAAACAAAATTCTTAAAATTACAAATCTGAAGTTAAAAACCATAAAAGTTTGAAGGAAAGAAATCACTTAGAATTTTGGCTTAAAGCCTACTCTTCAAAAGCTCTTTATTTATAGAGAAAAAAGCCTTTTCAGTTGAAGACTGATAGCCAGGAGGAAGCAGACAAGAAGAGGAGCAACTGGAGAAGTTGGAGAAACCAGAACCAGAAAAGGGGAAACAGAAGCCAGTACTATATGCAGATCAGCAACGTAACTGGGGGAGCAACAATGACACAAGCAGGAGTTTCAAAAGGTAAATAATAGTGAAAATATTCTGACTTTAAAGTAGAAATATATATGAAAGTAATAGAGGCAGACAGAGCAAACAATGACAATGATTCAAACGCAAATAGCATCAAAAACAAAGGTAATAAACTTAAAATACTTAAATATTAACTTTTGATTTAAAATTCCAAATATTTTAAAAACTGGAAATCAAACCAAGCAAAAATAATAAATATGAAAAATTCAAAGAGCCTGCCCTTTGGGACAGGGCATGACAGAGATCATGTCCTTTACTATCAAAACAAAGTGAGAGGATGTGCCCATGAGTTGGATGCTTTATGGGTTGTGCCTTTAGAAGGGAATTTCAAATGTGGTTCTAAGTACACTGTGAAGCTCCTTTCAGGTGGTGGCCCGTTTTCCTGAGTGCATGCCAAGTTCCTCCGCAAGTACTACCCCCAAGGCCAATCTAGAAGGGGGTAATGTCGTGAATGCCAATATTCCTGCTTCATTGATTTTGCTGTTGTTGGGTTATTCCAAGGATGGATCCCTTGCTTTTGCTCCTTGAAATGGGTCTATTTCCAAAGTGGGGAATTTTCAGGGATTCTTCCCTGACTACCTGAATATTATTGACAACTTTGGCAAAAACATATTCTCAAATCAACACAACACAACAACAAATATTTGGAGGACACCCAGTCAAAGACACAACACAACAGGCTTAACAATTATATTGGGTTTTTGAAACCCTTCCAGAACAAGATTTGAACCCAGGATGCTGCTAATGAATGTATTGTTAGTACAGGATCATCACAAACCTTTGATTTACCTTTTTATTACCTTTTAATTCAATTGGTTTTTGCTTTAGAAGCGCCTTTTGAATTCAAAAGTGTTAATACTAAGACTGTAAATGTCACTTACCGCTTCACATCTGATTGGCTGCTTAGAGCCTTCCAGTCAATCTGTGACCTGCTCTCTCTTCTTTTAGGCCAAGCTCTGTACCCTTTGATACTTGATCTTCTGTGTATATACCGCTTAATTAGCCTAACCATTGTGAGATCTTTTTGGTTCCTCTGTTTACACCATGCTAGTTTGGAAATGAGTAATCAATTATTTAAGTTGCACTTAAAACAGGTGATTTTAAAATGATTGACCCAGGTAAATCATCTCATTTCCCAAACTCCTCTCAAATATTTAGCCTTATTTTCAAGCTATATAAGCTCCAAACTTTCCTTCAATTCAAATGTTCCAACAATAAAGAATATATCTTATCCTATCTTGTCACATCCATTTCTTAGTAAACTTATTTGAAGCCATGAAGGGGATTTATTTCCTGTGGTGGTTTCTAGTCTCCCTTTTACAACTTTAAAAGGTCTTGAGAATTCCACTCCCACTATCAACTGGTAAAACTCCTCACCCAATGATGCCCATCAGAAGGAGTCCTTGGCCAACAGATGGTTCAAGTATTCCTCTGGTCATTGGGGACAAAAGTTTCACTATGGCCGCTATTCTACTCCTCCACCTGCCGAACCCTTGTTGGTACGGCCTCATGCGTCATTCTATCTGTTGTTGTACATGATAGGATATTATCTTTTGGGTCGTTTCAGCTCCCTGATGAGAAGATTTGCATACTTAGGTCACTTGGGCCACCTTGCCATGGTTACAGTGCCCATTGGTTCAGCCATTGCAGGGCTTAATTTGGGGGCCTTGGCTCATCAACTTGGGGGCTTGTTCCCCTCAAAGTGGGTCCCTGACAGGAATTCAGCTGTCGTGTTTCCTGATCCTGTGCAGCTCACGCGCCCCACCCATGCTTGTTGTCAGGGCCCAGAATGCCCTGGACAATCAGCTGGCCTTTCTAGAGGCAAAAACCCCACAGCTTGAGAACCTTTACCAAGTATCTCCCAGAGCAAGAAAACCCCCTTTCAACTAATGAATGGCCCAGGATTTGAGAGGCACACAAGCCTCAGATCCCTGGCTTTGATTCTATTATCAAATTTGGGCCTCTCAGCTATCAGGAAATGGTACATTGGGAGCGCAATTGTTCAATCACAAAATCATGCGCTCAATTACTTGTGGGATCTATAAATAACTGTGGCACCTTGCATGCTGCAGTTCAAGAAAGTTTCATGTTATACCAACCAATGAGCTCCCACCTCCTGAACCAAGTACGCAAATTCCAGTGAAAATTGTAAGTTCAACTGAAATCAATACCATCAGTTTACTGGTGGCACAAAAGGCCACTAAATTACCAGTAAGTATAAGTAGTGAGGAGGTTAAGCCCTCCTCACTGTTGACATCTTAATAAACAGGTCTATGCCCAAAAATTGTTATCTTATTGCAGGAGTTGTCTATTTTTGCTCCAATTTAATCATTCTCTTCGCATCTATTTGGGAATCCACAACACAACATAATCTTGCCTATCTATATCCTCCTGGTTATACTTCTGCTACCTCAGTCAATCCACCCTGCGCTCTTGACTTAGAGTATTTTCACCCCCCATAATCTGGATCTCCCGCCTGCTATGAAGGAGATTCCTACTGCTCCCCCCTCTACCCAATGCGCCTCCTGCCCAGGACTTCAGTAAGTTGGGCTTTTTTACATCACAGTATTGGGGCTGGCCAACCAAGTCCTGCCCCATACTGGGAGTTGGTGCTCCCTAGCTACTGCAGTTAACTGCCTGGTACAAATTGTGCCTATTGTGTACATGGCCTTCCAGGCCCAGCCTGCCTCCCCTGTGGGAGTCCAGTCAGACACTGGTATGGGCCGTGACACTTGTGGCAAGTGATCCTACCCCCAGGGTTTTTTGGTATCACCAAACAGTAATATTCCAACTTCTTATCCCCAATAAAGTTTATGCTCTATTTCCAACTCTGTCTTTGTGGTTTCAAGTACTTTGGCCCCTCCCTCTAGCCATAGCTAGTAGAGACTTATTATCCAGGGCCATAAGGTAATTGCCTTGCCTTTCCTGCCTGCCAGCTAACCAAGGCTTAGTACGGACCCAACCCTAAGGTTAGGATTTCCTAAGGTGTGTCTGTGCCGCACCTCAGAACACGTCACCATTTGGCTACGGGTCGCTGGGAAGTTGGGTTGGGGTGGCAGCCCCGCTTAGCTGAAACCTTGCTGGCGGGCCAACCCTGCTGTTTGGACATTGGTGCATGCCCCTGCCCAGCTCACTTCTAGACCCCCTGAGGATTGGCCAAACCAGTTGGTGGCTGCCCTCCTTGCGTGCTGCTTGGGTGAGCCGATCTTCTGGGAAGAGCCCCTTGGAACCGGTTTATGGCATACTGCCAAGCATCTGTCAAGCCCTCACAGGGCCAAAGCTGGTAATACAAAGCCAGGTTCTATGCAGAACAGACCTCCAGGTACTCTGCATGAGCAATGGTCAAGCAGAAAGAGTGGAAAAATGGCTGCAAGATATGTGCGTCCCTCTGAAAGACAGGCATGAAGTTGGGGACAAGGTCTGGGTGGTAAATACAGACAAGATTGAACTACAACCTGAGAAAGTAGGCCCTGCCAGTGTTCTAAAGGTAAGTGGCAACAATACTTACCTGGTACAGGGCTTAGATAAGAGAAAAAAGACAAAGTCCTGCACCATGGCAGACTCTGCCCATGCAAGGCCTGTCAGAAACAGTGAGATACTATTATCCCAGCAACCAAACAGCAGCTGGTAGAGTATGGTACCTGTGCCCCTGACGACCTTCCAGCAGACCTTCTCACTGAGGAGGCCAACCTTCAGCCGGGGGATGTTGAAACTGCAGGGTTGACCCCTGGCAAGGTTCCACCCAAGAGAATCTGTGACCCTCAACCCAACTTCCCATGACCTGTAGCCAAATGTCGAAGTCAATTTGAATTACTAAATCCAGCAACAAGAACTGGTGACAATCCCAGTCCGGTGGACAGCTCAATTTGGCGCTTCACTCATTAGAAGGATCACACCACCTCCTACCCAATCCAACTGATTGATCATCACAATCTTGCTCCTCTTATAATGATTCACCCCAACTGTATACTTCCCATATCTCGATAAAGATAACTATCTGGTTTCCAATCATTTTCCCCATGCAACTCTGCCAAAACAGCACAGTTACGGCAGTTCCTATAATTTAATGGGGTGTGGGATTTGCCAATCTAATGACCATGTTACGCATCTTTACGGGCTGCCATGGTAGGTTAGATTACGAACAAGTGAAGCGGTTAGCCTTATGACCGTCCTGACGCCCCTGCAACCCTGCGCTTATACACATGTGGCTCTATTTTCATTGATATTCCGAGCTTGTATCGATAAAAAGAACTAAAGGGTTCACATGAACATTGTAAAAAGTTTCATCCGAATCCTTTGGCTTGCTGCGTTTTTGCTCTAAGCCGGAGTTTGGGGGATCGGTTTTTATTATTATTTATCGTGCCTGGCGAATGTGAAGCTGGATCTTTTAAACATGAAGTTTTCATAGCAGCCCAAGGCTAACCAGCGAGCTGTTTAATATATTTTTATTTGTTTATAACGATAAAGGTTACTGAGGCATAGCCAGCAGTAATATAGTTTAGAGTAGGTCTTCAGGCCATGTAGCTGGGAGCATCAGAGGGGCGCTGGGGGTTGATAGGGGCAACTTCTTCACGAGTGTAAGGGGTGAACGATCCATTGCCCTTGTACCGCTGGATACTGAAACTGATGTTTCTAGCCAGGGCGATGAGGGTGAGAAAGAATACGGAGGTGCCAGCAACGATGGCAACGCGGTAAAGTTGAAGGTCGGGGTTCTGTGAGTTTCTGACACTAAGCCAGTACATGATCCAGGTAAAGACAGCTCCAAAGATAACATCTTGGTGCGACCGGACAATGATCAAGACAATGGCTACCAGGAACAGAACCACTACCTTTGCTGCAAAATATCCACCATATGTGGGAGCCACATTAAGGCATGTGAAGAGATCCATGGCACTGGCATAAAGAACCCAGGAAGTGTAGAAGGATAACCAAGCTCTACCAAACCAAAAGTTCAAGTAGAAGTTCTTATTAGAGTTTGAGCGATGCAAGAGATCCATTGCTATACGGTTGTAGGTGCGGAAGTAAGAGAGGAGGAGTGAGGATATTAGACCAGACATAAAAAATATGCGTATCCAGGCGTATGCTTCAAACTGGGGGAGTTTTCCGAGCCGATCGATTAGACACCAGCAAACGTTGCATAAACAGTGGATCAAAAATAAGGGGGTGATGCTATAGTTGATAAAGCCAAGGTTGTAGGTGAAGGGAATAACCTGGTAAATGGCAAACATGGTCATGAAAACGTGGATGGGCATCCAAGCAGCAAAGGCATAGCGAGCGGGAACGAGGAGAGAAGGATGAGAATGGCATCAGTGGGGTTCTTGGGTCCTAAACCACCAGTAAATCCAGACAGATTAACAACCAAGACTAAAATATAGGCCAGGAGATTAGCAATACGGGTGCTGAGTATGCTGGGCATTGTGTTGGGACAAAAAGGAGGAAGGCAAGGAATGCTTAAAAGCTAGCGTCTTCGCAAGAGTGGGGCTCGTGAGGCTGGCCATTGAGCGGGTTAAGAACAGAATTATCAGCTTGGGATGGAACAGCTGCAGGCTATTCACTAAAGAGGATGGAGTGGGGCGAAGTGAATCAATTCTCGAACCTACCCAGCCTGTTTCCAGATTAACCCGAGGCTTTGCTTGTATCATTATGTTTGAATGGTTTGTTTGCGAAATGATTGATTATTATTTTACAAACAACCATAGTTTATTTTATTTATTAAATAGATCTTGGCTAGTGGCTGTTCTTTTCAAAGTTGATTAAGCCTAAGGATTGAACATTTGTATTTGACTTCTGGCTCCTAATTCTTAGTGTGAAATATAAATTACTAATGTAAACTGTGCTTTTTTAACGAGGTGAGACTCACATCTAAATTATTCGATTGTCACCTGAAGCTGGGCTCCCTATTTTCGTCGCACCAAATATCAGCACAAATAAAAACCACTCTGTTCGATGCGATTAAAATTAAAGTTATCCACCTTGTTTCCGACACCATTATTCCTAAGAACCTAATTTCGACATTAAACATCATTCTAGGAACTTTTAAACATAAAATTCTTTAAGATGCTCGGGATGACGTCATACTGTTATTAACAAGGTAGGTGCCAAATTAAAAGGCTCACTCAAAGCATCGCAGCGAGAAATATTTAGTTTAGAATTGATTATACTTTGGAAATGCATATCGCATGAATGACGCATCTTTATTCCAATTATTCGCAGTTTTTCTCCATCTATTCCTACTTAGCTTCTTTGATAATCCCATCCATTAAACTGCAAGTTGGGAGGAATGGTCAAGCCTTGCTATTTAGCCCCATCGCTATCGTCTCGTATCAGATACCAACAGGCCTTCGCTACATAGATGGATCAACCTGTGGACCACTTGGTTGATATTAAAATGGTTCGAGCTTAGTTCAGCCTATGAAATCAAAGTTGGTTCCCGTACAATTATCCAAACATGCTACTGTTAGCTAAGAGTCCTGCATTTCCGTTCATGCAGATCAAGGGTCCCCAGCAGGGTTTAGCACGTGAGACCCTGAATCCACCCTTTTATGAAGTCATCTGCAATTGATTGATTTCGCTTTTGTCCCAAGGGTTTCATTTCCCCAACCAGTGGAATTGGCGACAAGGTGGGTTTGCTGAAGCAATTACTAAGCAAATGGGCTCACAGCCGAATCGTTCGCATGTATAGCTCCAACCCTTCACAATCGAATATAGACTTTAGGTAAAAATCAATTTTTTAATCGACGCGATCAAATAATGGCGCACAATTCGAACGAACATCTCGAGCCAACCCCACACTGTCTCGAAAACCGAAGAGATCCAAATAACATCTCGATCCTATTAGAAACTTGTCTCCCTAGCTTGAGATGATATGACACTTGGAATTAAAGGGATCGGCTCAATAAAACCAACTCGATCCTTTATCAAAGGTTGGTCAGCGGTAAACACCTTAACAAAGCTTGTCGTCTCTTTAAAAGGAGTCCCCTTTTAAACATGCATCCCTTTAAAAGGCCGCCAGTTTGTTCTTGAGGCCTAGTATATTTTCTTAAGCTTTGATCATCGATCCAGTAAAGTACAATATAGATTAACTGGTGCCAGGTTCATAATGGATTGTCCGATTTATCGTCATAATAAGCCTGTAGAGCCAAGGAATGGACCTAGACCCGGCTCACCTACACTAAACGATGATCATCCTATTTAATTAGGGTTGGGACGGCCATAGCAATCGTGTGAATACAGAATTACAAGACCAACTCAAAGAAGAGCTTAGATTAGGTCACAAAATAATATATTAAATTTGTGCCATAACTTTTGGAGTAGGTCATAATTCATGCCTCACTTTATTGTGTAGGCCACAAGGTATAAAAGGAAGGTGGTTTCCGCTGGTGGAACAGATGATTTCATATTGTGCAGAAGGTGGATGTAAAACTGAATTGGGTTTAAGGATGAGATATCCTTTCACGCCAGGAGCCAGGGTTAAAATTAGTACAGTTTCAGTCGGTGGATTTATTTTTAGCTACAATCTATCACAGCTTTATCTATCACTAGGTGGTTGCCCCGTCCAAGGACAGATATAAAGTTGAATTTAAAAAATCAATTGATATCTATACATATAATTTGAATCATTTTTATTTAAATTAACCAAGCTCTCTTCATCGGTCAATTCAATCCTCGGCAGAGTTTTAATATCCAATCATATAAAAGTACTGTAAACAATTGATTGTGCCGCTTCAAAATTTAATCCACACATTCTAAAGTTGGATAAGCTACACAGATGAGCCACTCTGTAATAGTTGAATCATGATTTGAAAATTAAGCAATTAAATAAATATTTATTATAGTCCAAGTAGCTTATATTCTCACTTTACATTGTAATGCCAATTTACAGATATATGATATTTAATAATAATTTAGAAGTAATCAAGTAGGCTTTATTCCAATAGTTTGGGGCTTATATAGTGGTTTCGGAAATGCATTCAATATTTGATATTTGATGAAGAATTGAATTTGGCATCACAACATGATTGTTACAAAAGTAGCAGCTTCAAAGCCCAGGGCAGGGAATCGAACCTGCTCCTAGCCACCAGGCGGGGCTAACGGGCGGGGGAGATTCACCTGCACCTGGATTTTTGCTTTTTGAAGCAAATACAGGTGTGGGACCCTTCCCGCCCTGGTGGTAGCTGAGGGGCCTGCTTTGGGCCCCAAAAGCTACGTCCAAGCCTTTGTGGGTTTGGCTGGGCCTGGGCGGACTATTTTTAGCTGCCCAGTAAACTCAGATCAAGCCCATCCTCCATTAAGTAATTTGGGGTCCCCAATTGGGGACCCTTTTTTAATCAAGTTCTTTGGGCTCAAGAGAGCCTGTCAAGCCAGTCCAAAAATGGTGATCAAATTGGAAAACCCCCCCCCCAAAACCCCAGAAGCCAAACCTACCAGAATCAATGGCCAGCCAAGCCAAGATGGACCATCAAAAAGCCAAACAACTGTTCCTGAAAACCCCAAAAATGACCATAAAGCAGCCAACCAAACAGCAGAACCTGAGATGCCAAGCCTTGCCACACAGATAGCACCAGAAGAATGCCCAGAGACACCTGCATGTGAGTAAGTATATAAATCAGAAGTACCTGAAAAAGTTCTGTATTGTCATCCTTACCAAATAAAAGTTGTTATGAACCTTTGGTTCACCTATCTGCTTCCATACCTATTTTTGATACTATTTCATCTGCATACACCCAAGCGTCAGTACCCATCCACTGGGATAAATAGCCAGGCTCTAGTTGACAAAACCGAAGCCTTTGACTACTACTGTCTGCCCAACGCTCCATTTGGCCCTGTGCATTTCACTGAGTATCCCGCCAATCCTGACCATGAACCCTGGACATTGGAAGACTTGCAGTGGTACACCCGCCCAAACTCTCCCAAGGGACCCTACCAAATTGTCTGTGACAGCAAAGCAATCATCATCTACCCTTTGATCTTCAACGGGAAGTACGACAACCCTGCTGCCTACTTGGTCCCCATGGAACTGCCCCTGACACCCAAACCAACCATTTCAACTCCCCCTCACTTCTGATGTCACTGGCCAGAGTAGTCAATTCCTGAGAGTGCTTTACCTGGCGCTCACAGGATTGATTAACTCTGCCTTGTCAGCAGCCGGGCCTTGGGCTATGGCTGGTTTGGCCCTTTCCTACCTGGTAAAGTTAGGTCTCATCATCTGGTGGGCCATGCCAGTACCTGCTGCAACTCCTTTCTCACCTGTTGGAGCTCCACAGTACTCTTGGTATCCTGACAATAATCTAGACCACACTCCACTGAATTCAATCTGTGTACTCTCAAAGATGCATGTAAGAGATTGAATGTAAGGATGAGCCAAATTGAGCTTGTGGCTTAACAATCAACTTTTAAAATCAAATTTAAGTAAAAATCAATTCAGTCAAATCCCTTACGGCTTGAGCCCACTCAAGGTGATATTACAGACAGACAGACTCACTTTTATATATATTAATTATCTTGCAAGGATAGTTTGATTGAACCACAGTCTGTTATGATGTAACCATCAAGTTAACTGGTTTTCAGTCAATAACTACCCCCCAAAATCCCAACTTTACCATTACCCACCAGCCTCATGGCTAACCCCCCAATCACCCCATATCCCCAAATCTGACTGTTGGGCAACAGTATATATTCTGCCCATTTATCCAATATTAAATCACAAGTATATTCATATAATCCATATCTGAGTTTTTGATCAGTTTGAGTTTATTTCAAGTTTGGCATTGAATATTCCATCCAGACAGAACTGAACAGAAGAACATTACCTCTGTCTTTAAGGACCCACCCAACTTAAAAAAGTTCACATTTACTGTGTAATCTTACATTAGTGATCCTGCCAGGGAAGACTATCAGATGTCTTCCAATAATCCACTTAGGGAAGAACCAGCTCTCTCTTTAATCCCCTGGACCTTCTAAAGGCCTTTGCTGTCACAGTAGTGTTGAAACAGCTGGCTCAACCCGTCAACAAGGTTCCAACTAAGCAGGCTCATGACCCGCAACCTGACCTTTCAGTGACCCATAGCCAAACTAGGGAGTCAACCCAAATTACCAAATCTATCAACATGAACAAATCATGCTCCCTCACAGGGGATACTGTCAAAACATCAGGCTCAACCTGCCAGCAAGGTTCTGAGTAAGCAGGTTTGTGATCCGCAATCTGATTATCCAGTCACTTGAAGCCAAACTAGGAAGTCAACTCCAATTTTCAAATCCAACAACATGAACAAATGAGGATCTTTTATGGTGGATACCTTGTTTTGGTGCTTGACGCTGTCAGGGATCTACTTATTGGGAAGTCTCTCTTCAATCAAATGAAGGAAAGCCCCCAAGTTGAATTTGACTAGAGTGGACCCTACTGGAATCCCTATCATTAGCATGAGTAGAAGGTGACCAAATAAGCGGAATCTCCCCAAGAAGGGAGTGAAGTGATTTAGAAGATAATAGACACTGGTGTACCCCAAGACCAACCAGGGGGCCTTAGAGTGGATAATAGGTGGGAATCAAGCTGTTTCTACGTAAGGGGCATGGTGGTGACATGGTCCAAAATGATACCAAATTGAGTCTTCTGATTTGTCCGTAGGAGTTGGTTTGGGGGTTTCAAAGTTCACATTGGCTTTCCCATAAAGAATTAGCACACAAAAAGTCCATATAAGGAAGATGAACTTCATGCTGTTGAAGAGGGACCCTTTAGAATCTACTAATCAGGTGTTTAGAGGTTGAAAATATATATTTATTGGTTGATAGGAATAAGAGAAATTGTTGGAGCAATTTGGAAGAGAAGAATTTGCCAGTTTAAATACTGACCTCAAGTGGGAAAGGGAACATTGTGGTTACCAGGTGAAACTGTAAGAGTGATTTGAGAAGAATTGCCTTGCAGGACTGCAGCAGGCTGCAGCCTGCAATGCAAGAAGAGGCAGGTTGAGATATTGTATTGCAGTATTGTACCTCACTATAATTGGGGATGGTATCTGGGGTTGAATGTGAAGTATTTCTTTGGCTTGGTTGGTTTTCTGGGTTTGATTGGCTTCCTAGGTCCCTGAATATCTGGTTTGGACAGTTTTTGTATTTAAATTTAGATTGATTGGCTGTTTTGTAATTATTGGAGCCAATATTATATGCTGAATTGTTATTCTTGTTGTTGTAATTGTTGTCCAAAGCCTTAAAATCCAAATTTGAAGTAGAATTTATATTTTGTTCTTGATTTTTATGCTTGCTTTTGTTTTTGTGTTTGTTTTTGATTAAAACACATTCATTTATCAATTTTGAATGTGTTTTTGAAACAATTGAATTAATTGTTTTGTTACTATCCTTAGTTTTTAAATTTGCATTTAAAAATGCAGTTTCCGGTTCTTGAATTTCACCCAGAGTCCTTAAGTTTGGTTTTATATTTATGTAAGGTATGGAATCCCTCACAGATGCATTATCAGGATCAAGCCACCCCCTTCACCATCCAACCGTGTGATCAACACAATCATGTTCCTGTTATCCATGACTCACATTAACTATATAATCATTATCTCTCAATAAAGAATATTATCCAGTTTCCAAATATTTTCTCCTTGTAACTCTGCTAAACCAGCACAGTTACAACATTAGTAGCACAGGTAGGTTCTCCATCCTACATTTCTTTTTGAAATTCCCCCTCTTGCCTGTACTTGCCCCGGTCAAAAAATCTATGACAGAGTCATGTCTGGCCTCCCAATCAACTGGACGTGTAAGGTCTTGCCCAATAAAGTGCAAGATTATATAGGGTACTGTGCAACACATCCAGATTTAGGTTCAAAAGATAAAGAAAAGTAGGTACAGTTTGTAAAAGTACTTTTAAAAACCTGCCAAAAAACCCATGGTTTGACACACAGGGTGCCATAGAGTTGACTAGGCCTTAGAAGGCTATATAGAACAAGGTATTGAATAAAGATTTGTTAGTAACCAAAGGTATATCCACGTCAGGATATTTCCCATGAGAATATCTTAACATAAAGCTAGTTAGACTTTCCCTAATATTAAATAGTGGTGACAACAAGCTAATGGCTTGATGTCTAGCCATCTCCATCCAAACTATACCAGCTATTTAACTCTAATAAAATCTGGAAGCAAATTGAGACCTAAAAAATCTGTAATTTACTATAAACCTAAACTTAAAAGATGAGATCCTAAGTAAATTTTAAAGTTAGAAAGGAAGATTGAGAAAAGAAAAATAAAAGATTGAAGCAAAAAAACCTGTGGCAGTGATCTGTGGAAAACCACTTAAAATTTCAGCTTAACAGCCTACTCTTCTAGCGTCTTTATTTATAAGGCAAAAGAACCAAGTCCTTGGGAAGATCTTTGTAAAAGAGGGATAAATTCTTGACAGGTGGTTTGATAGCTGAAGGATAAAAAACACATGGTGGTGGGGAAGCTGCTGGTAACAAGCCAAAGATCTGCATAACACAGGGGAAGAGAACGGCAGTTGCGTCAGCAAGGTAAATTAAAAATAAAGAAACCTATTTTTAAAATAGGAATTATATAAAGAAATGAATAACCCAAGCAAAAAGCGGGAGCAAAACTGAAGCAAAAGCAAAAGGAACAAGATAACTGTTTGATTTAAAAAAACCACTAATAAATTCTAGTTCAAAGTTAAGTTTTGAATACCAACTTAAACTGGTTAAAGCCTGCCCTTTGGGCAGGGCACTATGAGAGAGGGGGGATAAACTAACTAAGTTTGGCTCCCGTCCTGGCAAGACAAACCACCAGGATGCCACCCAGTGAATCACTGGGACAGCTGCTCTAAGAGGGGACCAGAGGGAGGACACCGGGACAGTTGAGAGAAGTAGGAGTTCAATCCCATAAACACAAGGCTGGCGACCAACCAAGAAGTGTGAGAGGGAGTGAGAGGCAGGACCTCTGTTTCCTGCAGGGGGACAGAATCTGTATCATCCTGCATTAGAGGAGGAGACAAGTGAGGGCCCTTAGCTCTGGGAGCAGGTAAGATGGGCTCAGCAGAGCGCAAATCCAAGTCATCACAAGTCAGGCTCTTGACTATAGCCTCACCAAAAGTGAAGAGGTCACTCAGGAAAAGCAGAAGGCTGGAGGAATCATCACTCACGAGGCGGGCCAAAGAGGAGAGGCGCAACCACAAATCAGGGAAAGTGGGACAGAGGAGCAACAAAAAGGGAGCCAAGGTAAACACCACAAATTTTGTGACTGGGAGTATCATCACAAAATTCTAGGGAAAATTTGGAGTCTAACAGTATAATTTGGAGACCTCAAAAGAATAATTTTTACTGGGATTAAGGTACCACCAGCAGGCAAGACAAACCAGAACTTTAAGAAATGATATATGTCTTTAACTTGGTCTTGGAAGTCTTGTATCTTAAAGGCTGAGCAAGGAAAAACTCAAAGTCAAGCAAAAACAAGGAAAAATACAAGTAAAATTAAGTATTTATATATAGATTTAACTTGAATTCTAGGATCAAATTGTTCTGTATTTTGAAAGCAAGCCTAAGCGTGAAACAGCTATACACTAACACTTCTTCTAGGGGCTTTGGGAAGGCAACAGGGTTTGAACCAAGCCAAAGGAAGGTAAGATTAAAGGAGAAAACTACCAACACTTTCTAGAACATATAGGAAACTCAAACAGAGTTCCAAAACAATATTTTCAAAGAAATATGGCAATAAAGATATGAACTTTAATTGGAATTGTAAAATCAACAAGCATGGGACCAAAAGTCCCCTGGCTATGTTTAAGGGATGTGTGTGCCAAGTAGTCTGTCATATGACTATCTGCCCAGAATCTGATTGGACAGAAGAGAAATTTTGCTGACCTAAGTCAGGGGAGCTGGAGAGTTTCACACCAATTTCCAGAGAGCCACCTGATTGGCTAGAGTAGTGTAAATTCACTGCCACTCCTGGCATTAGATTGTAAAATCTTCCCCCGCCGCACTAAGAAAGGGCCAAAAATGCCAGCCAAACCCCTCCATTTGTTGAATGATTTAGCACACACAGTTGATGAGAGGTTTGTGTTGGCCTATCCTGCAGATTCCTTGCCCTTGGTTGCTCCCTCCTGGGAAGAAACATTGGTCAATTTAGACTACTTACTAGCCTGGTGTCGCCCATTTCTAAAAAGTATCAGGACTAGCCAATCAGAGGCCGCCACATCAACGCTTGACAACTCAGTTGAACTTCAAATGCCTGGTACCTCTTCCAGCCAATCATATCAGGCCACAAAAATTAGAGTGAAACTCTCCAGTCTCCCTGAGCCTATCCAGCAAAGTTTTTCCCCTAGCCAATTGGATCCAGTGCCAACTGTCATGTGATTATTTTCCTTGCAATCCATCCCTTTTAACACAGCAAGGGGACTTTCAGTCCCCTGCTTGTCTATTTTCCAATATTATTAAAGTCTTGGAGCCATTTGCACTTTATTTTAATAATATTTGCTGTTGGGAACCCGGTTTTGAGTTTCTACAGAATAAAGATTGAGGTGTTAGTCGCGGTTCTAAAGCTTACCTTGTGCCAACTGGTTTCAAACCTGGCTTCTTCTCTGGGATCTTATACTAGAGTTATTATACTTAGTCATTGTCTTCTCTGCTTTTGCTTTCAAAAACAGAGTTTAAACTTAAAATTTCCATTGATTTTCAATATAATCTCTATTATTATTTTGAATTTTCATTTAAAATTGTTGCCTTCAAACCCGCTTTTGCTTGCTGTTACTATCAAGGCGTCTAAGACCATAGTAAAGCTGCCTGGACCCACTCTGTTGCTCCTTTTTGCCTTTCTGTTAAGATTACTCTGCCTAGACATTTTTCTACTGTTATTTGTCAAAAAAATCCTACCAACCTACCCCAAATTTTGTGGAGATTATTTCTATGATACTCCCAGCAATCAAATTTGTGGTGTTTTCCCTGGCTCTGTTCCTGCTGCTTTTGTGGTCTACCTCCCCAGACTTGTGAAGGAAAATCTCCTTGTCTGCCTGGCTTGTGGGTAGAGACCCTTCTAGTCTTTGGGACCTCCCCAGTGGTCTTATCTTTTCTGGAGAGGCTGTGGTCAAGAGCCTGACGTGCAATGACTTGGATTTGGACACTGTGGATCACACCTTGCCCGCCTCCAAAGGAGATGTGCCTTCCATGCCCCCCCTCCCTAGCATGGTCCAGAACAATCCAGTACCCCTTATGTCCCCCAAGGTGTCTTCTCCTGCTCCCACCTGCACCTCTTGGTTGCTCACCGGCCTGATGTTGATGGGCTTGAATGTCTATTTCCCTCAGTTGTCCCCCGTGTCCTCCCTGTGGTCCCCCCTTTGAGCGGCTGTCCCAGTTCTCCACTGGGCGGCATCCTGGTGGTTTGTTTTGCCAGGATGGGAGCCAAACTTAGTCAGTTTAGTCCCCCTCTCTCACAAGTAGGGCCCAGGCATTTGAGGACCCTTAAACTCTTGGGAAGCCAATGTGGGGCCGTTTGATTGGCCCGTCCTAATACTCATTAATAATGGCCAACACCAAGCTAGCAAACAGTCCAAATTAATTAGGATTTCCTCTATGGATGGGGCAGTAAATTCTGGAGAGTCCACAGATTACGCTAACACAAATCTTTCATCCACAGTGTGGGCTAAATCTTTGAGTGAATTAAGTGGTTTTTCTGGACTTTAAGCGGTTTTTTGTACAACAAGGAAAGACAGTCCTATCCAAGGCTAAAGGGGGCAGTGAATTTACAGGCACAACAGAACACTGTACATGCCTGGTACCAAAATACCAGAAGGATTTGTACTATACAAAAACATGGTGATACCAGTTTCAGCCTTCAATACCCTGTTTGCCCAAGGTTTCTTCCAAGCACCTACTGCCACTTCTTGAGCCACATATGAAAGTATTATGCCAGCCCACATAGCCCAACAACTTCAAAGCGCCACCTTGGAACTATTCACTGGAGCCAACAACAACAACAGCACCACAGTATGAATTCAATCTTCCCAGAGTAAACTAGCACAAATGGAATGCCTAAAACGCTTCTATTATGCGGAGATGTCCATTCAACTTGCACACAACACATGCACCTGATGCAACAAGTGGCACAAGGATCACACTGAAAAGGACTGGGACACCTTCAAGCAGGACTTATTGGCACAATTTGTGCTGAAGGACACCACTTTCATGATCATACACCAAGTAAAGAACCTGATCCAAACAGGCACTGTCAGGATTCATCTTCTCTTAGCTGCTATTCTTAGCCCCTTTAATTTTGGTTTATTTACTTCAAACTTTCCATAATTATTCTGGACTATTACTTTCAATCTTAGTCATAATTAATTAGTTCCTACATTGTCACTATGGTCTTCCTCTTCTTCCCTTACATTTTCCACACTTTTGGGTCAAATTTAGTTCTTTTCTCAATCCTAAAATCATCTTTACATTGATTAGTTTAAGTTCAAACTTATCTTACCTCTAACAACAAAACTTGAACCCTGTACCTATTTTCCCAGGTTAATAGTTTTTACATTTCCAAACTCTTACCTTTTGATTTACAACAATGACTCATCCCCAGGCCTTCAGATCTTGTTTTTCCTGTTCTTCTGGCCTCACAACGTCTACCAGTCAACTCCAAAACTTTCCTTTCTTCTCCTCCTGGTCTCCTTTAGTTAGTTTAACTTATCTAAGTTAAACTGACCAATATCTGATCCCCTCAACCTCTATTTTTCAGAAATGTCTTCTAACCAAGTATAGTTGTTGTAACTGTGCTGTTTTAGCAGAGTTACAAGGGGGAAATATTTATAAACTAGATAATATTCTTTATTGAGAGATAATGATTATATAATAAAATGTGAGTCATAGATAACAGGAACATGATTGTGTTGATCACACGGTTAGATAGTGAAGGGGGTGGCTTATTCCTGGTAATGAGTCAAGCTCCAAAACAAGTTATCCATCATAAGGGATCATCAGTTATTCATGTTGCTGGATTTGGGAATTCAAGTCAACTTCCTAGTCTGGCTTTGAATGACTGTATAGTTGGATTGCAGGTCACAAACCCGCTTACTTGGAACCTTGCTGGTGGGTTGAGCCTTCTGTTTCAACACCCCCTGACTGAAGGTCGGTGTGGTGATCCACATGTATGCTGTTTTGCAGGCAAGGGTTGATTTGGCTTCAAATAAAGACAATATGCTGAAGAGTGACAATGTGTGGTTAGCTGGTGATGCTGTAAACTAGTAGGTAACATAGGGCTGCTAGGGGTAAGTAGGGGGAGCCTAGTAGGTAACATGGTCTACTAGGGTAAGTAAGGCCTGCCTGGTAGGTAACATAGGACTACCAGGGGCAGATGTTGCCTTCACCCAGAAGAAGGAATTGGCTGCTTGGGGCTATAGTGCTTCACCCCGCAGGAAACTGTGGCTGCAGAAGGGTGAAGACTGAAATAGCAAGCAGGGAACTTTGTTTGTCTGGGGGGGAGTAGGGGTTGGGACCCCTTGCGGGTAACATGGGCTGCCAGGGAGGGGAAGAGATTGGAGGGCTCAACGTACCCTAATGCGCTTACAGGAGGTCTGTGAGCAAGCACCCTGGCTAATGGACTGGTAGGGTGTCCTTGTTTATGCCCCTATGGGAGCTTCAGAGAAACCCAAGGTGAGCATTGGAGGGTATAGACTTGCTCAGAGGTGTCACCAAGGCGGCTTGCTTGGGGAAGCAAGCTGCAGAACTTGGTGTGATCAGGCCTCTGGAAAGTAGAGCTGATTACTCTGCAACTGAAAGCCCAGACTTAATCACCTGGGTGAGTAAAGACAACACAGAGACATTGATCTATGGTTGAATGGCCTAAGTGGATTGCCACTTGCGAGGGCCCAGTCAAACGCCAGTTCAATGTAGAATCATGCCTGGGTCTACAAGTTCTGGTAATGGGGACTGAGATAAAGAACCAAGGTGGTTCATAGAATTAACAGAGAAAGCTAGTAGGAGGGACTGTTTGGTCACAGTGAAGGCTAGTTAATGGACTGTTAAATTCATATTGAATTATGGGAACCAATATGGTTCAGTACATAAAAGGAACAAAGGAGGTTTCTAGTGAGGATTTGTGAAGGAACTAGTTGAGGATAAGTTGAAGGACAAGAAGATTATGATGCAGGACTAGCTGATCACAAAGCAGGATGGACAAAGGACCAGAAGTTGGTGCTGAAGAACTGAAGAGCTGAGAGGATGAACTAGCCAGACTAGATGCAGAGGAAGAGCTGATTTTAGTGACTTTTGAGAGGAAATATGGATAAAAAAAGCAGTTAAAGGATAATTAAATACTGCCTGATTATGATTACAAAAGAATTAAAAAAATTTAAATGAAAAAAAGAGAAGGAAAAATAATATATAGTTTATTAGAACTATAAATTTATTTAAAAAGAAGGATTAAAGAAGAAGGGAGCTGGAAAGAAGCTGGAAATGGAACAGAGAAACTATGAGGGCAAAAGAGCAAATTTTGCCAAGAATGACTAGAAGAGGCAAAAAGACAAGCAGCAAGCAGGTTTAAAGTTGCAAAATGTTGAAAGAAACACGGAGAAACACAGAGAAACGTTGTAAAATTGAGGGGTCAAAATTTGCCTAAGTAAAACATATGTGGAAGCGCTTGAGATTTGCCGGGGAAACATGACAGGAATTACGGCAAAACTGTTTGAAACACAGAGCAGTTGTTTACCTGGAACAAGACAGCCTTGGGTTTGAATCAGGATCAGGGACAGGTCATCTGTGGAAACCTTTTTGGAAAAACCGTTGAATTGAGGCGTATGATTGGCTGCAAGCCAGAGTCTATTTGATCAGTGTTTTAAGGGCTTTAACTTAAGAGTTAAAGCCTAAAAAATGAGGAGCAGAAGCAGAAAATTCAGGGCTTTCATTGGCTGAAGTAATTTTAAAGGTTTAATATATTATAGAAGAAGAAAAACATGATAGTTTAAGCTTTGAAGAACCAGAGCTCTAAGAGAGGTTTTTGGTCTGAAACAAGGGGCTATAAAAGGGGGAGCTATCTGAGACTCTTCAGGGACTGAATGAAGTGGATTACAAAGGCCACAGAAGCTGCAGAAGGAGCCAAAGACCAAGAATAGGAAGCCAGAGCTGGAACAGACCACAGGAGCCCAAGATTAGAACACAGGAGCCCACAACTATGGTGCAAGAGCCCAAGACCAAGGAGCAGGAGCCAAAGACCAAGTACAAGGAGTCCAAGAGATTTTTGAAGGACTCCAAGTATTGGCACAAACCCCTTATTATTCCCTATCTCAAGGCCATATATCAGAAGGTTTCTAAGGGGATCTTCCTTCTGACTGTGAATAAAGCGCCTATCAAGACCCCTATCCAAATTTCCTGTGTAAAGAAAGGATATAAGTCCTATGAGTCAATTACCTCACATTCTCTATCCTAGCCCAGGGGACAAGGAATCCTATTGCCTAGGGTGCAGAAAGTTTGCCTCTAGTAAGTCTGCCCAGGAGGTGTGGGAGAAGGTGACTAGACATCCGGAAATGACAAGTAGAGGAAGAGAGTTTTTTGGGGGAGAGTTTGCAAGACTATTACATGATTGGTATCAGCCTAAAGAAGGGCTGGCGCCTGCTGAAGTACAAGTGTATGGTGGAGACACTTGCCTAGTAATTGGGAAGGTACTGGAGGAGTTTGCTATTATGCAGGCCAAGTATAAGCTCCTAACCCATCATTCACTACTGTTGGAGAATGACAACTCCTCTAAGCCAGTCCCTGGCTACAACCCAGGACACATTTTGGGACTGGTGACCAGGAACCCCACAAGAGCCCAATGCAGGGGTCTTTCTCCAGCAGTGTGGGAGGTGTGGTAGAACACTTGGATAAGGAAATGTTGAAAGGGGATTGTATAATGATCTCCAAAATGACCCCATTTAATGGTAAAGGTAGTGAGGCTGAGAATTTCCTGAGAGAGTTTAAAAACCAGAGTAAACTTATGTTATGGTCTGAGAAACTCTGTTGGTTCAGCATGCTCATGGGACCAGAGGCAAGCTGATGGTTTGAATGAACAAACTGGACTTCGTGGAAAGAGGTGGAACAGTCCTTCCAAGATGAGTTCAAGGAAAGAGTAATCCCAAGCAAGGCATACAGCAAGGCGTGTCTTCTCAAACAGGGGCAAGCTGAGACCTTGAAAGCATTTGTGAGGAGGTTTGAAAGATGGATTCCGTACATGAGGGAGAAATTGGACTACTATCCATCATTGATGGATTTATGCAGGCCATCAAACCAGAAATTTCCTGGGCAGCCTCACAGATGGACTGTTGGAATATGAGCTGGTTGAAGGTGGTGCGGGAATTAGCAGAAATAGAAAGGTACCTACCAAAAGGGGTTGCAGATGGAAGAGCCATGCTAGGAATGGTCACAATGGCTAGGAACGCTGAACCTCAGAGGAACCAAGTTAGGGGACATTTGGACACCACCAGAAGCTTTGATTGGCAAAGTGAGGGAGTCTTTTGAGATTGTTGTCCTTTGCCAGATTCTGAAGAGTGCAGGGTGTGTGGAAGAAGAGGGCATATAACTAGGCATTGCTTTAAGCGCCATTCACTGGTAAAATATGAGGGAAAATGGCGTCAGGAATAGAGGCCGTGGGGTCTATTCCTGACAGAGCTTTAAGACCGTGAGGATTAGGAACTGGTGCCAATAGTGTGGTGGTCCCTGCCAAGATGGTTGCCCAAAAGATTGTCTAGAGCTATGGACTCAGACCTAATGTTGAGTTGCCAGTTTGGAAAAGGTCTGGAGGGCTGGACCAGGTGCAAGGGACAAGCAAGAATGAAGAAGAGACCAGGGAGGTCCCTGTCTCAGAAGATCTGACCAAGAGGCTTATGATTAAGGCACGTGCAGGGAAGGTCCCTGGGCCTACAGAATCAGGAAGTCAGTGTCAAGAGAGTGCTAGGATTGAGGAACCCTCAAGGCCTAGGGAAGGACCAGAGGGTGAGCTAGAGGAGCCTCCTAGGATAACAGACAGTAGAACTGCCTCATGGATTGCGGATGTGCACATTGAGAAACACAGTGACAGTACTTTGCAATGAGAGCCGGTCAGGGTGCAGCTGGAGTTGACCCAAGAGGAAGGGTTTGCAGCCAGGAGACAGTTAGCACAGCACTTCACTGCTGCCTTGGTGGCCCAACTGTTTAAGTGGTCAGGAACTGGGGTGATTATCCTAGATGTGTTGATTGGCGGAAAACGGGCCAAAGCAATTTACAATCCAGGCTGTGTAGGAGTTGCAATATCAAAGTGGTTTTTCTGGAGGAATAAGCTGGCAACAGATGAGACTGTGACCATGGCCATTCTGGGAGCTGAGAGAGCAAACACTGTGGATCAAAGTGTCTTCAACCAAGTACAGGTGGAATGGGAGGAAACCTCAGTGAATCTGCCAGCTGTGGTACTTCCATTGGTTGGGTTTGACTGTCTCCTGGGGATGTCTTGGATTTGAGCAGTTGGTGAAAATTTGGACGTCAACAAGGGTTGCATCCAGTATCAGAGAAAGGAATATACATATCAGTCCTTATCTATACCTGCCCCAGAGGAAAACACTGGACAAGTAGCCCTATACACCTAAAATCAAGTAGTAATCCCTCCGCAAACGTTCAGGAGAATTGAGGGGGTCCCTTTCAGCCAAGGACAGTGGGGAGAAATGCAGGTGGCAGCCCTAGCCAAAAACGTAGTAGCAGAAGTCCCAATGTATCAGCCTAGCCAGATTACAGGGAAGGTGGACAATTGGAAAGTTTGGAATGCCTGAAGCTCGGAAATTAGCATTATGCCTGGACAAAGGATCAGAAAGTGGATACCTGCTGTGAAAGAAAGTGTTAAGCCCAATAAAGAGATAGCTCCCTATTCCTATTTCTATTTGCCCTTCCTAGAGTTGACACATTTGATCCCAGCAGGGTGTACCTTGTCCAATGAGTTTGGTTTTATGTTACACAAGTGGGCTCAATGCTTCTTGGTGGACAAATATGATGTGAGTCAAACTGGACCAGAGTACAAAATCAAGCTCTTGATGGGAAAACCATACAAAGGATATGTGCCACAACAGTCTCCTGCCACCATTGCTGCAATCAGGGAGGAAGTGAAGAAGATGTAGAGGGCAGACTTGATTGAAGAAAGCTGTAGTCCCTATTCTGCGCCCATGGTATGTGTCCCAAAACCAGATGGGAACATTTGAGTATGCATTGCTTTTGCATGATCAACAATGATGTGGTAAAAAATGCATATCCAATGCATAGGATTGAGGATCAACTGGATGCCATGGCAGGATGCTGGTACTTTACTACCCTGTACTTGACCAAGGGGTACCATCAACTGACAATCGCAAAGGAGTCATGAGAGGTGACAGCTTTCAGTACACTAGATGGTCTCTACCAGTGGAAAGTCCTACCATTAGAAATGAAGACTTATGGAGCAGTGTTTCAACAAGTAATGGACCAACTCTTTGAAGGATTGCAACCCAGGATAGTAGTGGTGTACATTGACAATGTCACAGTCTTCTTGCCTACATTGGAGCAGCAAGCTAAAGACTTAGAGCAGGTGTTTTCAAGGATTCATCAAGCGGGACTGAAGGTCAGTTACGCAAAGTGCAAGCTGGCGCAGGAAGAGATACTGGTGTTAGGGCATCATATTTCAGGGAATGGAATCCGTCCAAACAAGCAAAAGATGGCGGTGATTGCCCAGATGAAGGCCCCAAGTACCATCAAAGGGGTGAAGTCGTTTATGGGAGCCTTCATGTTTTTTCAAAGGTTCATCCCAGATTTGGCAAGCCTTGCAGAACCATTGTGGTTGCTTTGTAGGAAGAAGACTTTGTTCATCTGGGGAGGAGCTCAGCAGGAGGCGTTTGAGGTGCTGAAGAAGAGGTTAATGAGGGCACCAGTGCTTAGGTTGCTAAGATGGGATCTTTCTTTTGCAATAGAGACTGATGCAAGCAGAATTGGTTTGGGGGCTCTGTTAACACAGACAGAGGATGACCAGGTGTGGCCAGTTGCCTATGTGTCAAGAATTCTGCATGATGCTGAGACAAGATACTCTGCCACTGAGAGAGAAGGATTGGCTGTGGTTTGGGCAATGGACAAATTCAAGTTGTATGTGATGGGATTGCCGTTTGTTGTGATAACTAACCATGCCCCATTGAAGGCTTTGAGGACCAAGGCCAACCTGGTGGAACGCCTGTTGAGATATGCGGAGAAATTGGCTTCTTACAACTACAACATAGTGTATTGGCAGGGGAAGGAAAACGTGGTGGAAGACCTACTGTCCCAAGCCATGGTGGGTGTTCAGGGGGAAGACCTCAAAGAAGTAGAGAGTCAAGCGGAAGCTGTACACTGGAACAAGCAGTTTGTTGTACCTAGATACTGGGAACAGATGGTTCAAGACATTCACATCCGGTTTGGTGAGCATTTCTGGTTTCAGAAGTTGATGGGAGCGGTGCAAAGCAGATACTACTGGATGAAGTTATACCAAACAGTAGAGAAGGTGCTGAAAGAAGGCCTGCAATGCACAAGATACTCCATGGGTGTCAGGAAGTATCTGTTGCAACTCATGGAAGCGTTGTACCCATTTGAGAAGGTGACTTTAGATACAGGCCATGTTACAATGGCAAGTGGACAGAAGTAGTATTTCTTGGTAGCAGTGGTTTTCTTCACAAAGTGGATTGAGGTGAAGGCGGTGCAACACAAGAATGGGTACCAGATTGCCACATTCATTGAGGAGTGCCTAATCCTAAGACACGGGTGCCCAGAGAGGATTATATTGGATCAGGGGCTGCCCTACGCTAGCCAGAAGGTGAAAGAGATATGTGCAAAATGGAATGTGCCACATAGCTTTGAATCTACCTATCACCCAGAGTCCAACAGGTTGGTAGAGAGGACAATAGGAACCCTGAAGAGGGCCACCAAGAGGATTTTGGACGGAGCTCTGAAAAATTGGAGAATACATATGGCCCATGCAGTAATGGCGTAACAATTAATGTCCCATACAAGTACTGGCTTCAGTCCTTTTAAAATGTTGTATGGAAGAGAGGCTCTGCTCAGTGACAAAGTAGGGCACTCTAGCTACCAGACATGGGAGGATCATGCCGAGGCTGTAGAGGCTCACACAAAGCTGATTTGGGAGGTGTATGCTCAAGCCAGAGAGAAGGCGCAGCAGGTGCAGTTTATACACCAGTCCAAGTGGAATGTGCAAAACAGGTTCAGGATAAACCTGATGTTCAAGGAAGGGGATCTGGTATGGTTTGATCATTGAAGGCTGTTGAGAACCACACAGTGTGGGCTGCAGAGGTGGATTGGTCCTTTTCAGATAAGTGGTGTATCTTCAGGGCCCAATTTCCAGTTGAGGGGAATTGGCAAGGTGATGGGTTTCAAACTGGAAAGAGTTCACCCACAGTTCTTGAAGAGATTTGAAGGCCAAATGCCCTTGCGCCTGGGTTATTTTGAGAAGATAGGAGCTATCTTGGGGAGGAGCTATGTGGTGATCCACATGTGTGCTGTTTTGCAGGCAAGGGTTGATTTGGCTTCAAATAAAGACAATATGCTGAAGAGTGACAATGTATGATTAGCTGGTGATGCTGTAAACTAATAGGTAACATAGGGCTGCTAGGGGTAAGTAGGGGGAGCCTAGTAGGTAACATGGTCTACTAGGGTAAGTAAGGCCTGGCTGGTAACCAAGGACTACCAGGGGCAGATGTTGCCTCTACCCAGCAGAAGATATTGGCTGCTTTGGGCTATAGTGCTTCACCTAGCAGGGAACTTTGGCTGCAGGAGGGTGAAGACTGAAATAGCAAGCAGGGAACTTTTTCTGTCTGGGGGGAGTAGGTTTGGGACCCCTGGCGGGTAACGCGGGCTGCCAGGGAGGGGAAGAGATTGGAGGGCTCAACGTACCCTAATGCGCTTACAGGAGGTCTGTGAGCAAGCACCCTGACTAATGGACTGGTAGGGTGTCCTTGTTTATGCCCCTATGGGAGCTTCAGAGAAACCCAAGGTGAGCATTGGAGGGTATAGACTTGCTCAGAGGTGTCACCAAGGTGGCTTGCTTGGGGAAGCAAGCTGCAGAACTTGGTGTGATCAGGCCTCTGGAAAGTAGAGCTGATTACTCTGCAACTGAAAGCCCAGACTTAATCACCTGGGTGAGTAAAGACAACACAGAGACATTGATCTATGGTTGAATGGCCTAAGTGGATTGCCACTTGCGAGGGCCCAGTCAAACGCCAATTCAATGTAGACTCATGCCTGGGTCTACAAGTTCTGGTAATGGGGACTGAGATAAAGAACCAAGGTGGTTCACGGAATTAACAGAGAAAGCTAGCAGGAGGGACTGTTTGGTCACAGTGAAGGCTAGTTAATGGACTGTTAAATTCATAATGAATTATGGGAACCAATATGGTTCAGTATGTAAAAGGAACAAAGGAGGTTCCTAGTGAGGATTGGTGGAGAAACGAGTTGAAGATAAGTTGAAGGACAAGAAGATTATGATGCAGGACTAGCTGATCACAAAGCAGGATGGCTAAAGGACCAGAAGTTGGTGCTGAAGAACTGAAGAGCTGAGAGGATGAACTAGCCAGACTAGATGCAGAGGAAGAGCTGATTTTAGTGACTTTTGAGAGGAAATATGGATAAAAAGAAGCAGTTAAAGGATAATTAAATACTGCCTGATTATGATTAAAAAAGAATTAAAAATTAAATTATGAAAAAGAAAGAAAAGGAAAAATAATATTAGTTTATTAGAACTATAAATTTATTTAAAAAGAAGGATTAAAGAAGAAGGGAGCTGAAAAGAAGCTGGAAATGGAACAGAGAAACTATGAGGGCAAAAGAGCAAATTTTGCCAAGAAAAAATAGGAGAGGCAAAAGGACAAGCAGCAAGCAGGTTTAAAGTTGCAAAATGTTGAAAGAAACACAGAGAAACACAGAGAAACGTTGTAAAATTGAGGGGTCAAAATTTGCCTAAGTAAAACATATGTGGAAGCGCTTGAGATTTGCCGGGGAAACATGACAGGAATTACGGCAAAACTGTTTGAAACACAGAGCAGTTGTTTACCTGGAGCAAGACAGCCTTGGGTTTGAATCAGGATCAGGGACAGGTCATCTGTGGAAACCTTTTTGGAAAAACCGTTGAATTGAGGCGTATGATTGGCTGCAAGCCAGAGTCTATTTGATCAGTGTTTTAAGGGCTTTAACTTAAGAGTTAAAGCCTAAAAAATGAGGAGCAGAAGCAGAAAATTCAGGGCTTTCATTGGCTGAAGTAATTTTAAAGGTTTAATATATTATAGAAGAAGAAAAACATGATAGTTTAAGCTTTGAAGAACCAGAGCTCTAAGAGAGGTTTTTGGTCTGAAACAAGGGGCTATAAAAGGGGGAGCTATCTGAGACTCTTCAGGGACTGAATGAAGTGGATTACAAAGGCCACAGAAGCTGCAGAAGGAGCCAAAGACCAAGAATAGGAAGCCAGAGCTGGAACAGACCACAGGAGCCCAAGATTAGAACACAGGAGCCCACAACTATGGTGCAAGAGCCCAAGACCAAGGAGCAGGAGCCAAAGACCAAGTACAAGGAGTCCAAGAGATTTTTGAAGGACTCCAAGTATTGGCACAAACCCCTTATTATTCCCTATCTCAAGGCCATATATCAGAAGGTTTCTAAGGGGATCTTCCTTCTGACTGTGAATAAAGCGCCTATCAAGACCCCTATCCAAATTTCCTGTGTAAAGAAAGGATATAAGTCCTATGAGTCAATTACCTCACATTCTCTATCCTAGCCCAGGGGACAAGGAATCCTATTGCCTAGGGTGCAGAAAGTTTGCCTCTAGTAAGTCTGCCCAGGAGGTGTGGGAGAAGGTGACTAGACATCCGGAAATGACAAGTAGAGGAAGAGAGTTTTTTGGGGGAGAGTTTGCAAGACTATTACATGATTGGTATCAGCCTAAAGAAGGGCTGGCGCCTGCTGAAGTACAAGTGTATGGTAGATACACTTGCCTAGTAATTGAGAAGGTACTGGAGGAGTTTGCTATTATGCAGGCCAAGTATAAGCTCCTAACTAACTATTCACCACTGTTGGAGAATGACGACTCCTCCAAGCTGGTCCCTGGCTACAACCCAGGA
This sequence comes from Entomophthora muscae, assembly GCA_014839935.2. Lineage (NCBI taxonomy): Eukaryota > Fungi > Entomophthoromycota > Entomophthoromycetes > Entomophthorales > Entomophthoraceae > Entomophthora > Entomophthora muscae. The sequence continues at coordinate 350,436 of QTSX02004317.1, read as the reverse complement.
CACACTTTAGGGACTGGTGACCAGGAACCCCACAGTCAGTCTCCTCTGGGGGAAGGTCATCAGGGAGGTTGTCAGGAGCCCAGGCGCCATACTGGACTAAATGTTGTTCTGTGGTGGGTAGGGCAGTCTCACGCTGTTTCTGTCTTGCCTTGCAGGGTCTCAGGCAATCATGGTGGAGGACCTTGTCCTTTTTACGTTTCCCAAGTCCTTGAACAAGGTAAGTGTTGTTTTGTTTACCTTTAGGATGATTGCTGGGCCTACTTTCTCTGGTTGTAATTTGCTTTTGTCAACGTTCATGACCCAAACTTTGTTGCCAACCTCATGTCTGTTTTGGATGGGGATAAAGGTCTTTTGCAAACGCTTTTCTTCCTTTTCTTGTTGGTTGCTGTTGTCTTGCATGACCTGGGGTTCTGAGCATGGTGGAACCTTGCTTGGTATTTCCAGCTTGGGTCCTGATAATGCTTGGATGATGTTGGGCTGTGTGCCGTAAACTAACTCAAAGGGGATTTTCTGGTGGATCTGTTCAAAAAATTCCAGCATACAAGCAATGCAGTTGATAGCTGCTTGTACCATTCCTCAGGTCTCCCGGCAGTGAGCTTGGCCAAGGCTTGCACAAGGCTGCCATTCAGCCGCTCCACATGTCCATTGACCTGAGGATGGTAAGTAGTTGTCACCATGTGCTGGACCCCATTATTGGTGAGGTATATGTTGGTATCTTCAGAGGTCAATTATTTGTCTCTGTTGGTTATCAGGAGTTCTGGCTTTCCAAAGTTGCTGATGATTTCCTTCCCTATGAATTGCTGCACGTCATTGCCTGTATTTGTTTTTACTGCTTGTGCCACTGGCCATTGTGTGGCAAAGTCTATTGCAGTAATGATGTACTTCTTCTCATTATGCTTCCCTGGCATGAGGCCCACAATGTCTAGGGCCCAAATCTTGAAGGGTAGTTGAGTGAGGATAGGTAGTACTGACTTAGGTGGGGTTTTGCTTTTTGCAAATTTCTCACTTACTTCACATTAGCAAGATTTCCTGAACATCTTGGTACATGGTTGGCCACCATGCTTTGTGTTTAAGGAATTCATAGAGGTTGCAGCTTTTTGTGTGCCCTAGATCTCTATGGTAACATAGGATTGTGTCAACTTGCTGATGTGTGGCAACATAAGGAATGGTGGTTCTGTCAGACATTTTTTGATGTAGGGTCCCATACATGTCTGCAAATAAGTGTTCATTCTTAATGAATGTTTCCTTTGTTATGTCTGTGGTGCCAGGGGGAAAGCCCTTGTCCTTTTTTTTGAAGTACCAGGAGGGGCCAGTCTGGGTTGAGCCAACTATCTTCCCTTGTGGCTCTAACGTACAGGTGCAAGAGTGTGTCCGCCATGGCAAGCTCTGGACCAGGCTTGTACTGTATGAGCATATTGAATCTCTCCAGGAGCTCCATCCAGTGAGCTTGGCAACAAGACAGATTTTCTTGGGGTTTGAAATATATGAGCAACTTATGGTCAGTCAATGCTGTGAATTCTTCCTGCTGTTCCAGATAACAATTTCATTTGAATAGACAGTGTACAATGGCCAGCAGCTCCTTATCATGGATAGGGTATCAACACTTGCCATCTGTCAACTTTTATGATTCATAAGCTACAGGCAAGAAGTCACACTCATTATTTTTGATTTGTAGTACTCCCCCAATGGATGCGTCTGAGGCGTTAGTTTCCATTTGGTATTCTCTGTCACGTTTGGGGTATTACAGGATAGGAGCTGTTGTGAGCTTCTCCTTGAGGCGTCTAAAACAGAGGCCACGTTAGGAGGTCCACATAAACTTGGATTTGGCGCCTGTTATGGCAGATAAGGGGGCAGTCAAAACGCCACAGTCAGGTATAAAACGGCGTACATAGACAACTATTCCTAAGAATGTGTGGAGCTCCAACTTGTCTTTGGGCGGCGGCATTTTGCAGATGGCCTGGATCTTCTGACTGTTGGGTTTAATGCCATATTTTGAGACTATGTGGCCTAGCAAGGGCAGCTGCTCCTGGAAGAACTGGCATTTGGAGGGCTTGGCTAACAGCTTGTGTTGCGCCAAGGTAGTGAAGACTGCCTATAAGTCCTTGTGGTGCTGCTCTACCAAGGGGCTATAGAAAATAATGTTGTCTAGGTAGACTAAGGTATGCTTGCCTATGTGCAGTGCAAACACCTTGTTCATGAAGGTCACAAAAGTTGACGGGGCGCTTGTCATGCCAAAATTGAGCACCACACATTTGTATGAGCCATATTTAGTGCAGAAGGCCGTTTTGGGGATATCTTCCTCTTTGGTACGGATCTAAGTTATAGCCTGCTGTCAGATCAATCTTGGAGAAGACTGTGGCGCCACCCAAGGCATCAAAGAGGTTGTTAATGAGTGACAGTAGATAAAAATTCTTAATATTAACTTTTTTTAGAGCTCAATAATCTGTGACTAGGCACAGGGTACCATCTTTCTTGGCCACAAAGAACACAGCAGCACCAAAAGGAGACTGTGAGGGGCCAATAAGTCCCTTCTCTAACGCCTCTTTGAGGTAAGCACATAGGGCATTGTCTTTTTTAGGAGTCAGGAAGTAGATGTGTTGCGCCTTGGGTACAGCTTCCTTGAGTTGGATGGAGTGCTGTATGTGTTTTTCTAGTGGAAAACCTGGTAGAGCCTCCTTAAATATTTCTGGATGGCAGGCCACAATTTTGCAATCCTGAGGTAGGGTGGTATCTTGGTGGTCCTTGAAATGTATGATCTTGTACTGGCAAGAGTCTCAGTCAATTGCCTTGAGGTTCTCCTTTTCATTAAAAGTTTCTGTAATGCACATAAAGACATGGTCACATAGGAGCTGGTCTACTGAGTCAGGGTAGATCTGGTGGTTGACGCCCTTGCGTTTGATGGTCAATAATGAGGTTGCCCAGTCTATGTGGGGATTGTTTTTTATAACCACTCCAGGCCCAGTACAATGTTGAACTTGGGAAAGTCAATGACAGGGCCTTGGATGGTGGAATGTGTGACAGAAATTGCAGGATAGTAATAAGCTGTCTCTAAGTGGTAGGGAATGCCCACCCAAATCCACATAGAATTAATGATTAACCACCAACATAGCTTCAAATAATGTTTTGTAAAATTTTCAAATGAGATACTAGGATTAAGTAAAATAATTAATGCTAACCAAAGTAGCACAAGATAAATAGCCTGTGAAAGCATCAGAGTATCTTCAGAATAAAATTCAGGACATTGAGAGACAACACAATTTTCAGGTTCAAGGACAGGGGGGACCACTCCAAGATTGGCAGGCATTGAATTAACATTGGGCGGTACCAACAACAAAGTTCCAACTGCAGGGCCCCATCTTCCAGTAAAGATCTGGCTTATAATAAGATTTTAGGGTATGTAACATAGCAATCCAACAACAGGATGCATTTTTTAAAAGTAAATTAGACCAAGGGATATTTGATTTTTATTGAGTAAATTTTGGGAGGACTCAACTCTTAGAGTTGAAACAGTGAAAATTATACAATATATATCAAAAATTGACTAAGCAATACCACCTGGATCCTGGGCTCCTATTCCTTCCACGTTATCAAGTGAGTATCTAGTCCAGGTTGCAAAGAACCCTTCTGTGACCAATTTCTGACAACCATGCTGATTAACAAGCTTGTATCTGTTGACCCTCAAATTACGTCAATTAATCAACATCAGTTTGCAAGGGGGACCCGGTTTTGGCTGGCAGACTGGAGCAGCTGTAACCCATTTTTGATCAACTTTTTGATTTAAATCTGTTAATTGGGTCAATTTTGTTAAAGGTTTTCTGGCTTTTTGAGCTTTCCTACTTGGCCAGACAATTCCTGGCATGATGGAACCTACCGTGAAATTATCCTCTGCTTTAGCCCTGGGCACAATACCCCCATCTGGGAGATGAGATAAGAAGATATTCTTGTGGGCAGGCAGGAATTTCATTGCAGCTAAGGTAAGCTTGGGGTGGCCAATAGCAGTGGGATTTCTCTGGTAAAACTCTTGGATCAGATCTGGGGAATTTTAACAATCATAATGAGGAACCCATGAGTTTTCAGAATCAGGATAACCTTTCCATGACACCAGATACTACAAGCGGTGTTGATTCTTCCAGGAGGCCAGAATACAATTTAGCTCATACTCAAGTTCACCTTCTACAAGAATGGGTTGGAAAGAAGGAGCCTCTATACCCTTAAAGGGTATAAGAAAATATTCAAGGAAGGTGTGGAAAATCTTAAAAGCTGGGGGTAATTCTAGCTGATATGCAGAGGGACCAATTTGACGTTCAACCTTGAAAGGACCAACTTGCTTGGGACCTAATTTGCAACAGGGAATCTTCAGTTTCATATTGTAAGCATCAACCATGACTAGATCACCTGGCCTGTAGGTTGGACCTTCCTGGAGCTTGTAATCTGCATATTCCTTGTAAGTTATCATGGCAGCAGCAAGCGTAACCTGGAGCTCCTGATGGACCCGCTTCAATGCAGCGGCTTGATCAGTTGCAGCTTCCACGTTGCTAACTAAGAGGTGACACATGTTGGATGAAGTGTTGTAGCTTAAATTGGCATAAAATGTCAAAACCTGAGTTAATGTGTGCAGAGCGTTATTATATGTAAAATCTGCCATGGGTAGGTTATCACATCAGTCATCTTGTCTTGCATTTGTGTAACAACGTAGGTAGACCTCCAAACTTTGGTTTACCCTCTCCATTTGTCCATAAGATTGGGGGTGGAAAGCCGTGAAACAGCACAATTTAAAACCTAGAATTACAGTAAAAGCTTCCCAGAACTGAGCAATTAATTGGGGCCTGCAGTCACTCACAATCTCCATTGAAATGCCATGCAGGGAGAAGATTCTATTCAAAAACAACCAAGCTGTTTCCACTGAAGTAATTGTGGTTGAGCAGGGAACAAAGTGTGCCATTTTTGTGAAGCAATCAACCACCACCATGATTGCATTAAACCCATTGGAATTCAGAAGTTCTCTAATAAAGTCTACCAACACCAACGTCCATGGTCCTGCAGCTGGCTGTAGCAGAACCAACAAACCAGTTGTCTTGTTCCTGCTTGCCTTGGACCAAACAAATACCAGACAGTCTCAAACGTAAGCTGCCACCTGCACTGTCAAACCTTTCCAAGAAAACTGTTGGCAAATTAACTCCACTGTTTTATTCTTCCCTGGGTGGCCTGCTGTGGGGCAGGTGTGATTGGCCTCCATGATTTCATCCCAAAGGGTTCCCTCTGGAACCCACAAGCAACCTTGATGGTATAGAATTGGACCTATCTTGTGATAACTCTGCAGCTGGCCAACCAGATGAGTACATGCTAGTTCCAGCAACCTATCATAACCTTTGGACAAGGGCTATAAAAACTTGACTTTGATGAATATAGGTCTAAATCAGCATCCTCAGTCAGGGTCATGGTAGCAAGCATAGCTGGCAGAGGTAGTACAAACGGAACCACAGCCTCATCTGGAATCATAGTATGTGTGTTAAACTTGGCATCCATACTAGCATCTGGGAGATGAGAAGGATTTCTACTCAATGCATCTGCCAGGTGATTTTCAGAACCCTTGATGAACTCGTAGCGGAACTTGTATCTTGTCAAGTCACCATGCCATCTGGATTGGCAACCCAACAAAAACCTGGTTTGCCAATAAAACAGAAGAGCCTTATGGTCGGTTCTTACTACAAGTGGGTGGCACGCCAACATGAGATGGTGATGCCAATGCCTTAACAATTCCACAACTGCCAACAATTCCTTGTTGTAAATCATGTAATTGCATTTTTGAGCCTCCATTTTCTGGGATAAATACCCTGCAGGTCTCTCTATCCCATCACTAGCAGTCTGTAAAACACACTGACCACAGCATATTTTGATTCATATGTGAAAACCACAAAAGGCAGTTTGGGATCCACATGCCTCAATACTGGGGAGGATAACAAAAGAGCCTTGACTGCTGCAAACACTTATGTGCACTCAGGTGTGCAGACTAAAGTTGTCTTCCTGCTAGCTGAATATAAAGGCGCGGCCACTTTGGACAAGTGAGGGGTGAATTTCTTCAAGAACATACAGGTACCCAGAAAACTACAAAGTTGGGATATTGTCACTGGTGTAGCATACTCTTGAACCGCAGCTTTCTTGTTGGGGGCAATGGTGTAGCCATTCTCAAAGATAATATTACCCAGAAATGTAACCTTATGTTTAAAGAATTCACATTTGCTCCTTTTAATGAGCAAGTTGGCCTGGAGGATGCGCTCTACAACTGCTGACAGATGGGCTTTATGTGACTCCTCATCTGGAGAAAATACTAAGATATTGTCCATATACACAATGGCACATACACATAGGAGATCCCCCAAGACTGAATCAATTATCTGCTGAAAGCAAGCCAGAGCATTTTTCAAACCAAAAAGCATTACACAGAACTGAAAGATGCTCTTCTTTGTTCTGAATGCTGTTAACCATTCCATTCCTTCCGCAATCCTGATTTAATTGAAGGCATTCAACAGGTCAAGTTTTGAGAATGCCTTTGCCTTCTCAACGCACCAGGAAATCTGAGCTTTGAGAGGTAAGGGATAGGGATCCAGAATTGTAATGTTATTCAAATTTCTGTAGTCAACGCAAGGACAAAGCAACCCATCTAACTTTTGAACGGACAACAAGGAGAACAGATCAACAAAGCCTTCTTGAAAATGCATCCCTTTGCTAATATATCCCAAGTCCACTCCTCTAAACATGAATCTTCCTTAAAGGTTAAAGGGTAAATAGGAGACACAATACAAATCAGATCAACAGTAACTTTAAAGTCAAAGTTAAACTGAGTGTGCTTGGGAAGGACCTTGCCCCTAGTAGTATTGAACGCTGTGGACCAGGGGTGCAAGCATGCTGGTAAATCTGAAATTGCGGGAACATGAACAGAAACCAATCAAATGGTCTGAGAGGAATGCTCTAGTTTGGACATATCTAACAACAGAATACAGATAGATATGCTCAAAGAGTGTTCCACTTGCAGCTCATTCTCCTTCAACAAGGTTGATAAATTATGGTTGCGCCACCAGCCCACTCCCAGGATAATAAGATACATGAGGGTAGAGCAAATGGAGAACCTTGCTGTAAAAGACTGACCCACAACTAGAAATGTCACTGGCTTCTTAAGCTGGAAAGAGGGAAACATTTGGCAGTTACCACCCCTAACAAGAATTCCCAGGTGTGACTTGAGTTGCAGCAAATCTGTGGTCTCAACACTCATAAAGTTCTCAGAAGCACCTGTGTCCAACAAAATAGCTGGCCAATAGATTGTTTGGCCGTTATCAATGTTACCATAAAACAAGAAGTAACCAGAAGCAGACTTATTTGCAGCAAATGTGGCAATCTTGGCAGGATCCTTCTTTTCTTTGGCATTGCAGACAGCAGCTAAGGAGGTAGGGTACTCCTGAAAGTATTGCTCAATCATCTATTGGACAGAAGCAGAAGGGCGGTATGATCACAATTGATTGGAACAAGGGGCAACTCTTTGGATTCAACAGGCAAGGACTTTGCTGGCACTACGTGCTGGAGCATAGCCAATGAACTTTTGGGAGTAGGAACCACAGACACCTCATTCACCTTGACAGATTTGTTCAAAATTGCCAATTGCAACTGAAAAGAACCACAGGAAGAACAGTCTTGACTCTGGCTGGAGGACGCCACTGTGGAACTAGCCCCAGAAAACCAAGAGCGCACAGCAGGTTTAGCTTCAACTTCCATCAAACCTTGTTTGGAAGTCAACAGATTTGAGATCAGAGAAAGAATTTGGCTTAACAGGGCCTCAGTTGTAGTTAACAGGGAATCCCAAACTTCCAGATCCTGGGCATTCTGGTCAACCGGTAACCACAACACTGAGAGTTTATTCACCTTGGGAACATTGATTGTACAACAGTAGGCCAGAAACCAAGGAAGGAATACTGATAGCAGAGTAGTACCCTGTTGGAAGGTGTACAACCTTTGATATAATTTGAGCTCCTCAATAGATATACACAAATTTTTAACAAAGGTTATAGAGATGCACTTTCAGTTAAAACACGTGGATTGCTCTCCACCGCAGACAACAACCATTCACGAGCATCCTCAGAAACCTTTGTCATCACATGGTAAACTTGAGATTTATGACTAAGGATTGAACTGAATAGAATGATAAAGCTGCCAAAACTTCACACAAATTTTCATCAGTAGGTGGGACAGCAAAATAATCTGGGCGCCAAAATGACATAGCGCAGCAGAAATAGGAAACAGAAGATCCAGTCTCAACAACTGCAACCAGAGATAGAAACCACAAATTAAAGAAAAGCCCAAACTAAAAACTCAGAAAAGAACTGATACAAATAAATATGGTAAACACAGATATCTCAACAGAAAAGGAGAAAAGAAACACAAATTCATGACAAACTGCTTCCAAAAACTCAGACGTAGAAGAGTTGAGTAATGTGACAGAAATTTAGGGATAGTAAGAAGATGTCTCTAAGTGGTGGGGAATGACCACCCAAATCCACATAGAGTTAATGATTAACCACCAACACAGCTTCAAATACCAGTTTGTAAAATTTCCAAATGAGATACTTGGATTAAGTAAAATAATTAATCCTAACTAAAGTAGCCCAAGATAAATAGCCTGTGAAAGTGTCAGGATACCAAGAGTATTGTGGGGCTCTAGTAGGTGAGGGAGGAGTTGACACAGGTACTGGCATGGCCCACCAGATGATGGGACCTAACTTTACCAGGTAGGAAAGGGCCTTCTCAGCCACAGCCCAAGGCCTGGCTGCTGGCAAGGAAGAGTCCATCAATCCTGTGAGCGCCAGGTAAAGCACTCCCAGGAATTGACTAACTGGCCAGTGGCATAAGAGGTGGTTGGGGTTAAGATGGTTGGTTTGGGTGTTGGGGGTGGCTCCAAGGGGACCAGGTAGACATCAGGATTGTTGTACTTCCCGTTGAAGATCAAAGGGTAGATGGTGATTGCTTTGCCGTCACGGACAATTTGGTTAGGTTCCTTGGGAGCGTTTGGGCAGGTGTACCACTGCAGGTCTTCCAATGTCCAGGTTTTTGGTCAGGATTGGCGGGATACTCAGTGAAATGCACAGGGCCAAATGGAGCGTTGGGCAGACAGTAGTAGTCAAAGGCTTCGGTTTTGTCAACTGGAGCCTGGCTATTTATCCCAGTGGATGGGTACTGACGCTTGGGTGTATGCAGATGAAATAGTATCAAAAATAGGTATGGAAGCAGATAGGTGAACCAAAGGTTCATAACAACTTTTATTTGGTAAGGATGACAATACAGAACTTTTTCAGGTACTTCTGGTTTATATACTTACTTACATGCAAGTGCCTCTGGGCATTCTTCTGGTGCTATCTGTATGGCAAGGCTTGACATCTCAGGTTCTGCTGTTTGGTTGGATGCTTCATGGTCATTTTTGGGGTTTTCAGGAAAAGTTGTTTGGCTTTTTAGTGGTCCATCTTGGCTTGGCTGGCCATTGGTTCTAGCAGGTTTGGCTTCTGGGGTTATGGGGGTTTCCCCAAATTGATCACCTTTTTTGGGCTGGCTTGACAGGCTTTCCTGAGGACAAGGAACTTGATTAAAAAAGGGGTCCCCAATTGGGGACCCCAAATTACTTAATGGAGGGTGGGCTTGAACTGGGTTTACTGGGCAGCTAAAAATAGCCTGCCCAGGCCCAGCCAAACCCACCAAGGCTTGGGCGTAGCTTTTGGGGCCCAGAATGGGCCCCGCAGCTACCACCAGGACAGGAATGGTTCCCGCACCTGGATTTGCTTCAAAAAGCAAAAATCCAGGTGCAGGCAAATCTCCCCCGCCTGCTAGCCCTGCCTGGTGGCTTGGAGCGGGTTTGATTCCCGCCTGAGGCATTGAAATTGTTACTTTCATAACAGAAAGCATCAGAGTATCTTCAGAATAAAATTCAGGACATTGAGAGGCAATACAATTTTCAGATTCAAGGACAGGGGGAACCACTCCAAGATTGGCAGGCATTGAATTAACATTGGGCAGTACCAACAACCAAGTTCTAACTGCAGGGCCCCATCTTCCAGTAATGATCCGGCTTAGAATAAGATTGTAGGGTATTGTAAGAGAGGGGGGCTAAAATAACTAAGTTTGGCTCCCATCCCGGCAAAACAAACCACTAGGATGCCGCCCAGTGGAGGACTGTGATGGCCGCTTGAAGGGGGGACTACAAGGAGGACACATGGGACAATTGAGGGAAATAGGTGTTCAAGCCCATCAACATCAGACCAATGAGCAACCAAGGGGTGCAGGTGGGAGCAGGAGAGGACACCTTAGGAGACACAAGTGGTACTGAATTGCTCTGGGCCACACTGGAGAGAAGAGGCATGGAAGGCACATCCCCTTTGAAGGCAGGTGAGGTGTGATCCATGATACCCAAATCCAAGTCATTGCACATCAGGCTCTTGACCACAGCCTCTTCAGAAAAGAGAAGACCACTGGGAAGGTCCCAGAGACTAGAAGGATCTTCACCCACAAGCCGGGCAGACAAGGAGATTTTCCCCCACAAGTCTGGGGAGGTAGTCCACAGGAGCAGCAGGAATGGAGCCAAGGAAAACACAACAAATTTGACAACTGGGAGTATCATAGAATTAATCTTCACAAAATTTGGGAGAGATTGGTAGAGTTTTCAAGAAAAATGACGCTAAAAAAATGCCTTGACAGGGTAACCTCAACCAGAAAGGCAAAAGGAGCAACAGAGTAGGTCTGGGCAGCTTTACGGTGATCTCAAACACCTTGGTAATTACAGAAAGCAAAAGCGGGTTCAAAGATAACAGTTTTAAATAAAAATCCAAAATAATAATAGAGATTATATTGAAAATTAATTAAAAATTTCAAGTTCAAACACTTTTTTTGAAAGCAAAAGCAGAGAAGACAACAACTAAGCGCTAAAACTCAAGAAGAAGGTCCCAGAGAAGATACCAGGTTTGAAACCAGTTGACACAAGGTAAGCTTTAGAACAACAACTAACACTTCAATCTTTAGGCTGCAGGAGCTCCAAACCGGGTTTCCAACATCAAGAAAATAAAATTTAAGTGCAAATAACTCTAAACTTTAATATTATTTGAAAATAGACAAGCAGGGGAATGAAGGTCCCCTTGCTGTGTTAAAGGGAGGGGATTGCAAAAAGGGGAAGAAATCACATGACCTATGGAACTGGATCTAATTGGCTAGAGGAGAATTTTTGTGAGACAGGACCAGGGGGACTGGAATGTTTTAACCTAATTTCTGCGGGCCCATTTGATTGGCTAGAAGGGATCCTATGTATTTGAGGTTTACTTGAGTTTTTGATCATTAATGTGGCAACATTCAATTGGTTGGTTCTAATAGTTTTCAAATGTGGGTGACACCAAGCCAACAGGAAGTCCAAATTGACCAAAGTTTCTTCCCAGGAGGGGGCAACCCAAGGCAATGAATCCGTGGGGTAGGCCAACACAAACCTCTTGTCAACAGTGTGTGCCAAATCCTCTAAAGAATTAAGGGGTTTGGCTGGGGTTTTTGGACCTTTCTTGGTGCGGCAGGGGAAGATTTTACAATATAATGCCAGGGGTGGCAGTGAATTTACTGGTATGTAACTGTCAGGCACCCACCCACCAGGAAGTAATCTCCCTAGGTGGTGAATGATTGCAGAGGGATTTAATCCCATGACCAGAGATCCCACAGGCAAAGATACCATGCCTAAATGGAATAGTTCTCCAAAGATTTGGTACCAGCCAAGCAGAGGGTTGAAGCGCCCCAAGAAGAAGTACGCTCCCAAATAACACAGTAAGAAATCCAAAGCCAAAGGGCAGAAAACTTGGGGTTTGGTAACCTGGGCAGTGGAACCATAGATCTTGGTTTCTTCTTGGACAGGTGGGTTTTTTGATAGAGGTGTTGCGGTATACCAGACTCCAGGAATAACACAGCACCAGGAGCTGTCAAGGAATTGGGACTCTGGCGTTGTACCCAAATCAGCGTGTGATCCCATCAAAGCGCTGGACAACACCGTTGTCAGCAGGACTATCCAGAATAACCATTTATACCCAAGAGACTCCATAAGAGGAGTCTTGGGTAATTTCATGGTTTGGATTTTAGCAGTTTAAGTCGAAATTAAAAGATAAGCAAAAACAATTCACTTGGGTGAATGTAGACTTTATTGATTGAACAAATACTGAAATAGAGCTTACCAGCTTTTTATAGCATGGTAGCAGAAAATAATATAGGAAAAGGAGTTTAGGAAAGTTGGAGATAAAATTTGGAGATTTGGCAGTTAGGATCTTCAAACTGGGGAAGGTAAATTATTTCCTCATGTTTTAAAATTCTTCTCAGCAAAATTATCATATTTTCCTTATCTTATTCTTTCATTCTCTGGAATGGCTTGGAATGTATTTACTTAACCCCACAGAATGTGGGGACCAGGAGGTGGCCTTGGCAGCAACAACAGAAGAAACAGCAAACAACAAACCTGAAACTAGACAGAGAAGGTTACCCGCTTCCCCTGAGCTGCCAACATCACTGAGTGTATTACCAAGAAGATTTGAATTGTTGTTGTCAACCTGTGATTGGCTGAAACCCAGTACAAAAGGTAATGATTGGCTTGAAGTTGTTTTAACACTTGTTTTGTATAGATTGGTTTTAAAAGCCTCAGAAGGAGAACTGGGTTTGAAACCTGTAGATGAAAACAATGCCTTGGAAGCCACTTCCAAGCATGAAAACAAAGGTAATTCTGAACAGATACTACATATTAACACATTCCCTTTAGGAGATTCCAAAGAAGATGAAGGGGAAAGTAAATTCCCCTTTTTAACTAAAGATAAGTTGTTATCAGGAAGTATATTCCTGACAGTAACGTAACAATCCAACTACAGGATGCATTTTAAAAAGTAAATTAGACCAAGAGATATTTGATTTTATTGAGTAAATTTTTGGGAGGATTCAACTCTTAGAGTTGAAACAGTGAAAATTATTCAATATATATCAAAAATTAACTAAGCAATACCACCTGGATCCTGGGCTCCTATTCCTTCCACATTGTCAATTGAATATCTAGTCCAGGTTGCAAAGAACCCTTCTGTGACCAATTTCTGACAACCATGCTGATTAACAAGCTTGTATCTGGTGACTCTTCAAATTATGTCAATTTATCAACGTCAGTTTGCAAGGGGGACTTGGTTTTGGCTGGCAGACTGGAGCAGCTGTAACCCATTTTCAATTGACTGTTTGATTTAAATTCATTAATTGGGTCAATTTTGTCAATGGTTTGTTGGCTTTTCAGGCCTTCCTACTTGGCTGGACAATTCCTGGCATGATGGAACCTACCATGACAGAATGTAAGTTCTCAAGCATGATGGAGAAAGAGGCGGTTTACCTTGTCACAGCAATGTGATGTTCATCAGTTAAAACCACATTTTTAATCAGCAAAGGATTAATGGCTAGCTTGAACTTATCTACAAAGCTGCTATTGACTAGGGTTTGGTCTGCGCCCAAGTCCAGGAGTGCTGAGCCTGTGTAACTGCAAGAGCAAAAGGGTAAGACATAAGTTTATTGGGGTGTCTGACAATGGTGTAAATTACTGGGTCCTCTGAGGGCACTTGGATCATTGGACACTGGTCCACATCCTCAGGTTGGTATTCATCATTGGGCAAGTCAGGAGTTGCGCAGTAAGAGCTTGGCCCGCTTAATGCTCTCCCTGGGCTTTTCCCCTTTCTTGGTTACCCTGTGTGGCAGTGATATAAGAATGAGTACAGTTTGACTGACCGTTGTTCCCATTTCTGTGTCCATTAGAACCTGCGGGTTTATGATTTGCATTGCTGCTGTTGTTCCCAGGGGGTGGTTGACTCAAGCGCCCGGCTGAGTGAGAGTCTTTGGGTCTCTCTCTTTTTCCAGTTTGCGCCTTGTGGAGGGCATTGGATGTTTGTTCTGCTTTCTCTGCCTTGTGGTACAAACTTTGCAGGTTGGTTACTTGGTCCAGGTTTATGTGTCTCATTACATGTGGCTTGAGAGTGTCATAGTACATGAGATGGGTAGCTGGAATGTCAAAGGCTATATCCAAGGGGGCACATAGTAAGAGTTCCTTGTAGGCACAGGTGAGCTCCTTCACAGTGCCTGTCTGGGTTAGATTCTTTACTTGGTGTATGATCATAATTGTGGTGGCCTTTAGCACAAATATTGCCAAGAAGTCTTGTTTGAAGGTGTCCCAGTCCTTCTCTGTGTGCTCTTCATGCCAATTGTTGCACCAAGTTCCAGCGTCATGAGTCAGTTTGATGAAGATTTCTGCAATCCATAATTGTTGCAGGCATTTCATTTGGGCCAGTTTGCTTTGGGCATATTGGATCCATGCAGCGGTGTTGTCATTGTTGGCCCCAGAAAAGGGTTCCAGGGCCGCGCTTCAATGTCTCTGGTGTTAGAGTGAGATGGTAGGCGGCATGATTCAAGGACAAACAATGAGGATATAAAAGACAAATTTTAAGTTGTTTGAGCAACAGGATACCAATTCTGGAGGACGGCTTTAGCATTTTGGATCCAGCATTGGTGTAGCAGAAGGTGGATAGCAAAATTGTTGCGGTCAGAATGATTTGTAAGGGAAAATTAGAAGATGAATCCAATGGAGTTAATATGTAGAGAGCGGCCAAGGCGCTGACATGGAATTGATAGCAACCTTGATCATGACAGAGGCTAGTTTCTCTAAGACAGGGGCAAACATCCCCAGATGAGCAAACATTTTTTGGGAGAACTTTCTTTTATTTGAGTGATAATAAGCTATCTAGAAACAAGTTTCTAGAGGGGAAATGGGGAAGTCTTAAGGGAGTTCAGGATGGGGCAGGAGGGGATTCTAAGGCTTCTAATTGACTGGCAAGAATATTTTCAGCAGTTAGTGGTCCTGCATTGGAATTTGAGTTGATGACATCATAATTCAAAAAAAATTGGCAACCAGCAGGTTGAGCGCTGTCATTCCCAAATAGTGTATAACACATAATTTTCTTGTCATAATTATTTGGGAAAAAATAAGGCAAGTCCAGATTTTTAAGGGCTATTTGGGCGACCCCAGCTTTGACCCATTTTTTTGTCTATGACAGCATTTAAGTTGTCAATTTCTTTCAGGGGTTTGGCTGCAGTTCTTTGCTGATTTTGGGTTTTACAAGGGCGCACTATCCTTCCATTTGATTTTCTACCGTAACATCACCCTCTTCTCTTTTGACAGGGGGGATGCCGCCTGAGGTCACATTGGCTAGGGCATAGTTCTTGTGGGTATTTGGCAACTTCATGGCACAGAGGATGGTGATCTCTGAGGTGACTTTTGGTTTAGGTGGGGGGCCAGGGACATCAGGGAATTTGGTGTGATATTCTTCTATCAGTTGGGAGCAATGACCACATTCTTGGTTGAGACCCAACTATAATCTGATTCTGGGAAGCCTTTCCAGGCTATTAGGTATCAGAGGGAGCGCTTGTGATATTTGGAGCTCACTATGGCCTCAACTTCATACTCAAGGTCCCCATCAACTAGTAGAGGTTCAGGATGAGAGGGAACAGGGCCAGTATATTGGGTCAGGAGAGATTCATGGAAGACTGGATAGATAGAGATGGTGGGAGGTAGGTTGAGGTGGTATGCAGCTGGGCCAACCTTCTTGGTAACCTTAAATGGACCAATTCTTTTAGGGCCTAGTTTTTGGTATGGGACCTTGAGATGGATGTTCTGGGTGTCTAGCATCACCAGGTCTACTGGTTGGTAAGATGGGCCTTCCCTTCTCTTACGGCCCTTGTATTCCTTGTAAACTCTCACAGAAGATGCCAAAGTAAGCTTCAGCTCTGTCTGGACTTCCCTGATTTGGATAGCTTGGTTGTTTGCAGCCTGGGTAAGGGATGCAGGACAAGGGCCTACATTGAATGCGGGGTTATAACCGTACAATGCATATAAAGGCGAGACTCCTGTTGAGGTGTGGGCTGAGTTGTTATATGCAAACTGTGCTAGGGGGGAGGAGGTCTGCCCAATTGTCATGGTGTGATGTGGAGTAGCACCTGAGATAAGTCTCCAGGGTTTGGTTCACTTGTTCTGCTTTCCCGTCTGATTGGGGGTGGAAAGAAGTTGAGCAACATGGCTGTATTCTCAAGTTTTCTATCAACCCTTCATAAAACTGGGCTGTGAACTGGGGTCCACAGTCACTGATTATCTCTTGGGGGAGGCTGTGTAGTGCAAACACATTGTCAATGAAAAGGCAGACAGTGTCAACTGCAGTTACTTTGGTATCATATGGAATGAAATGTGAGAACTTGGTAAAACAGTCAACCACTATCATGATGGCGTCGTAACCTCAAGACGGGGGGAGTTGTACAATGAAGTCTACAGAGATGGACGTCCAGGGGCTGTTGGCTTCTTGTGGGGGGACTAAGAGGCCCGCTTTAGATAATCTGCTTGACTTGGCTCTGCAACAGGTGAGGCAGTCCTTGGTGTATTGAGCCACATTGGCTGTGATGCCTTTCCAGCTATATGAGCGGCGGATCAACTCTATTGTCTTAGTCTTGCCCGGGTGACCCGCTGCTAGGGAGTCATGATGGGCCTGGATGACTTGTAGTTGCAGAGGGCCTTCCGGGACCCACCACAAGCCTTGATGGAGAAGCACCCCCTTGTTCTCCTGATAACCTTGTGGCGTGGAGCTTCTGTTATCTAAGGCAAGCTTGATCAATTTAGGGTATGAGGCGGACAGGGGCTGCGCAAAGAGGATTTGACCGTGGAGGGGTTGTGTTTCCTCACTGGGAAGCAGGAGCTGGGGGTCAAGGAATGGTGGAGGTGGGTGGGTCCTTTCTGATGCTGTCTGCTCTTGTGAGGTGGGGTTGTTTGTGGCCAAAGAGGTGCCTTCTGGGATGAGGGTTTTATGAGGGCGCACTATCCCTTCCATTTGATTTTATACCGTGATATCTGGGCTATGTAGGCTGGACTAGTGTTTTTGTCAGTTGCTTGGGGCATAGCATAGGGAGCCTGGAAGAGCCCTTGAGTGGACAGGGCATTGAATGCCAAGAGTGTAATCACCATGTTCTGGTAGAGGAAAAAACCATCAGGTATCTTGGTACCAGGAGTATACGGGTTCCAGTCCAGCAGGAGGCCAGACATAATTCTGTCAAGGATTTATTGGCTGCAGCAAGTGCGGGCAATATGCGGAATTTTCCAAGATAAGGTAGGATGGAGAACCTACCTGTGCTACCAATGTTGTAACTGTGCTGTTTTAGCAGAGTTACAAGGGGAAAAATATTTATAAGCTAGATAATAATATTTATTGAGAGATAGTGATTATATAGTCATTGTGAATCAAGGATAACAGGAACATGATTGTGTTGATCACACAGCTGGATGGTGAAGGGGGTGGCTTGATCCTGGTAATGAGTCAAGCACTAAAACAAGGTATCCACCATAAGGGATCATCATCTGTTCATGTTGTTGGATTTGGCAATTTGAGTTGACTTCCTAGTCTGGCTTCAAGTGGCCGGGTAATTGGATTGCGGGTCACAAACCTGCTTGTTTGGAACCTTGCTGACGGGTTGAGCCTGCTGTTTCAACAAATGGTCCCCTGAAGCATCCTATAGACATCAGCCAATCAAGATTCTTTTTAGAAATTACTGGGAAACATTACAACTCACTTAAATCTCCCTTGCAAAATTTCTCCCCTGGCCAACCAGATCCATTGCCTGGGTCAGGTGACCTTTCAAATTCAAACCCTATCCCTTAAAGCAAGACAGGGGACTTTTAGTCCCCTGCTTGCTCATTCTTAACAAATAAAGGATTAGATTTGACAATGTTACGGTAAAAAACCAAATGGAAGGAATAGTACACCCCCTCAAGACCAGAAACCAGCAAAGAACTACCTCCAAACCCTTGAAAGAAATATACAATTTAAATGCCGTCATTGACAAAAATGGGTCAAAGCTGGGGTCGCCCAAATAGCCCTTGAAATTTGGACCTACCATGTTTTGCACCAATTAATTATCATAAGGAAAGTATGTGTTATTCCCTATTTAGAGATGACAGTGCTAAGCCCTCTGGTTGCTAAATTTTTCAAATTATGACGTCATTGACTCAAATTCTAATGAAAGTCCTCCAACTGCTGAAAATGTTCTTGTCAGCCAGCCAGATGCCACAAAATCTCCTCCTCCCCCATACTGAACTCCCTTAAGACATTCACCATCCCCTCTAGAAACTTGTTTCTAGATAGCTAAATATCCCTGATGAAAATACAATAAAGAAGTTTGATCTCTATGTTGGAATACTTGGGCCTTCTGGCCCCTGTTGTTGATAATGTCTCCTCTGTCTTATTCCACTTGGCGGCCAAGTCCTTTGCTGTTCATTGGCCCCCCTGTACTTGGCATCACCTACATCTTCTGTTTCTGATTTCCTGCTCTAAATGCTCTTCTCAATTTCTGTCTTGGTGGCTGCCTTCTGTTATACCTCCAAAGGCTTGAAATTAGTGAGCCCCTCCACCCAATTTGGCTTAGTGTTGATTAAACAGCTAACAATTTGTTTAATTTATCCTCATTGTTTTTCCCTGAATAGCACCGCTTGCCATTTGACTCTTACAGACAAACAAATATTAGGAATTTTGGGTCTCTTTTGTTGACCTTTTTATTTTCTTTATAGTTGTTAGTAGAAGTTTTGGCCTTTCCTTACCTTATTCATTGCTCCCTGGCTTCCTGCTTCTCTTTCAAAGTACCTAGGATTAATATTAGTAATAGCATTAAGGTGTATCTCTTTTTATTTTAAAACTTAAGTTTGAACCTAAAAATTAGTATTGAAACTTTATAAATCTTTACTTTAAGTTTAAAATCACTGATTTTTTGCTCTGCCTTTGGTTTAGACTTAGTTTACGCTCTGTAAAGACCTCCCCCTTTATTACAACTGTTTTAATCAGGCTTCAAAGTCTTTCTTGCCCTCCAAGTCTAGAAAAATACCCCTGGTTTGCCTGGCCAATAATTATTTGACTTTGCCTTCCCCCCCCCAAAAAGCCCTCAATTTTCCTGATGCCCTCAAAAAATTTGGTCCCCCTAGTTAAATTTGTGGCCTTTACCCTGGCTCCAGTACTAGTGATGATCTGGTCAACATCCCCAGATTTCTGAGGAAAAATATCTTCTTCAGCCCACTATGTGGGAAACAATCCCACTCATCTCCTGCACTTGCTTGAGGATCTCCCCAGGAGTTCCCAGAGACCTGTTTGCTACCGGTGAAAATCTTGTCAATAGCCTCACCTGTGACAACCTTGAGTTGCCTTTCACCAATTCTGACTTTGTAACTCTCTCAAGATCAAACACCCTTGTGGTTCCTCCTACCTTGGAGTTTGAGTTCTCTGCTCCCAAGGCAAAATTAGCCCCCCAGGAGCTCATCCTCAGGTGTACCCCTTGGTTGCTTGGTGGGATGGTTCTGATGGGTTTGGGCTCCTACTTTATCCAGTTGCCCCGTGTCCTCTCTATGGACCCCCATACAAGCAAACATACCAGTTCTACACTGGATGATATCCTGGTGGGCTTTCCCTCTGGGATGGGAGACAAACTTAGTTAGCCCCACTCTCTCACAAAGACTGCCTGGTTAGCAATGATATAGAAGTAGTGGAGGAGGACATCATATAAGGCATTGGTTTCCTCTTTTATGACTAGGACAAGGGTAGAAAAGCAATTGAAGGCCTCTTTAGCCTCCTTAATCCCCTCAGTGTTGACAATTTCATGAAGGTCTGAGCACTTTTGCAGGCAGCAGCAGAGTGCCTGTCAGGAAATCAACCTTAGGTGGACAGCCCATTGTTTTATGGGATTTGGTGAGCTGCAGTCTGGGCAGGCAGATCCCACCATAGGATCAGTTCTAACTTAAAGAGGTTCAACATAGATTTTCTTACCCAAGACCACAGACCAGAAGCCAGGATGATAGAGCTAATCACCCACCAAAAAATGATATACACTATACTAAGCAACTTATTGGAATTGTCTAGGAAAATCTTGGAGGCAGACACAGGAATCAGTTTGAAGGTGAGAGGTGGCTTCATGCCTAGTTGGTAGGCAGGGAGAGAGTTGTATTTGTCTTTAAACAGATGAACTCAGTGATAAACCAAGGTCCCTTTATATTATACCAGGCCAACTCTTTAGTATGAGCTAAGTGGTTGCATACAAGTATATTCTTGGTAGTGTATTCTTGATATTCAGGCTTCAAAGAGTACTTTGTAAAGTAGACAGGACCAAAGGGGGAACTTGGAGGATAAAAACTTGAGGGCTCTGGGGCAGGCAGGCCAGAAGGATTAGAGTCAATCTGGCAGATTATTAAGATAAAATACGGCAATAGTTGGGAAAACCAATATCTCATAACCTTTATTCAAAATGACAATAAAGTCTGGTGCAAGATCTAGGGGTTCATATAGTACCCCACTACCAGACCTTAATTCTGTTGATCAGGAATCATCATAAGATCAGGAAATGAGAATTTGGGTGGACAAGATTCCTGGGTTTAAAGGCAGCAAAATAGCACAGGTGCTGGGTATGCATTCATTGGCTGGTTTTTCTAGAAGGGTAGTGTAACCTTTCTGTTATCAAGTGTGCTTCCTGGGGGCAGCTGGTTGGTCAGTGCCTTCCTTGGGGGCTGAATCCTGATTTGCTACCAAGGTAGATATCAGGTTTATAAAGCCAATGGTAGTAGTCTCCTTGCCTCCATTAGGCAACTTGTTGTGTCTTTTACTAGGCACCATCATTGGAAAGTCAATGCTGGTACCCTCATATTCAAGAGGTTTTGCAGTTTGAATCAGAGAGGATTTGATCCCAAAAAACATATCCAGGTGCCCCCTGGTCTTCAGGGCTGGCAGCCTGTGGGCTGGCTTGACCAGGGTTCCAAACCTGTTCCAAGACTCTGGTTTTGAGAGAAGAAGAATTTCATTCCTGACGTTGGCACATTTTTTTCTACAATCCACTTTGGTCAATGACTTGATTGATCTTAGCATATTTTTAAGAGCAATTTCTTAGTACAAACTCCTTGACTGTTGTCTTTGTATGGATGAGTGATTTCAGTTAAGATGAAATCATAAGTGACATGTTTTGTGTTTGAAAATATCACTGTTGTGACTAAGCCTGTCAGGAACCCAGCCTGTAGAGAACAACCTCCCTATACACTGGGTAAATGAAAATGAGTTCAACCATGTGACCAGGGAACCCACTGACAAGGATACTGTACCCATATGAAGTATTTTGCAAAACAAACAGGATCTCCCTAGGAGAGGATTGAAGCGCCACAGGAAGAAGTAGACCCCCAGATATCCCAACAAGAAGGCAGTGGCTAAGGGAAAGAGAATTGAAGGTGCAGAAATTGAAGGAGCAGATTAAGACTTAGGTTTCTCCTTGATGAGTGGAGGATCTGAAGTCAGGGAAGTTGTATACCATTGCCCTGGGATTATCTTATGCTGGGGATTCTCTATAGAAGAAGGGTCAGTAACAGCATCAGGTCTGGTCCCCAAGGATATGGAGAAAGTGATTAGATGGGTAAACAGTAATAAAAAACCCATTTATACCCAGCCCCTCTAACATCAGGAGGATTTTCTAATCTCTTGGTAAATTTAGACAGGCTTTTTAAAAATAGGTATAAATAATATAGTACCTTATTGATTGAACAAATAAAATGGTAAGAGTCTCCTGCCTTATATAGCATGTTATAAAATAAAATATATTTTTTGAAAACCATGGAGAAGCTGGGGGAGTTAGAGAAGTTTAAACAGAAATGGTTAGTTTAACTCAGTAAAAAGTCATTAAACATCACTTACTAATAAATCCAACCAGTTAACTTAAAAAAGAAATTAAAAGCCAGAGATTTGACTCAAACTGCCTGAAGAAATGGTAACAATCCTCTCAAGAACAGCAGAAAGTAACTGCTGGTTTCAGCATCTAATATAGGTAAAACACAAGAAGAAACAGAACCATATTTAACCTTTATACTAGAAGCATTGCATTCTCCAGTTGTTGCATAATCAATATCTTTATTTGACAAGCATGAACTCTGATTGTATGAAATCTTTAACGCTAGGTAAGAGATGATTGGATCTGAAAGTATTAACAACTATGTCTTTTAGCAGCACCATTGTTGTAAGGGCCAGCCTTACAGCGCCTGGAACAGGGTTCAAACCCCCACACCAGACCGCCAAGCAAAAGTGCAGGTGGCTGCAAAAGCTTGCTGGGTGATTCAAACCCCCAACCACCCACCAGGGCGGGCATCAGGCATTTCAAACTGCCCTGGCCTATTTGGGAAGTCCAAACTGCTCACCAGGCAGGACCTGACCTGGGGCCAGTATTAAAACTGGCCCAGGGGAGCTTGCGGCTCCCAACAGCATTAGGCCACCCAGTCCCAATGCTATAATTGGGCTGGGTGCACTCAATGCTGCTCTGGATCAGATCTGCTGGGTTTTGAAGCAGATCTGTTACCAAGCAGGTCTGCTGCAGAATTCAACCAGAAGATCTGCAAAAATGCTGGTTCCTGCTGCTGCTGCCTCCCCCAATCACCCCAATTGCACTGATGTGCTGATAAATAATTTTGCAGCAACTGAGGATGCTAATAATTTAGCCAATAACTTGGCTGTGAGCAGCACCTCAGTTAAGCTACAGGATTCAAAATTGCTTGCAAGTTGTGACCAAGATAAAATTAATCACTAATCAACAGATAATGATTCAAAACCTGAAAAATTAATGGGCACTGCTTCAGCCCCATGCCCCAACCAAATTAAATCTCATAATAATGAAGCCAGCCAATTACCAGCCAGTCACCAACAGAATTCCCCTGCTCAGGCCAAGTCACTCAGATCCCAATCCTCACTTCCCAAGCTACATTCCACTACTTCTTAGAAGCCAGTACCCAAGAGTTGGGACACCAAAAGCTCACAAGGAGTGGGAAGTAGTATGTTCCAAGGTAGACCAGATGAATGCTATAAAACCCACTTCCTCACACTTAAATTAAGTGCAGACAACTTCAAATAAAGTGAATGAATCTATCAGTTTTATTTGCTTTATTAGGATTCCAAATTATATACCACTTAAGCAGAAGTCAGACCAGAAGACTAGAGTACCACCCTAGATCTACACCCATGGACTACCAGCCAGGTCCAGATCATGGAATGACTGACATTCCATATGACATCTCTGCTCCACCTCTTCCACAGACCTACAACCACAGTAGAGCTGGGATGGTCATTCTGACCATCTTCAGTCTGGCCAAAGTTGTTGTTCCCAACCTTGGTGCCTACCTTTCCTTAGCTGCAGGTTTGCTATACCTAACCTGTTCTGCACCTTTCCTCTATTGGGCTCTTGTGACATGCTTTCCTGATGGCTTGGGTTCCCCTTCAGCACCTTGGTACATGACAGCTGCTGGCCATGACAGTTGCCACCAAGGATGGCCCAGGTTTGATTCCTGTATTTGAACATCCCCAGGGGTTACCATTACCAGATGACCAAAAACAGATCATTTGGACATATGTCTACATACTAACCCTTACAATTTAGGGTTTAGGTTAATAGGTCCATAATCAGAGTAGACATCTCTGGAGGATTCATTGTTTCCAGGTGTATCAAAGCTGAAAGAAATATTTGAACAAAGGTTTCTGACAGAATCAATTTTGTTCTATGATTGTGTCATTTTTGTTACATGATTACTATCACAGTTGATGTAGATTGCTTCAGAATGTGACTTGTTCAATTTTGTTTTGAATATGGATTTCTTGTGTTGGCCATCTCAGTTTTGGGATTGTGTATTTGAGTTTAAATTTGTTGTGCTTGACTATTTTTATAATTTGGACCTAGATAAATGGAACTTTTTTAATATAATCAACCTTTAAGTGGAACCAGTTACCTTTTGTTTTGGACTGAACTGATTTCATTTTTATCTGAGATATTTTTTATCTCAGTAGGTTGGAAAACTATTGTACTTTAGGTAGTTAGTCTGTTCCATAAAGTTAGATCCTCGCTTAGAAGCATGAGTTAACAATAATATTTATTGGTAAGGCATTAAATTGGTTGCTCATGTAGGTGTTGCCTTAATTTATCGAAGTTCATGGCCTAATTAAATTGGTGGATTTCGACAGATCAAGTCTCAGCCATCCAATCAGTTGCGGCATAGCAAGGAAGCCAACTACGTCAAATTTAAATTAATAGATCTAAATTTATTTGAATTTTGTATTTTGTATTGGCAACCTTCAATAGGTCATAATTTGAGCCCAGTCTGGGAGTATAACTTTCATGGACAACTGGTTTCTCTTCCTTTCACTTGTAACTAGCACTCCATTACTCTACTTTCTACCAACATGCCTCCCAAGCTCGACCCCAATGAAGTTAAAATCAGTAAGCTTCAGCCTATCATTTTAATCAGTCTCTTAGTTTTCGCTTCACTGCTGTTAAAAACTTTGCATTAAACTCAGCTTCTAGTATTCCTCCGCGCCACTGGTGGTGAGGTAGGTGCCTCTTCCGCTCTTGCACCTAAGATCGGTCCCTTGGGTCTTTCCCCCAAGAAAGTTGGTGAAGACATTGCTAAGGCCACTCAGGAATGGAAAGGTCTGCGTATTACAGTTCAGCTTACCATTCAAAACCGTCAAGCCTTGGTTACAGTTGTTCCCTCTGCTTCTTCCCTTGTCATCAAGGCTCTTGCTGAGCCCTCCAGAGATAGAAAGAAGGAAAAGAACAGTAAGTGGCACTCTTGAGTAGATTTAACCCCTCTAGTCAAGCACTCTGGAAATATTTCTCTTGAACAAGTCATAGATATTGCTCGTATCATGCGCTACAAATCTCTTGCCAGGGAGCTGAAAGGTACAGTCAAGGAGATCCTCGGAACTGCCTTTTCTGTCGGCTGCACTGTTGATGGCGAGAACCCAAAAGATCTCTGCGACAGAATTGATGAGGGTGAGGTTGAGATTCCGGTATTTTGTTTTACTGAAAAAGTGCTAACTTTCTTAGATAGAATAAGTATTCATAATATCGTGTACAAGCGCACTCCCTGTCTTCTCCCAATAGAAATCTCTTAGTTGATTAATTTGTTTAAAAATAGAATAAATTGTCTAGGATACAGTGCCTCATTTGTTTTAGTGATATATAGCATTCAGTACTAGCCTTGGCACCAAAAATTTATGCGACTAATGTTATAAGTATTTAAATAACGTGAAGCTAACTCACTTGCTACTATACGTTGAAGGATTTGTAACGTTAAAGCTATGCTATGCTTGAGACTAGTGCTTGAAGTTAAGTGAAGCATAATTATTCTCCATAGAGTCGCAATGTCATCTGATTGCCTCTAATTTTTCATAAGCTTTTGAAAATTGGTTCCTGGTGCCTTTCTCACTTTAGAATATGGTTTAACCCTGTATCACAAAAAAAGTAACCAATCATAACTATAGTTAAACTTATTTGTCTCTGTTTAGAGCAACTCATACCTTGAGCTTACTTTGAAATATTTTCCCTCATACCACAAGTCCTACAATATGAAACAAGAAAAGAAAGATGGAATAAAAGTAAAAAAGATGTCTAAGCATGCCTAGATGATTGAAATACTTAGATAAACGCAACCAGTTGCAATGTGAGTCTTTGAGGATGTTTATAACTAATTGAGCAGAAATCCCTAGCCTTTAAAACAGGTGTTGTGTTTATACTTCTGGGAAGTATAATAAATGAAATAAGGGGAAGATTTAAGAAAAGAATGATACTTTATTGAATATGAATATAGGCTAATATATAGTATCGTGACAAGCCACATGTCGTCCATGGAGGTCATGGGGCTTATCTGAGTAATGTTCCTCTTGAGTCACGAGGCTTAATCAAGTTGTGTTCCATTTAGGACCTGGATTGAGTGATCCCTGTCATAGATGGTTAACTGATGATGGTGCCACCAGTTTATTGACTGGACGGTGAACCATTCGGTGAGCTGTTTGGTGATTTACTCGGGGCGTTAATTCCCTGAGAGGGAGTAATCAAAGATGTGTGACATCTCCCCCTGGGGTACTGGAAGGCGGAGCCTTGGGAATTTTCTTGAGAGTATCTGGTATGTGGGCTTGGTATTAATCCAGTTTGGTGTTGGGCACAGGGAGCCTTGAATTTTGTTGGGCTGTTCTTGCCTTACACAAGCGGAGTCGGTCGTGATGCATACGTTTCAGTTCAGTTTGAGCTCCAATCCCTTTGATGAGTTAGGTGTTATTGGGTTTAAATCCCATGACAATGCCTGGTCTGCGTAACCCTGGGTCTAGTTTGTGTTGGTCGTGATTGACAACCCAGATCTTGTCTCCGACTTAGAACCTTTCTTGTTGCAATGGGATTGCTTCCTGCTGGACCCTTTGGTGCTCCATCTTTTCTTAGTCCTTTCTGGCTTGTAGTACTTTTGGGTCATTACTGTCTGGTATCTTCTTTGGAAGTGGCAGTTGTGGTCCTGTGGTTGTGCTGACAAGTGAGGGTTTCTGACCATAGACGAGCTCATAGGGGCTTTTGCCCATATTGCGGTTGACTCGTGTTCTGCAGACCATAAGGGCGGTTGGTAGCATATCGACCCAGGCTCTTGGATTGTTGGCAGATAACTTACTGAGGGCTTCCACTAGAGAACCGTTTAGTCTTTCTACATGTCCATTTGTTTGTGGGTGATATGGGCTGGCTGTGACATGTTTTATTCTGTTTTGGCAAGATAGATGTTGGTGTCAATAGCTTTGAGTTCAGTGCCTCCATCTGTGATTAAGAGGTCAGGCTTTCCAAACTTTGCTATGATCTCCTTGCCAATGAATTGTCTCACATTGTTGCCTTTGTGCTCTTTTGTGGCTTGTGCTACAGGCCATCTGGTTGCATAGTTGATAGCTGTGATGATGTACTTTTTGCCTTTGCTTTCACTGGGCATAGGTCCCACAGTATCCAACGACCATACCTTGAAGGGTTGTGTGATGGATACAGGTACTACTGACTTGGGTGGTGCTTTGGTTTGGGCGTACTTCTCACAGACTTTGCATTGCTCCAGTACTTCTCTGATATCATCTAACATGTCGGGCCACCAGTAGCATGTCTTGAGGTATTCATGCAAGTTTCTGCTATGGGTGTGTCCCAAGTCTCTGTGATATTGGAGGATTGTGTCAATATTTTGTGTTGACGGGACGTAGGGTACAGTGTCACCATTTGGAAGTATTTGGTGAAGGGTGTCAGGATTGACAATTCTTCCTCCCTAGAAACCTGGGCCCGGGAGCAGGGATTGAACCCTGAACCTGGATTCCTTTGGGCCGCCGGGCCTGTGGACTGCAGGACCGCCCGCCTGCGTTTTTCTGGGATTGAGCCCCCACAAGCTGATACCAAGAATGTTGACCCATGCAGTAAAAAGAGCCAAACCAAAGAAATCATTGCACCAAATGGAGGATTAATCACTGCGCCTAATGGAGGTACTGATTTGGCAACTATTAGCTATAAACTCAAAGTCTACACCAGCAACCAATCAAGAGCCAACCCAGGAAAGAGGCACAGGCCCGCAACCTGGTCCCATGACCTCAACACTAAAGCAAGATAATCAGGCAGCCAAATCAAGATTCCTGACCAATGAAAGAACTCCTGGGCTGAGTGCCATTTTGCCGCCTTTTGACCCAAGCACCCAATTCCCCCGGCCCTGGCCTTCCCAATGCCCTGATGAACCCCCCATGGAAAGTGTTAAGTTTGGAGGGGGGTACTATATAGACCCAAGGACCCTGCGCTCCAAACTTATTGCCATTTTTGAATAAAGGTTATGTTAATTTGGCTCATACAGCTATTGCCTTATTTTGTATTTGCTGTCTACCAATTCAGTTTGAGATCTCCTGGCCTGCCTGCCCCACTGCCCGCTGTTTTCTGTCCTCCTGGTGTACCCTTTGGACCCGTCCACTTTACTGACTACCCTCTGAAGTCTGAATACAAGGAATACACCCCAGAAAAGATACTCAAACTTGATCCCCTGGCCCGCATACAATCCGCTGTTAGATACAACCAACAAGGCCTGTGGATATTTTCAACACCCAAGTTGTTCAGAGGAAAATTCAATTATCTCCCTGCTTACAACCTGTCCATGGAGCCGCCTGTGACACCAAAACCCATGCCTGCTTCTGCACCCAACCTCCCAACCAACCATACTGGCAAGCTGTTTGGGATTGTGTACATCACCCTCACAGGGGTGATTGACACTATAATCCCGGCTGCTGGCCCATGGTCTTGGGTGGGGAAGTCTGCCTCATACCTTTTAAAGTTAGCTCCCCTCTTGTGGTGGGCATTGCCTGCAAAAAAACCTGGCCCAAGTTACCCCTGAAAACAACGGGCCGGCCGCCCAAGACTGGATCCCTGACATTATGGCAATCTTTATTAAACCTGGTACCCTGAGCCCCAAGATGTTGTTATTTCTTGGGGCATCTTGTATGCTTTTGCTATTGATAATCACTTATTACACCTATAAGATGACCACAAACCTGATCTCTTCCATGTGGAAGAATACAAACCTGAATGACCCAAAGGAGAACCAACGCCAATACCGCTGACGCCAACAAAGCTCCGTCCTCCCAAGTGCAAAACGTGATTGTGAACCAGTCCCTCACAAAGGTGGAGATGCCTCAGATGGGGAAGCTCACGCTTGAAGAAGCTAGACGCGCCATGCCGGTCCTCTGCCTGCATTTCCTTACCAACGCCCCCTCTTATACCAGTGACACCAAGAAGATCCTTGGGGTTGCTTCAATGCTATTGGGGGACGCCTTGGACTGGTTTGGCAAGGCCACAGCTGAGGACGTAGAATTCTGCTTAGACTACGCCAAGTTTGAGGCTGAGTTAATGGCCACAGGTGAAGATTGCAACACTAGATACTACGCCCTGAACTCCCTGCTAGAAATTTGACAAGGTCCCTGACCCATCCAAGTGTATATTGACAAATTCCTCAAACTGAAAACCTGCACCCAACTGGAGGACAAACTGGCAGCCATTATCTTCCGGAAGGGCGTCAACCTAGCAATGAAGGACCTGTTGAAGCACCATCTGCCCACCCTCAGCCTAGACAAGCTAATTCCCCTGTGCAAGGGTCTTAGCATGAACCAAGAGAACGCTGGCTCCTCCCAGGCCCGCCAACCCCAAACACCGACCCCCAACAGAACAGGGATGACCCCTGAAGAGCTCCAACAACACTACCGTGAAGGACTCTGCTTCCACTGCCACAAAGCGGGCCACTTGACCAGAGCCTGCCCTAAGAAGAACACTGCCCCAATCTCACTGGCGCAAATAAACACTTCTTCCCAGTCTTACAAGTTCATCCAAGTGACCATAGAAGTAGCAGGGAACAAGCGCAAGATTGAAGCCTTTATTGATACAGGGGCGGACAAAAGTTTTATTGACGCCAGCCTAGCAGAAGAATTAGGCTTGACAGCCTCAGAGCGCAGTCTACAAGTAATCATGGGAAACAGCTCCTTGGACACTGGCTATGAGTGTGAACAAGAACTCCTGTTGACCATTGGACACAATGTATACCCGTTGTCCCTGATCCTCTTGCCAGGACTACCCCACCCCCTTATACTGGGCAACTCCTGGTCCAACAAACATGGCCTGATCCTGAACTACCGCAAGCAAACCGCCACGTTGGGCCAACCAGAATCCTGTGACACTGTTCCTTTTTGCATGAGCCATGACCAACCCCCTACCAACAAACTCTTGGCTATGAAGATAGAACCTAGCGTTGGAATACTGCCCACCCTCCTACAGAGATGGAACCATGTGTTTAGTGAAGAAGCAGCCACAAAACTACCCAGCCATTCAATCTACAACCACGCCATAGACCTACTACCAGGGACTCAACTGCACCACAGCCCCATCTACAGCTGTAACCACTGCAAGCAAGTGGCCTTGAAAGCATACCTTGAGGATATGACAAAAAAGGGTTCATCCGGGTGTCAAAGGCCCCCTGCTTGTTGCCCATGCTGTTTGTAGGGAAAAAAGATGGTGGGATGCGTCCATGTGTGAATTACCAAAAACTGAACAACATTACAGTGAAGAACCGCTACCCCATCCCCAATGCCAACAACCTCTGTGATGTACTGACTGGAGCCCAGGTGTACTCAAAAATTGACCTCTGAGATGTGTTCAACCAAATCCAAATCAAGGATGGAGACAAGTACAAGACGGCCTTCAAAACCCAATATGGGCTGTACAAGTACCTTGTGATGCCCTTTGGCCTCTGCAACGCCCCCAGCACCTTCCAAAGGATGATCAACACTGTCCTAGGGGAATACCTTGACCGTTTTTGTGTGGCATATCTGGATGACATTCTCATCTACAGCAAGTCTCACAAGGAACACCTGCGCCACCTGGACCTTATACTGGAGAAACTCTCCCAAGCCAACTTACACGCTAAGCTTAAGAAGTGCAAATTCTTTCAGTCTGAAGTCAAATTCCTGGGATACATAGTGAAGACTGGCGGCTTTGCCATGGCACAAGACAAAGTAGAAGCAATAACATCTTGGCCGGTGCCCAAAAGCAGAAAGGATGTGAGAAGTTTCTTGGGCCTGGCAAATTATTGCAGGGATTTCATCCAAAAAATTTCTCACATTACCCTCCCCCTGACCCGCCTTTGCTCTGACAAGGTCACCTTTGCCTGGACTCTGGAATGTACCACCGCCTTTGAAACCTTGAAACTTGCCTTCACCTCTGCCCCTGTCCTGGCCATGCCAGATCCCTCCAAACCTTTTGTTCTGGAAACCAACACGTCAGACTTTGCGGTGGGAGGGGTCCTTCTTCAGGAAGGAGGGGATAGTATGCTACATCCTGTAGCATATTACTCCAAGAAGATGCTACCTGCAGAAGGAAACTACCCAATATATGACAAGGAGATGCTAGCCATAATGAAGACCCTGAAACATTGGCGCCAATACCTATGTGGCGCTGAATACCCAGTAAAGGTCCTGACAGACCACAAGAACTTGGTCTACTTCTTCAAACCACGCCAGCTTAACCAACAACAAGCAAGATGGGCCTTAGAACTGGCTGACTACACTCTGACCATAGACTACAAGCCAGGAAAGGTGAACGTGGTACCCAACGCCCTAAGTAGAAGAACTGACCTGGTGCCTACCCACCTAGAAACCTGCAACCACAACACCCAAATCCTCTTGGACACAGCAAGCCTAGGCATTCACCTGGGATTGATGAAAATCAGAGCCAGCAAACCAGAAGTACTAAGGGCCCAAGCACTAGACAAGTTCACCAAGACCTTGACCTCTGACCTCTCCAAATCCTTGGATAGCGCCCACTACCAAAAAGGCTACTCATTGAAGGGAACCACGCTAATGCTCCACAACAGGATCTTTGTACCAGAAGGGGACATCAGAACCAACGTCTTGAGAGACTACCACAATTCTGAGATGGCTGGACACCTGGGTAGGCTCAAGACCCTCCAGAGCATCAGAAGGAACTTTGCTTGGCCAAAAATGGACCAAGACGTAAGCGCATACCTGAAGGGGTGTGAGACCTGTGGGCGGACCAAAACTTGCAGAAACAAACCTGAAGGACTTCTAAGACCCTTGGATATACCCCATGGACCTTGGAGATCTGTCTCCATGGACTACATTGTGGAACTGCCGCCATCCCTCTTGTACAATGCAATCCTGGTCATGGTAGACTGCTTCACCAAGATGGCATACTTTGTACCAACCACCACCAATTGCACGGCAGCAGAAACAGCCCAACACTTCCACAACCGCATCCTCACGCAACACAGAACACCTGAGGAAATCATCACAGACAGAGGACCCCAATTCACGTCAAACTACTGGACACAGGTGATGAAAGACCTAAGAATCAAGCAATGTGTATCTACCTCCTACCACCCACAGACAGACAGCCAAACTGAACAAGTAAACCAGATCCTTGAACAATATCTTTGATGCTATGCCAACGCTGATCAGGACAATTGGGCCAAAATGCTCCCCATGGCCCAGTTTGCCTACAACAGTAAAGACCACGCCTCCACAGGCATGTCCCCATTCAAAGCCAACTATGGGTTTGACCCCACCTGGGACCCCCAGATTGGCAAAAAGGAATCAAACACCACTGGGCGCTCCTGGATTGAACAGATTCACAACACACAAAAAACATGCTTGACCAACCTGAACCGCGCAGTGCAGACATACAAAGCCTTTGCTGACTGCAAACAAATCCCAGGCCAACCCTTACAAGTTGGAGACAAAGTATACCTAGACTCCCGGAACGTACCCCTGCACGTGCCCTGCAGGAAATTAGCTCACAGAAGAAGCGGCCCCCACAAAATCACCAAACTAGTTGGTGAGGTTGCCTTCAAGCTAGACCTACCCCCTCCTGGAAGATTCATGATGTGTTCCACCGTTCCCTGTTGTTCAAAAAAGATGGGAATTTGCTCCCCCACCAACAGATTAAGACAGCCCCCCACCCATCCAAACAGGCCGCGCTGAGGAATATGAAGTTGAATACATACACGGCAACCAAACTCACTACCAAAAACCCCAGTATTACGTCAAGTGGAAAGGATACCCACTAGAAGAAAGTACTTGGGAGCTGCTGAGTAACCTGACTAATGCCCAAGAAGCCGTCCAACTCTACCTGAACAAGAAGAATTGGAAGGGAGGGCCCTCGGGGGAAGAAGGGGATGGTGTCAGGATTGACAATTCTTCCTCCCTAGAAACCCGGGCCCGGGAGCAGGAATCAAACCCCAAACCTGGATTCCTTTGGGCTGCCAGGCCTGTGGACCGCAGGACCGCCCGCCCGCGTTTTTCTGGGATTGAGCCCCCACAAGCTGATACCAAGAATGTTGACCCATGCAGTAAAAAGAGCCAAACCAAAGAAATCATTGCACCAAATGGAGGATTAATCACTGCGCCTAATGGAGGTACTGATTTGGCAACTATTAGCTCATAAACTCAAAGTCTACACCAGCAACCAATCAAGAGCCAACCCAGGAAAGAGGCACAGGCCTGCAACCTGGTCCCATGACCTCAACACTAAAGCAAGATAATCAGGCAGCCAAATCAAGATTCCTGACCAATGAAAGAACTCCCGGGCCAAGTGCCATTTTGCCGCCTTTGGACCCAAGCACCCAATTCCCCCAGCCCTGGCCTTCCCAATGCCCTGATGAACCCCCCATGGAAAGTGTTAAGTTTGGAGGGGGGTACTATATAGACCCAAGGACCCCGCGCTCCAAACTTATTGCCATTTTTGAATAAAGGTTATGTTAATTTGGCTCATACAGCTATTGCCTTATTTTGTATTTGCTGTCTACCAATTCAGTTTGAGATCTCCTGGTCCGCCTGCTCCACTGCCCGCTGTTTTCTGTCCTCCTGGTGTACCCTTTGGACCCGTCCACTTTACCAACTACCCTCTGAAGTCTGAATACAAGGAATACACCCCAGAAAAGATACTCAAACTTGATCCCCTGGCCCGCATACAATCTGCTGTTAGATACAACCAACAAGGCCCGTGGATATTTTCAACACCCAAGTTGTTCAGAGGAAAATTCAATTATCTCCCTGCTTACAACCTGTCCATGGAGCCGCCTGTGACACCAAAACCCATGCCTGCTTCTGCACCCAACCTCCCAACCAACCATACTGGCAAGCTGTTTGGGATTGTGTACATCACCCTCACAGGGGTGATTGACACTATAATCCCGGCTGCTGGCCCATGGTCTTGGGTGGGGAAGTCTGCCTCATACCTTTTAAAGTTAGCTCCCCTCTTGTGGTGGGCATTGCCTGCAAAAAACCCGGCCCAAGTTACCCCTGAAAACAACAGGCTGGCTGCCCAAGACTGGATCCCTGACAAAGGGTACCATACACGTTTTTGAACAGATGTTTGTTCTTGAAGACTTTCTCTTGGATGTCCATTGGTGTGCCAGGTGGGAACCCTTCCTGGAGATTCCCCATGATTAACATGGGCCAGTCAGGGTTGCCATCAGTGCAAAGGATGTATTTATTGTATAGCCTTTATAGGGCGTCTGCAGTAAGCATCTCCTTGCCTGGCTTGTATTCAATTTGCATGGGGTATCTCTGTATGAGACTCATCCATTTGGCTTATCTTCTTGACAGGTGTTGTTGTATTTTGAAGAATATCAACAACTTGTGGTTGGTGAGTACTTTGAACGTCTGGGCTCCTTCCAGATAGCATCACCACTTCATGAGGCAGTGTATGATGGCAACCAATTCCTTATTGTGTATGGGGTATCTTTGTTTGCCGTCCAATAGCTTCCTTGATTCAATTGCCATGGGAAGGAAGTCTTTTTGGGCCGTTTGGATACAGATGACTCCTCCTATGGCATAATCAGAGGCGTTGTTTTCTAGCTCGTAGATACTCTCACGGTTTGGGTATTGTAGGATGGGGGCAGTAACCATATGTTCCTTCAGTTGGCGGAAATGTTGATCTTGTAAGAGTGTCTAGACAAATTTGGTTGTTTTTCCCGTGATGGCTGACAAGGTAGCTATTAGGGCGCCCCAGTCATGGATGAACCTGTGTACATAGGCTACCATTCCAAGGAAAGTACAGAGTTTGCTCTTATTCCTTGGGGCTGGCATCTCTGTTATAGTGTGTATCTTGTCTGGATCCGGTTTAATGCTGTCCTTGCTGATGATATAGCCAAGGAATGGAAGTTCAGTTGAGAAGAACTTGCATTTGGACAGTTTGGCAATCAATTAGTTTTCTTCCAGGGTACAAAGGACTGCGCGGACGTCTTCCCAGTGTTGTTGTAGATTGGGACTGTAAATGATGCTTTGTCAGGATAGATGATTGCTCTTTTCCCAATGTGTTCTTTGAATAATTCATTAATGAAGGTTACAGAGGTACTGGGAGCGTTTGTCATGCCAAAATTGAGAACAACACATTCAAAGGATCCATATTTAGTTCAAAACACGGTCTTTGAGATGTCTTCAGGTTTCACGCAAATTTGGTGGTAACCTGCTGTCAAATCAATTTTTGTGAAGATTTAGGACCCCCCCCAGGGCATCAAAAAGGTCATCAATGAGGGGCAGGGGATACATGTTCTTAATTGTGACCTTGTTGAGGGCCCTGTAGTCTGTGACCAGGCAGAGTCCTCCATCTTTCTTTGCCACAAAGAAGAAAGCAGCACCAAAGGGTGACTTTGAGGGTCTGAGAAAGGCCTTTCTTGAGTGCTTTGTCAAGGTAAGCCTTTAGGGCGTTGTCTTCTTGTGGTGTGAGGCAGTAGATGGGTTGTGCTTTTGGTACACTCCCTTATAGGTCAATTTTGTGTTGAATACCTCAATCAGGGGGTACCCCGGGTAGTGTTTCTTGGAAAACGGAGGGGAATTCACTGACTAGCTGGTTTCTAATTGGGGTCTGTTTGTGTTGGGTTTCTGTGTTTTTGAAGTGGACAACCTCATACGTACAGGTGATCTAATTGATCTTGCTGGGGTCAGTTTCTTCTCCCGCTTCCATGATTTTTACAAATACATGGTCCCTCATGAGAGTGTCAAGATGTGTTGGGTATACATGATGGTGGACTTCTCCTTGTTGTATGGTGAGGGTGGCACTGTCCCAGTCAATATGAGGTTTTGTCTTTTGCATCCAGTCCAAGCCAAGTATGACATCATACTTGGGGATTGGTATGATAGGGCTGCTAATTGTTGTTTGTACGTCTCCAATTTGGGCGCGGAAAGGTTTTGCCTCATGGGTAACTGGTGTGCTACAGTTGTCTGCCATGATGACCCTCTTGATGTTACTTTGAGTGGTAGGTAACTTCATGAGGTCTGCAAATCTCTTGTTGATGAGAGATTGATCTGCTCCAGTGTCAAATAGTGCTGTGCCCTGGTATCTGCAAAAGTGGAAAGGATAAGTGAGGAGTTTATTTCCAGTTTAGGCGGCAAACAGTAGAGGATTGCTGGAGGGAACTTGGATCATGGTGATTGAATCCATGTCCTGTTCTCTGTACAAGTCTTGTGAAGTGGGGGAGGGCGGCTTGCCTAAGCACTCCCCTGAGCTTTTCCCTCCTTGTTGGCATCTTTGACACTGGCCTGGTTGGCTTGTGCAGTGCAATTTCTGGTTCAAAGCTGGGTACTGTTGGCTCGGTTGTTTTGCTTATTGGGGCGAGGCTCTCTTTTAGCTGCAGGGTTTTCCTTACACTTATTGGTGGCGTGTAGATCATCAGACTTCTGAGCTGTGTGTTTTCCCTCTAGGAATACAGCCTTGAGGTTCTTGCAGTAAGTCATGTCAAACTGACGTCTAATGTATGTGGGAAGGTCATTGTAGAAGTCTAGGCATGGCCCAAGCTCATCAAAGTTGATGGTATTGGGTGCTCATTCACGTAGTCCTTCATATACAGCAATGTATTCTTCAATGGTTCCTGTCATTTTGAAGTTTCAAAGCTCGGTCATGATCACTACGTCTGAGTCCTTCATGGAGAACTTTTTGAGGAATGTGGCCTTGAACACTTCCCAATTTTCCTTCTGGTCAGGGTGTTGAGCTAGCCATTTGGTTATAAAACGTGAAGCGGTCCCTGTGACGCAAAGGGCAATCTTGCTGACCCAGAGTCTTTGGGGGGTATTCCACTTGGTTAAACTTACTCTCAGTACTCTTAATCCAAAGAGAGGCGTTTTCACAGTGTAGTCCTGCAAAGGTGCCAATTTCAGCAGTGTGTAAGTGTTGAAATACAATATTGGGTATCTCAGGCTGTGGAGGCGCTGTTGTGGTTGGTGTGGTGAGTAACAATCTGCAGGCTTTGAGAGTGTTGTACTGGTTGATGGGTACAAGGACATTATTGTAGATGACAAGGCCTGCGGGAATGTCTTGTCCTACTTTGTAATCTCTCCAGCTGTTAGGGAGTGACATTGTTTGGGTTCTTTTCTTGGGAGGAATTTTTCCTTTGAGTTGGGTAGATATGGATAACTTACCTGTGCTACCACTGTTGTGTTTATACTTCTGGGAAGTATAATAAACAAAATAAGGGGAAGATTTAAGAAAAGAATGATACTTTATTGAATATGAATATAGGCTAATATATAGTATCATGACAAGCCACATGTTGTCCATGTACGTCATGGAGGTCATGGGGCTTATCTGAGTAATATTCATCTTGAGTCACAAGGCTTAATCAAGTTGTGTTCCATTTAGGACCTGGATTGAGTGATTCTCGTCATAGATGGTTAACTGATAATGGTGCCACCAGTTTATTGACTGGACGGTGAACCATTTGGTGAGTTGTTTGGTGATTTACTTGGGGCGTTAATTCCCTGAGAGGGAGTAATTGAAGATGTTGCAACACAGGCGCAACTTATATGACCTAATCCATTTTATTTGAAAGCTGAGTGTAGATTATGCCAAGGAGTTAGATAGTAATATAGCTTTAACCCCATTGGGTTAAATGGAATCAAACCTGCCCAAATAAAACCCATTCAGTCCAAAATAAAGTTAAATTGGTGAGTTTATATTAACTAGCTATATTCAAATCTATTTTGTTTTGGGCTGAAACATGTTTGTTCTAGACAGACTTGGTTTTGATTCATCTCAACAGGTTTAAAACTACTGTGTATGGTTTTATATAACCTTCACTTCACTCATTAATGGGCCAAAGCTTGGTTTCATCTACAAGTGGCAAATGGATAGCCCAAGATACTAGGTTTTAGGCTAGCAGCTTATCCCTAAATTCAAAAGGTTGCATGAAAGCTTAACATATTTTCAATAACTCTTCCTCTCTCAGAATTCTAGTTGACTATGATTTAAGTCCTTGAAATCCATCCCCCCAAGTCAAAGATTTAAAGATTCTGTTTTGTGACTTGAGGGTTAAGGTCATGGAAAAAGCAAGATAATCTTAATGGAGATTTAAAGATTGTAATAGCCCTGGAGTAGCCTCCAGGAATAAACTCTGATGAATTGCCTTACAGATCTGAAAGAAATAGTATGAGCCATTATTTTTATTATGTTAAGGTACTGTAAATTCAGAACCTAAACATAAAAATGCGGGATTGTCAACTCCTTGATCCAATTTTCAAATCACATTTGCGGGCAACTTAGCTGCTGAAAAAAATATTTAATAAAAACAACCATTTAATCTGACTTTTTTGATTTATTTAAATTGAGAACTCTGAATCCCTTGAGCAGATAGCTCAACTAACTAAAGACAAAACACAATAAGCAAATGCAGGATACATGAAGCAGAAATGTGGGATTCTAATGCACAATTTTGTATTTCCTGTATGTCTAACAAATCATAGACAACATGGAAAAATTAACAAGCATAAAATTGCAGGATTTTCAAATCCAAGAACCAAATTTCAAATCATAATTGAGGTGAATTTGAAATAAATTTAATTTATGGGTGTCTCAAACAGAAAGTCAAAGGATCTAGAGTAGATTTGTTCAAATTTTTTTCAGGAATCACAGGCATTCTCAAAAATCATTTGATTTCATTTTAGGACAGCTAAAATTTAGATCCTACTATTCATCAACTTAACATACTTAATAATTAAATAGAATTATATATTACAATCTATTTTTATCAAGTTGAATTTTCCTTGTTGTGGTGATTGTTCATTTGTTGAAGATAATGTGTTTGAATTTAATTGGATAGTTTCACATCCAGTTTCTTTGGTGATAGGAAATTGAGTTGCCTCCCCAAGGCCAGCTGTGGTCACAGAGGCAACTTGATTTCCTATTGCCAAGGCAACTGGAGGTGAAACTATCCAATTAAATGCAAGCACATTATCAACAAAAAATGAACCATCAACACACCAAGGAAAATTCAACTTGATAAAAATAGATTGTAATATATAATTCTATTTTATTATTAAGTATGTTAAGTTGATGAATAGTAGGATCTAAATTTTAGCTATCCTAAAATGGAATCAAATAATTTTTGAGAATGCCTGTGATTCCTGAAAAAAATTTGAACAAATCTACTCTAGATCCTTTGACTTTCTGTTTGAGACACCCATAAATTAAATTTATTTCAAATTCACCTCAATTATGATTTGAAATTTGGTTCTTGGATTTGAAAATCCTGCAATTCTATGCTTGTTAATTTTTCCATGTTGTCTATGATTTGTTAGACATACAGGAAATACAAAATTGTGCATTAGAATCCCACATTTCTGCTTCATGTATCCTGCATTTACTTATTGTGTTTTGTCTTTAGTTAGTTGAGTTGTCTGCTCAAGGGATTCAGAGTTTGCCAATTTAAATAAATCAAAAAAGTCAGATTAAATGGTTGTTTTTATTAAATATTTTTTTCAGCAGCTGAGTTGCCCGCAAATGTGATTTGAAAATTGGATCAAGGAGTTGACAATCCCTCATTTTTATGTTTAGGTTCTGAATTTACAGTACCTTAACATAATAAAAATAATGGCTCATGCTATTTCTTTCAGATCTGTAAGGCAATTCAATTCTTTAAGATGGCATTGAATTAACAAAAAAATAAAGTAATTTAAAGACAAGGTAGGATAATATGAAAAAATAATCAATATTTTGGAATAAGTTGTAAGTATAGCTTTTATATCAGTGAACTCCTTTTAACTGTGAAATTTCAAACCAAAAGCAATTATGTAGAGTTGAATGGGAGATTAACATCAGCCCCACAACTGAAAACAACATTATCCTATATTTGGCTCAACATAGTTATTTTTGGTTTGTATTAGAAAAAATGCTACAGTAGTTTCCAAAGCTGTGAGGATAAACAAAACCGAGCCACCTTTAAAAAAACTCAGACTTAAGCAAAGCACAACCCAGGAAATGTTGCAACCAAGATGCCCCTCTTGCCTGCTAACATATCTCATGATACACAGGGGGCACTCAATGAGTTGCCCTGTGATATATCTAACAGAATGGATCAATCTGATGGGGAAGTTGAGTTACAGACACTATCTCCTAATTAGGAGTGCTGCCAATTTGACATTGCTGATCCCCGCACAGGTCATTCCTCAGTCCCAAACCTTACATGGAACCTGCCACTGTGCCACCCCCTGGTGGCCTTATGGCTTTCCCCATATAGTATTAGTCACAATAATGTTTAAAAAACCTTACCTTATTCTTCTTATCCTTGACCTTCCTATTGGACTGTTGTCTTCCCCAATCAAATGCTGAATTATCATTGGTTCAGTTTGTGACTGTAGACAGTCACAATTGAGTATTTAGCCAAATAAATGCTCCAAAATATAAAGTTATTACTGTTTTTATGATTATTGCATGTAGATAGGTTGGATTGGAAGTCTTAAGGTAAAGATTCCTGAAAACTGGATATCTAGGTTCAATAAAAGAACAGAAGGCAAGATTAGCCAAGTCAATCTGGGAGACTGGGTGTCTCAAAAACGGTTTAATTAATTGGGAAATTAATAAATAAATGCACAAGAATATAATTAATGAGGATTTAATTATATTGGTTAAATTGCTTGACTGTGTCAAGAAGTTTGGTTAAGGTCAACCATAAGTAAACCCCCAAATTTTGGGTTAAAAGCGCTGCTGCGCCGCCTAATGGATTTGTGAAGCGCCAAGGCGCCGCTATCAAATTTTTTCAGGCGCTGGGGCGCCGCAGTGGCACCTGGTTTGAGTTTCAAAGCGGTTTAATGGGTTTTAAGGCAAAAAACCATTAAATGCAAAGATAACTAAATAAAGGCAAGGATGTCTAGAAATTCAGGGTTGATCAGCTGGTTCTCAGTTGGAACATTAATAGCTGAGTTTTGGGATGTTTAATCCACAGGGTTTTGGCGCCAGGAGCTGAGGAAGCTCCATGCTGAATTGGTACATTAGGATGAATGGAGTCAGGTGACTTCTTCCCATTCTAGGTTGATTCTCATAGGTTGAAAAATATTGGTGATCTTTTAGGTAAAGATCTAGGTTTGGATGACTCAAACGTCATAGATCACATGAGATGAATCATAGGTTGATTCAGGAACCGGAGGAGTTTTCAGCCAAATATGCCCTGAATGACATATAAGCAAAAACAGCTAAACTTTAATAAAGATATATTGTTGATTTCAACACTTTCCCCTCAACTACCTTTTCAATTATTATGTCTTCTTTGTTAAATTTTGAAAAGGCCAAATTTGGAGTACTTTGAGTGGAAACCACTGTTGCCAGGAAAGAGGTTCCTACAAGTTTGTTGGAGGAAGCTTGGGCAAGCTAGAAGGTCACCAAGACTGTGCCTGAGGAGTCCTTGGTGGAAGTAAAGGCTGAGTTCAAAGAGTTATACTCCAATTATTTTGCAAAAGAAGGGACTCCTGCCCAAGGAAACTAAATCTATGCGTGGGATTCCTGGAACCTGTTAGTAGGATGGGAAAAAATCTTACAACAAGTGAAAGCAAAAGCAAATTGTGAAATTGAGGCTTTAAGGGCAAGGGAGGAAAAAAGCATTGAGATCATGGCCCATTGGCGGGATGATAACAAAGTGTTGTCCCATAAAATTGCTCTCTGGAGACAAAGCTCTTCAAAGCTTTGTAAAAGGAAGGTAATTGGAATAAGAGTCAAGGGAAGGATAATGGCGGGATAGACTGGTTGGACCTGGATCCGCCACACAGTTGCAAAAGTGGTAGCAGCAGTAGGTTAACAGCCTACCTAAAAGAAATTTCCCCAAGAAAGGAAGGAGTACAAACTGTATGGCTACTCCACACCAGGAAACCTTCCTCTCTATCCCTGATGGGGACATCCTCAAGGGATATATTATCTATCAGGACCAGTTGTTACTCACAAGCATCTATAACTGCCTCCGCCTGGGACATTGTGACGCCAGCGTCACTCTGCTGCAGTTGGACCTATCTCAACAGATGCTGAATCTACAGCTAGAGTCTTTTGCAGGTGGCGTGGAGGGGGGCAATATTGTCAGTTGGCTTCACTCCACAGAAGCCCACATCCACATTTGCCAAGTACCTGAACCCATGTGGACTGCTACTGCTTCTGGGCGCCTCACTGGGCCTGCTGCAGTATGATTCACCAACTGGGCCAGTCAAGAATACAAAGTCCCTTGTACCACCTTCAGAGATGCTTCTAGGTCCCGCTAAAGCAAGAATTTCTTGCCCGTCATAGTAGAAACCCCTCTAATTGATATCAAATAGACAAGAAGTGTCCCTGAGTACCTTGCAACCTGGAAGCAATCACTTTCTGCTGCCCCCAAAGCCAACACTGATGGTAATGTAATGCTACTCACCCTCATTGTCAATGGGCTGAAACCCCACATCTGTAAATGGATTCCTGTGGGGCGCTGCACATCTGTAAATGACTACTACAAGGCCATTGTGAAGACTAACAATCAGGCCTTAATGGTATTCCAAAGACCCAACCATTCTCCCTCTCAACCTTGTCCTGCGCCTGGCAGCGCCCACAATCAAGTAGGCTGCTGCCAATCTCATCAGAAGGAAAGTGGGGCCAAGTCCCCCCCACAAGGGGGAACTTCAGTTGGCTCAGATTGTGGATCTGGGAAACGCCTGGGGGTTTTAGATACAAGAGGTTCTGCAACCCCACTTGACCCACAATCTCAATCTCTCCTTGCCAAAAATCCCTGCAACTACTACATACACAAATTGAAGACTCTAGATGTATTCCAAGTTCACAGTGACAACCCCGCCCTCCAAGCCAACCATTCCTCAAATAAAATCACCCACTTGGCTTAATCCTTTTTTTCTGTAGGAACACCCACAAACTTTTGGTAGACACTGGAGCCAATCACACCGTGATCAACCAGAAATTTGCAGATTCCCAACAATTAGAACAAGTACCCAGTTATGTCAGGGCCCATAATGCCTTGGACAATCAGCTAGCTTTTCTAAAGACAAAGCAACCCACAGCATGGTAAATATTACCAACTGCCTTTCAGAGAGAAACCCCCCTTTCAAATAACAAATGTCCTGGGATTTAAGAGGCCCATAAGCTTCAAATCCCTGAAATCAAATCTAATAATGAATTTGGGGCCATTTACTATTGGGAAATGGTACATTGGGAGGGCAATTGTTTGATTGCATAATCAGACAACCAATTGTTTGCGGGATCTATTAATAGCTTTGGCATCTTAGCATGCTGCATTGTAACCAAGGTTCCTGTTATACCAACCAATGCCCACCCACCCCCAGGCTCAAGTGCGCAATTTACGGGACAAATCACAATTATTACTGAAAATTATGTCACCAGATTGATCTCTGGTGGCACAAAAGGCTACATATTAATCAGTAAGTATAAATAGTGAAGAGGAAAGGCCCTCCTCACTGTTGACATCATAAAATAAACAACTTTATGGACATGACCCATTTTTTTCTTGCAGGAATTATCTATTTTTGTACTAATATAAGCATTCTGTTTGCATCTATCCATGAATCCACTACATAATACAATCACACCTATCTGTTTCCTCCTGGTTCTGCTACTGTCACTTTGGTTAAGCCACCTTGCGCCTTTGACTTGGAGTTCTTCCATTCTCATCACCTGGATCTGTCAGGGATCCAGTCTTGGGCGGCCAGCCTGTTGTTTTTAGGGGTAACTCAGGACAGGTTTTTTGCGGGCAAAGCCCACCACAAGAGAGAAGCTAACTTAAATAGGTAGGAGAAGGAATTCCCCACCCAGGACAACAGGCCAGCGGCCAGGATTATAGTGTCTATCACCCCTGTGAGGGTGATATAAACAATCCCAAACAGCTTGCTAGAGTGGTTGGTTGGGAGGCTGGGTGAGGAAGCGGGCATTGGCTTGGGGGTCACAGGCAGTTCCATATCAAGTTTGTAGACAGGTGGGTAGTTGAACTTGCCTCTAAACAATTTTGGTGATGATAGGATCAAAGTGCAACAGAAATCACGGGATAGTAAGAAGCTGTCTCCAAGTGGTGGTGAATTACCACTCAAATCCACATAGAGTTAATGATTAACCACCAAAACAGCTTCAGATATCATTTTGTAAAATTTCCAAATGAGATACTAGGATTAAGTAAAATAATTAATACCAACCAAAGTAGCCCAAGATAAATAGCCTGAGAAAGCATCAGAGAATCTTCAGAATAAAATTCAGGACATTGAGATGCAACACAATTTTCAGGTTCAAGGTTAGGGGGACAACTCCCAGATTGGTAGGCATTGAATTAACATTGGGAGGTACCAACAACAAAGTTCTAACTGCAGGGCCCCATCTTTCAGTAACAATCTGGCTGAGAATAAGATTGTAGGAAATGTAGCGCAATAATTTAACTACAGGATGCATTTTAAAAAGTAAATTAGACCAAGGGATATTTGATTTTTATTGAGTAAATTTTTGGGAGGGCTCAACTCTTAGAGTTGAAACAGTGAAAATTATACAATATATATCAAAAATTGACTAAGCAATACCACCTGGATCCTGGGCTCCTATTCCTTCCATATTGTCAAGTAAGTATCTGGTCCAGGCTGCAAAGAACCCTTGGGTGACCAACTTCTGACGACCATGCTGACTAA
Organism: Entomophthora muscae; assembly: GCA_014839935.2. NCBI lineage: Eukaryota > Fungi > Entomophthoromycota > Entomophthoromycetes > Entomophthorales > Entomophthoraceae > Entomophthora > Entomophthora muscae. Next base: position 306,031 of record QTSX02004317.1, on the reverse strand, counting down.
CAAGCTCATATTGGGTGACCCTTAAATTACATCAATTTATCAACGTCAATTTTCAAGGAGAAATTTGTTTCAGTTGACAGACTAAAGCAGCTGTAACCCATTTCCAACTGACCATTTGATTTAAATTTGTTAATTTGGTCAATTTCAGTAAAGGTTTTATGGCTTTTTGAGCCTTTCTACTTGGCCAAATAATTCCTGGCATGATGGAACCTACCGTGACACCAAGGCCCTTGGCAGTTGTATCTAACTGCAGATTTTATGCAGGCTAAGGGATCTATTTCAAGGATCCTTGCTGGGGTGTATTCTTTATACTCATGTTTTAGAGGGTACTCTGTGAAGTGGACAGGATCAAAGGGAACACCTGGGGGTCAGGAATCTGCAGGCATAAGGGCAGGTGGGCTGGGTGATCTTATACTGAATTGATAGATGGCATAGATAAAATATGGCAGTAGCTGTGTAAGCCAAAATAACATAATATTTATTCAAAAAAATGACAATAAGTTTGGAGCGCAGGGTCCTTGGGTCTATATAGCACCCCACCTCCAAACTTAGCATTTTCCATGGGGGTTCATCAGAGCATCGGGAAATCTGGGGCTGGGAGATCTGGGCACTTGGGTTCAAAGGAAATGAAATCTGGGCCAGGAGTTCTTTAATTGGTCAGAAATCTCAAATTGGCAACTTGATTCTCTTGCTCTAGGTTTGCGGTCATGGGGTCAGGCCACAGGCCACAGGCCTGTGCCTTTTTCTGGGGATGGCTCTTGATTGGTTACTAGTGTAGACTTCAAGCTCATGAAGCTAATGGTAGGAATTTCTTTGCCTCAATTAAGCGCCTTGATCATTCCTTCATTTGGTGTGATGATTCCTTGGTTTTGGCTGGCTTAACCTCTTGGACAAACACTCTTGGCCTCAGCTTGCAGGGGCTTGACCCCAAGAAAATGTGGGTGGGTGATCCCTCAGTCCTTAGGGCTGGTGGCCCGCAGGGTTTCAGGGTCAGGGTTTGAATCCCGCTCTCAGGTCAGGGTTTCAAGGGGAAAAGAAATGTCAATACTGACATATACAAAGGACACAAGACTACAGTAGAATAGAAATTTGTAGATAATTACGTTTATTGAGGCTGGAGTACAATCTAGCCAGAAGCTGCAATCTATCCAGGTGTAACTAAGACCTTTTTATCATCCTTTCAGATGTCTGTATCTATATTTACTGCAACAACCTTTGTTCTTTTCCTTTCAGACAGTTCCCTGTGGCTACCTTTGCAATAGGTCTATTCTTGCTGGCTACACCTATCCTGATTGGCTGATCTTGGCTCATGTGTTGCTACTGGCCTTCTCAAGGCGTACATGGCACTTTAGCTACAGCCTACTCTCTTCTTGAGCTAGCTTACTGTCAATTATCAATTGGCTGCATCTTTATGTGCCCCTAATGGTAATAGGAAGATATGCTGTATTTGGTTGATGATTATCAGGGCCCAGATTGCCCTGGACAGTCAGCTGGCCTCCTTAGAGTTAATTAAACATGCAGCGTGGAAACCCACACAAAGCACTTTCCAGGGGAAAATACCCCCCTTTTGACTAGCGAATGGCCTGGGATTTGAGAGGCACACATGTCTTGAATCCCTGGCATTGCGCCTGTTATCAAATTTGGGCCACCTACCTATCAGGAAATGGCACATCAGGAGCGCAATTGTTTGATCATGCAATTGGATGATTGATTCATTGCGGAAGCTAAAAATAACTGTAGCAACTTGACATGCTGCAAATTTCAAAAGGTTCATGTTATAGCAGCCAATGAGATCTCACCCTCTTGCCCAAGCACGCAAATTCTGGTTAAAATTGTAAATCCAACTCCAAATGATGCCATCAGTTCTCTGGTGACACAAAAGGCCACAGAATCTTCAGTAAGTATAAGTAGTGAGGGGGTGAAGCCCTCCTCACTGTTGACATCTTAATAAAGCAAGTTTTTGCCTAGAAATTATTATCTTATTGCAGGAATTGTCTATTTTTGCTCAAATTTAATTATTCTCTTTGCATCCATTGGTGAATCCACTACTCAATACAAACTTGCATACCCATATCCTCCTGGCCATACTCCTGTTGTCCTTGCCAAACCGCCCCGCCCCTTGACCTGGAGTATTTCCATCCCATCACCTGGATCTGCCACCAGCAATGAAGGATATTCCAACTGCTCCTCCTCTCCCTAATGCGCCTCCCACCCAGGACTTTAGCAAGCTGTGGTTTGTCTATATCACAGTATTGGGGCTGGCCAACCAAGTTGTGCCCCATACTGGGAGTTGGCACCTCCTAGCCACTTCTCTAAACTACCTGGTACGCATAGCGCTTATTGTGTACATGGCCTTCCAGGCCCAGCCTGCCTCCCCTGTGGGAGCCCAGACGGACTCTGGTATGGGCCGTGGCAATGATTAGAAATAGTATTAGTTCTATCTTCCTACTTTGAAAGGTAGAATGCTGGTATTCCTGTTCTATTTTCTGGGTTTAATCAGTGATCCTTTTTTTGGAGGTACACCTTCTTCTAATTAATATTGTGGGTTGAGTTAAGGATTATACACTGTATAATAGCTGACTCAATCTGATATTGAACTGATAATTATCTGCTGTGTAATGTTGTTGAAAATATGGTATTCCATATCCTTTCACACTTCCATTAGTTTGATATGTGTATATACGCCTCTCAGGATGGTGTGGGGCTGAGATGATTCAATATCCAATGTGAAGTAGAATGTTGAAACAGCAGGCTTGACCCACCAGCAAGGTTCCGAGTAAGCAGGTTCATGACCCGCAATCTGATTACCTAGCCACCTGAAGCCAAGTTAGGAAGGAAACTTGGATTTCCAAATACAATAACATGAACAAAATCTGATCCTCCCCGGTGGGTAACTTGTTTTGGCGCTTGACTCATTACAAGGATCAAGCCACCCCCTTCACCATCCCACCATGTGATTAACACTATCATGTTCCTACTATCCATGATTCACAATGACTATATAATACTTATCTCTCAATAAATAATATTATCTAGTTTCTAAATATTTCCCCCTTTATAACTCTGCTAAACAGCACAGTTACAACAGGAAAATATAAAACAATTGATGATCTATTGATTACACAGTGTGCAATCAATGATAATCACTATATAGGCTAACAATTATACACTGTATAATAGCTATATCAATTATAATAAACTAGTTATTACACAGTGTATATTTGTCACAATTAATAGGATAATAATCTAATGATAATACAGTGTGTAACTGATACAATCTGCGTCTGATGATTAGCCTGATCAGTTGTGGTCAATCAGCCTAATCTCACACCTTTCATTTGGTTTTCTACCATAACTGTCAGGGAGCTAGCCTGCAGCAGGTTCAGGGGAACTTGCAGGTGGATGGCCTGTGGGTCTGGAGGGAAGGGCCCACCACAGGATGGGAGCTAACTTTACAATATAGGAGAAAAAATTCCTGAACAAGGCAAAATGCCCATTAGTGGACACCAAAGAATCAACTAGTCCAGTGAGCATTATGTAGAGGACACCAAATAACTGGGTGGAGGTTGACTCATTGACAATCACAGTTTCTTGTGGGCGGTTGGGCCACAGGGTTAGGGGGAAATCATAGACACTAAATAGGCGGGCAGGTAGTTATATTTGTCCCAGAATAGTAATGGTTGCTTGATATGCCAGGTGCCCTCACATCCAATGAGTTTGGGTTCTCTGGTTTTGGCCAAAGTCATAGATTAAAATTTCTTCTGGGGTGAACTCTTAATAGGCAGGATTGGGAGATATTCTGTGAAATGTACCTGGCTGTAGGGTGCTCCTGGGGGTGGTAAAACTTGGGTGGCTTATCTGTGGTTTCTTGAGGTTGACTGGTGAAATGGGTGGAGCTGGAGAAATTTATCTGTAAATGAAAAGGTGCTAGAATTAGGTATGGGATGACCTGAGTGAGCCAGAGGTTCATAGCACTTTATTGCAAAAATGGCAATGTACAACTTTCTGGCGGCCCCATATTATAAGTGTGCTCATCAGCCATGAGAAAACTTTTACAAAATCCTTTGGGCCAGGTGATAGCATTTATCAGGGTTTGGGAATCTTTGGTGACATATGAAATTTTCAACTCATCATTGGCTGGGTTGGAATGGGGATCTTGATTTCCTTCTTTGAGACAAGGGATTTGTCAGCAACCTACAGGCCTTGGAATCAGAATAATTCATCTAACATCTCATTGACAGCAGCCTGGGTGGTTGTGAGGGCCTTGTCTGGGTTGTTGATCTCATTGACTGGGCCAAGGAAATTCTCTGAGAGGCAAGGATCAACCATGAATTGTGCCTCATAGGTTGGCTTCAGAGGTTTCTCTGAAGTCAAATCTTTCTTTGACTTGAGCCTAAAAAAGCGTGGGTGGCTGTTATGGAAGTAATAATTACAAGGCCCCAGGTGGGAATCAAACCTTCTCCTAGCCTCCAGGCGGGGCTAGCGGGCAGGGGAGATTTGCCTGCACCTGAATTTTTGCTTTTCAAAGCAAATCCAGGTGCGGGAACCATTCCTGCCCTGGTGGTAGCTGAGGGGCCTGCTTTGGGCCCCAAAAGCTACGCCCAAGCCTTGGTGGGTTTGGCTGGGCCTGGGCAGGCTATTTTTAGCTGCCCAGTGTTACAGTAGAAAATCAAATAGAAGGTATAGTGCGCCCTTGGAAAACCCAAAATCAGCAAAGAACCGCAGCCAAACCCCTGAAAGAAATTGACGACCTAAATGCTGTCATAGACAAAAATGGGTCAAAGCTGGGGTCGCCCAAATAGTCCTTGAAAATCTGGACCTGCCTTATTTTTTCCCAAATAATTATGACAAGAAAATTACGTGTTATACACTATTTGGGGATGGCAGCGCTTGACCTGCTGGCTACCAATTTTTTTTTCAAATTATGATGTCATTGACTTGAATTCCAATGCAGGACCACCAACTGCTGAAAATATTCTTGCCAGCCAATCAGAAGCCTTAGAATCCCCTCCTGCCCCATCCTGAACTCCCTTAAGACTTCCTCATTTCCCCTCTAGAAACTTGTTTCTAGATAGCTTATTATCACTCAAATAAAAGAAAGTTCTCCCAAAAAATGTTTGCTCATCTGGGGCTTTTTGCCCCTATCTTAGAGAAACTAGCCTCTATCATGGTCAAGGTTGCCATTGATTCCATGTCAGCATCCTGGCCTGCTCTCTACACCTTGGCACCTCCAGATTCATCTTCTAATTTGCCCCTATAAATCACTCTGACTGCAAAATTTTTGTTATTCATCTTCTGCTACACCAATGTTGGCTCCAAAATGTTGACACCGTCTTCCAGAATTGGTATATTGTTGCTCAAGCAACTCACAATTTGTCTTTTATACCCTCATTGTTTGTCCTTGAATCATGCAGCTTACCACTTTACTTTAACATTATCTAGAAATCCAATTTTACGCCTTGCCTTAGTCACGTATTTCTGGTTGAGACAATTAATTTCTGAAATTTTATCATATCTGTCAGGATTGACAATTCATTACTCCAGGAAACCCGGGCCCAAGGGTGGGATTCAAACCCTGAACCTACATTCCTTCAGGCTGCTGGTCCCATGGACCAAGGACCCGCCCACCCGCATTTTTTTGGGATTGAACCCCTGCAAGCTGAGGCTCCCGCTAAGTCCCAAAGCCAGAATACCTGCACTATCTCGACCATGGTAGCGCCCAAAGAAGAGCCTCTTGAATTGCCTAATGGAAGCAGAGATGGCGCCTCTGTAAATTTCATGAGTTTGAAGTCCTCTCAAGCAACCAATCAAACCCTACTGCCAAAGATAAACCCAGGCTTTGGGCCCAACCCTTTGACCACAGCAAAGAATCAAGAAAATTGAGTGACTAAATTGGATGTTCTGACCAATGAGAGAACACCCAGCCAAGGTGCCATTTTGCTGCTCCCACACCCGGGCCCTCTGGCTGCCCACCCGCACTTTTCCCAATATTTTGATAAAGCCCTGATGGAAAATACTAAGTTTGGAGGAGGAATGTGTAAATTCACTGCCACCTCTGGCTTTGGACCGCTCAATCTTTTCCCGTTGTACCAAGAAAGGTCCCAAAACGCCCGCCAAACCCCTCCATTTGTTGAATGATTTAGCTCACACGGTTAATGAGAGGTTTGTGCTGGCTTATCCTGTGGAATCCCTGCCTTTGGTTGCTCCTTCCTGGGAAGAAACCCTGTTTAATTTTGACTACCTATTAGCCTGGTGTTGTCCGTTTTTAAAACCTATCAGAGCCACCCAATCAGGTGTTGCCACATTGACGCTTGATAACCCAGTTGACCCCCAAATGTCTGGCATCTCTTCCAGCCAATCAGATTTGATTTTGGAAATTGGAGTAAAACTCTCCAGTCCCCCTGAGTCCATCCAGCAAAGTTTTGTACCTAGCCAATCAGGCTCACCCCCAACTGTCATGTGACCAGTTTTTTTTGCAATCCGTTCCTTTTAACCAAGCAAGGGGACTTTCAGTCCCCTGCTTGTCTATTTTCCACTTACATTAAAGTTTGGAGTCACCTGCACCTTAATTTTCTTAATTTTGAGTTGCCTGGAACCAGTTGTGTCCCTAAAGCTCAAAATATTAGAGTGTAGCCCCTGCCCTAAGCTTACCTTTAGCCAGCCAGTTTTGAACCCGGCTTCTCTTCTGGCTCCTTGTACAAGTGTTCTTTCACTTAGTCATTGTCTCTTTTGCTCTCGCTTTCAAAATTAAAGTTTGAAGCTCAAAATTTCAATTGAATTTTCCTATAAATTCTATTATTATCTTGAATTTTCCTTTAAAAATCATTGTTTTTGAACCTGCTTTTGCTTGCAGTTATAATCCAAGGGCCCCAAGACAACAGCGAGGCTACCCAAACCCGTTCTGCTGTTTTCCCAAGGATTTGCCAAAGACTACCCTAGTCTTGCCATTTTCTCTCCTTTTTCTCCAGAAACTATACCATCCTACCCCAAATTTTGTGCTGGTTCTTTCTATGATACTGCTGGCTCTTAAATTTGTTGTCTTTTCCCTGGCTCCGTTTCTCTTGCTTCTGTGGTCCACCTCCCCTGACCTGTGGGGAAAAATCTCCTGATTGACCCGTCTGGTAGGTAGCAATCCTGCCAGTCTCTGGGACCTCCCCAGCAGTCTTCTCTTTTCCGGAGAGGCTGTGGTTAAGAGCCTGACGTGTGACAATCTTGACCTGGACGTCATGGAGCTTGCTTTGCCTAGTTCTGAAGAGGTAATGCCCCCACACCTCCTCTCCCCTCCATGGTTCAGAAGAATGTGGTACCCCCCAGGTCCTCCAAGGTGGCCTCCCCCGCTCCTACTTGCACTCCCTGGTTGCTCACTGGCCTGATTCTAATGGGTTTGAACGCCTACTTCCCCCAGTTGTCCCTGGTGTCCTCCCTGTGGTCCCCTCTCCAAGCGACCATCCCAGTTGCGCACTGAATGACATCCTGGTGGTTTGTTGCACCGGGATGGGAGCCAAACTTAGTTAGTTTAGCCCCTCTCTCTCACAGAATGCTATATATGCCTATATATTCTGTGCTCAAACCTTATTGCCATTTTTAAATAAAGTTTATGCTAATTTGGCTCTTACAGCTATTGTCATATTTTGTATTTGCCGTCTATTAATTCAGTTTGAGATCTCCCAGCCCTCCTGCCCCACTGCCCGCAGTTTTTTGTCCATCTGGTGCACCCTTTGGGCCCGTTCACTTCACTGATTATTCCTTGAAGCCCAAATATAAGGATTATACACCAGAGAAAATCCTCAAACTTGACCCTCTAGCCTGCATCCAATCTGCTATTAGATACAACCGCCAAGGCCCATGAATATTCTCCACCCCCAAACTATTTAGAGGAAAATTCAATTATCTCCTGGCCTACAATATCTATATAGAACCACCTGTAACACCCAAACCAATGCCAGCCTCTTCACCCGACCTTCCAACCAACCATACCAGCAAGCTTTTTGGAATAGTGTACATCACCCTCACAGGGGTGGTGGACACCATTATACTGGTTGCCGGCCTGTGGTCTTGGGTGGGGAAGTCTGCTTCTTACCTTCTAAAGTTAGCTCCTCTCTTGTGGTGGGCCCTTCCTGCAAAAACCCCGGCCCAAGTTACCCCCGGAAATGGTGGGCCAGCCGCCTGAGACTGGGTCCCTGACAATATCTGTCTATCACAATTTTGTTTTTGATTACTTCCAGCTTTTATGCAGGCATTTTATCATGGATCTTTTTGAGATGGGTAATTAGCTTAATTTACAGTTGCTACCAGTTTGCAACTTGCATTCAGAGCCTTAGTTGGCCCGCTTACCTTTTTTGTTCCTCAATTCTGGCTCCTCCAGCTGAACTCACCTGTGCCCTTTCCCAGGCTCTTGGCGGACCCAATTTTAATTTTCCTTGCTCATCTGAAGCTTCACGTCGCCACATAGCAGACGTGTTGCACCAGCTCACTGGGCCTGTGTCCCGCTGGCTTATTGACACGCTGTCAAAGCACCTGGCGCTATTTGACAACATCTCTCCTATGGCAGTGGCGCTTGACCTGTTATCTCAACCCCTAGTATCTTGGTCGTCTTATCTATTGTTTTTTTGGTTACGCCAGGGCCACCAGCTGTTGGGCAAATTTCTCACATTATTTCAGGCAGCTGCCGCTGAAGTTTTGCTTCCTGACTTGGCAAAACTTGCTGTACTCAAAGTAGCTTTGGATTTGACTGGGGCCAACCTTCCCCCTTGGTCTGAACCTGCTCTCTCACTCTCTGACTTAATCTGGCAACTTTGAAGCTTTACGTCAAATAGCAATGATCCCCACACCAATTTGACTATTCAAGATTTGCTTTCACCTACTCCTGCTATGATTTTGCCCCAAGCCATAAGTAAAGACGTCATATCCCTTCAAAATTCACCCACAAAAATTACCACCCACTTTGTGGGCTCATCCTCTGGTTCAAAATCCTCCTCTTCTGCTGAGTTAGAGAAGTCCACTACCAGATATGAGCTTAAGCGGATCAATGATTCTACGGCCACCACATCACCCATTAATGTCTTGTGCATCCTTAATACTGATATCGCCCAATCCCATGCTTGCAAGACGTCCCCCATAGATGGTGATGACACCAGTCATTATGCATTGTTGAAAAATTTGTCTTCCCCCATATTTCAGTCCTTGATGACAATTGGGGGGGCATGGTGAGCCTATTAATTATTACTCTGATGATTCACTCTTTGATTATAGCTCTAGCCCAGGTTCACCTAGTACCGCAATTGTCTGTGCTAACCGTGACAATCCCACCTTGCCTGGACGCTTTTTGTTGTCAAATATTCTGGGTGCGCTGAACCTTTCTCCCACATCATGTATTGAAGACCCTACAGTTTTACTTGACACTGACCCCCCTGGACCAAACTCTCCCCTGGGTTCATCTCCCCATGTTCTCTGCTGATTCTATCAATAAAGAGTTTTCCAGGTACTTCTTGCTTTCGGTTAGCTTCATCTTCTATGCTTCCCCTTCTGTAGTCTACACACTAGTAGATACAGGCGCCAAGGTCAATTTCATAATTATTGGCCTGGAAGAAAGACTAGGACTGGATTTAATTCCTGGAGGTCTGGTTAAAGGGGGGAACTCCGCCACCTTCTGCTCCCTTGATGCTTCTAAACCCTTGGTGTTTAGTGTTGGCAACCACACATTTACTGAAAGGTTTTGTGCAGTCAAAAACCTAGTATACCTGGTTATTCTGGGCATAGGATGGTGGAGGAAATACAATGTTGCCTCCCACCTCAAGTCCAACTTGCTTCTTCTCACCTCGCCAGCTGGGGTCTCCTTCTCACTGCCTCTGCTGGACGCTTCCTCATGCAAAGATGACTCTAGTCTAGCACTATGTGATCAAGTCATCCCTCTTGCCACCCCAAGTCTGTTACCTTCATGAATAAGCCACCTGACAGCTGTTTTTGACCCTACTAGGGCTGATAGGCTACCTAAGCACACTCAGTTTGACTTTTCCTTCTGCCTCACGTTGACTTAGTAAAGATCAACTCCCCCATCTACCCCCTCACTCTACTGGAAGAAGAGGCTCTTGATTTGTGGATTAACAAGATGCTCCCAAAAGGGTGGATGGTCCCATTGACCTCCCCAGTATGCGCCCCATTGCTATTTGTGAAGAAAGCCAACAGATCCCTATGGCCATGTGTTGATTATGGTCTCCTGAACAATGTGACGGTACCAGACCCTTACCCAACCCCTCTGGAACCCCAGATAGCTAGGTTTGTTGAGAAAGCAAGAGTCTTTTCCAAGTTGGACTGCATGAATGCCTTCAATCAGGTGCGCATCAAGGAAGGACAGGAGTGGCTAACAGCCTTCTGATGCAGGAGAGGCATATTCTAATTTGATGTCATGCCCTTTGGGTTGAAGAATCCCCCAGCTTGCTTCCAGCGCTTGATTGACTTCACACTAGGGGAACTGGTAGGCACGTGTGCAATAGCATACACAAATGACATTCTGGTCTACTCCCCAGATGAAGAGTCCCAAAAAGTACACCTGGCTCAAGTCCTTCAGAAACTTCTGGATGCCAAACTAACCATCAAGCTGAGCAAGTGTGCTTTCTTCCAGGAATCAGTGTCCTTTTTAGGGAACTTATCCCTAAAGACAGTCACTCTATCATGCCGGATAAGGAAGCAGCCATTAGAGACTGGAAAACACCCAGTACGCTCACTGAACTTTGTAGTTTTCTTGGCACTTGCATGTTCCTGAAAAAGTTTACCCCAAATTTATCAGAACAAGCAGCTCCTCTCTATAAAGCGTCAGCACTGAAGACTTTCACATGGTCCAAGGAATGTAACAACGCCTTTGCGTCTGTCAAAGCTCTATTCCTCTCAGCCCTGGTGCTACAGCACACCGACCACAATTGCCCCTTTATATTGGTTTGTGATGCCTCCAACTTTGCCATTATAGCTGCACTACTTCAAGAAGGAAGCAACAGCTTAGAACGCCTGTTAGGTTACTTCTCCCGTAAGATGACCCCTGAAGAGCTGAATTACATGATTTATGATAAGGAACTCATGACGGTGGTCAAAGGCCTGGCTCACTGGCAACACCATTTACAGGGAGCTAAACATGAAGTGATAGTGTGAACCAATCACAAGGCTCTCCTATACTATTGAGCACCACGCCTCCTCACGCCATGTCAATCCCGTTGGTCTATCAAACTAGCCCGCTTTAGGTTCTCCTAAAAGTTCATCAAAGGCAAGGACAATCACTTGGCTGATGCATTGAGCCGGAACCCAGCCGTTACCCAGATTCCTCGGAGGTCTGTGAGTGGAACACACACACAATGATACCCATTGAGCAGGTAAAAAGGGACCCAGAGCCCCCCACTGTCCTGGCAGTGATCACAATGCCCACAGATATCCCAGCAACCACCCAGGACCCCCTCATCCCGGAAGGCACCTCTTTAGCCACAAACAACCCCACATCACAAGAGCAGCTGGCCTCAGAAGGGACCCACCCACCTCCACCTTTCCTTAACCCCCAGCTCCCGCTCCCCAGTGAGGAAACACAACCCCTCCACGGTCAAATCCTCTTTGCGCAGCCCCTGTCTGCCTCATACCCTAAATTGATCAAGCTTGCCTTAGATAACAGAAGCTCCACGCCACAAGGTTATCAGGAGAACAAGGGGGTGCTTCTCCATCAAGGCTTGTGGTGGGTCCTGGAAGGCCCTCTGCAACTACAAGTCATCCAGGCCTATCATGACTCCCTAGCAGCGGGTCATCCTGGCAAGACTAAGACAATAGAGTTGATCCGCCGCTCATATAGCTGGAAAGGCATCACAGCCAATGTGGCTCAATACACCAAGGACTGCCTCACCTGTTGCAGAGCCAAGCCAAGCAGATTAGCTAAAGCGGGCCTCTTAGTCCCCCCATAAGAAGCTGACAGCCCCTGGACGTCCATCTCTGTAGACTTTATCATACAACTCCCCCTGTCTTGAGGTTATGATGCCATCATGGTAGTGGTTGAACGTTTTACCAAGTTCTCACACTTCATTCCGTGTGATACCAAAGTAACTGCAGTTGACACCGTCTGCCTTTTCATTGACAATGTGTTTGCACTACACAGCCTCTCCCAAGAGATAATCAGTGACCGTGGACCCCAGTTCACAGCCCAGTTTTACAAAGGGTTGATGGAAAACTTAGGAATACGGCCATGTCACTCAACTTCTTTCCACCCCCAATCAGATGGGCAAACAGAACAAGTGAACCAAACCCTGGAGACTTATCTCAGGTGCTACTCCACATCACACCATGACAATTAGGCAGACCTCCTCCCCCTAGTACAGTTTGCATATAACAACTCAGCCCACACCTCAACAGGAGTCTCGCCTTTATATGCATTGTACGGTTATAGCCCCACATTCAACGTAGGCCCTCGTCCGGCATCCCTTACCCAGGCCGCAAACAACCAAGCTATCCAAATCAGGGAAGTCCAGGCAGAGCTGAAGCTTACTTTGGCGTCTTCTGTGAGAGTTTACAAGGAATACAAGGACCGTAAGAGAAGGGAAGGCACATCTTACCAACCAGGAGACCTGGTGATGCTAGACGCCCAGAACATCCATCTCAAGGTCCCATGCCAAAAACTAGGCCCTAAAAGAATTGGTCCATTTAAGGTTTCCAAGAAGGTTGGCCCAACTGCATACCACCTCAACCTACCTCTCACCATCTCTATCTATCCAGTCTTCCACAAATCTCTTCTGACCCAATATACTGGCCCTGTTCTCTCTCACCTTGAACCTCTACTAGTTGATGGGGACCTTGAGTATGAAGTCGAGGCCATAGTGATCTCCAAATACCACAAGCGCTCCCTCTGATACCTAATAGCCTGGAAAGGCTTCCCAGAATCAGACTATAGGTGGGTCTTGGCCAAAGAATGTGGCCATTGCTCCCAACTAATAGAAGAATATCACACCAAATTTCCCGATGCCCCTGGCCCCCCACCTAAACCAAAAGTCACCCCAGAGACCACCACCCTCTGTGCCATGAAGTTACCAAATCCCCACAAGAACTATGCCCTTGCCAACGTGACCTCAGGTGGCATCCCCCTGTCAAAAGAGAAGAGGGTGATGTTATAGTAGAAAATCAAATGGAAGGGACAGTGCGCCCTCAGAAAACCCAAAATCAGAGAAGAACCACAGCCAAACCCCTGAAAGAAATTGGCAACCTAAATGCCAGCATAGACAAAAAATGAGTCAAAGCTGGGGTCGCCCAGATAGCCCTTGAAAATCTGGACCTGCCTTATTTTCCCCCAAATAATTATGACAAGAAAATTACGTGTTATACACTATTTGGGGATGGCAGCGCTCGACCTGCTGGTTGCCAATTTTTTTTGAATTATGATGTCATCAACTCAAATTCCAATGCAGGATCACTAACTGCTGAAAATATTCTTGCCAGCCAATCAGAAGCCTTATAATCCCCTCCTGCCCCATCCTGAACTCCCTTAAGACTTCCCCATTTCCTCTCTAGAAACTTGTTTCTAGATAGCTTATTATCACTCAAATAAAAGAAAGTTCTCCCAAAAAATGTTTGCTCATCTGGGGCTGTTTGCCCCTGTCTTAGAGAAACTAGCCTCTGTCATGGTCAAGGTTGCCATTGATTCCATGTCAGCATCCTGGCCCGCTCTCTACACCTTGGCACCTCTGGATTCATCTTCTAATTTGCCCCTACAAATCACTCTGACCGCGACAATTTTGTTATCCATCTTCTGCTACACCAATATTGGCTCCAAAATGTTGATGCCATCTTCCAGAATTGGTATACTGTTGCTCAAGCAACTCACAATTTATCTTTTGTACCCTCATTGTTTTTCCTTGAATCATGCAGCTTACCACTTTACTTTAACACCCAGTAAACCCAGTTCAAGCCCACCCTCCATTAAGTAATTTGGGGTCCCCAATTGGGGACCCCTTTTTTAATCAAGTTATTTGGGCTCAAGAGAGCCTGTCAAGCCAGTCCAAAAATGGTGATCAAATTGGGGAAAACCCCAAAACCCCAGAAGCCAAACCTGCCAGAATCAATGGCCAGCCAAGCCAAGATGGACCATCAAAAAGCCAAATAACTGTTCCTGAAAACCCCAAAAATAACCATGAAGCAGCCAGCCAAACAGCAGACTCTGAGATTCCAAGCCTTGCCACACAGATAGCACCAGAAAAATGCCCAGAGGCACCTGCATGTGAGTAAGTATATAAATCAGAAGCACTTGTAAAATTTCTGTATTGTCATCCTTACCAAATAAAGTTGTTATGAACCTTTGGTTCACCAATCTGTTTCCATAACTATTTTTGATACTTTTCCATCTGCATACACCCAAGCATCAGTACCCATCTACTGGGATAGACAGTCAGACTCCTGTTGATAAAACCGAAGCCTTTGACTACTACCGTCCACCCAACGCTCAGTTTGGCCCTGTGCATTTCACTGAGTATCCCGCCAATCCTGACCACAAACCCTGGACATTGGAAGACTTGCAGTGGTACTCCCGCCCAAACACTCCCAAGGAACCCTATCAAATTGTCCGTGACGGCAAAGCAATCACCATCTACCCTTTGATCTTCAACGGGAAATACAACAATTTTTCCGCCTACTTAGTCCCAATGAAACCACTCCCTACACCCAAACTGACCATCTTAAACCCACCCACTTCTGATGCCACTGGCCAGAGTAGTCAATTCCTGGGAGTGCTTTACCTGGCGCTCACTGGATTGATTTACTCTGCCTTGCCAGCAACTGGACCTTGGGCTATGGCTGGGAAGGCCCTTTCCTACCTGGTAAAGTTAGGTCCCATCATCTGGTGGGCCATGCCAGTACCTGCTTCGACTCCTCCCTCACCTGCTGGAGCTCTGCGGTACTCCTGGTATCCTGACAGTGGCCAGGCAGTAGGACTTGCGGGCTGGCAGCCCGCAGGGGGTCAGGGTTTGAATCCTGGGATTGAGACTCCATCCTGTGAATCAATAGCAGGTAACTGTCAGTTGTGACAGTAACAGCTAGGATAAGTCCTTTACCTGACTCTACCACTTAATCAATCTACAACTGGCCCACCAACCAGTAGAACATGAGAGCAGTTGTGAGTCCCTGACAAATGGTTTCAACCTCAGGGTATATAACTATTTCAGACCTTCATAGCAACCTAACCCTTTAGGGTAGAAATTCATTGTGTCTGTCAGCCAACTAAAGTCAGTGCATGAATCTTAGTAGATTTTCCTTTGATTTAAAGGTTGTAAACCAGGCATTTTAGTGGCTGCAGTTTCAAACTTTTATTTATGAGATGGAAGCCAGGTTGACCAAAAACCAAGCACACCAAGGCTGGAACAGCCACTTCTTTAAATCCAAATAAAATAAAATAAAATGTCAAATCAAAGTTTATTTCGTAAGTTTGTCCTTCAACAATTCTAAGTTGGACTGCTGTTAAATTTCGGTTTGAATTTATCTCACCCTGGGAGCATTAAACAGCCTCAAAGTACTCAAATAAGCCAACCTGGCATGAAACTGCGCTAGAAGTCACAGGAAACTACACACCCAACTGCTTATTTATGGTGCTTCGTTGCAAGATATGCTCGAAAAGGGAGATTAATAAGGACATGTGTTTCAATTTTTACAGTGGCTGATGGCTTTAGCTAAAAGAACCACGGAAATATTTCTATCAAGTGATGGCAGGCCGTCAATTGGTCGTGCACCTAACACTTTGAAGCTTTCATTTAGAATTATACAACTGGCTTCATCCTTTACTTCTTTTTGCTGTTTACTTGGAACAAATCAGGTAGCCTTTATTGTTGTTTTTATTTAATGCAGCTCTTAGAAAGCAGCTACAAAAATAGTGCCGTGGCGTGGCTCCTCATGCTTAAATTTCTTCTTCTTTACTTCGGCGTTCTCGTGTGTCGTGGCGGTTTTCTTTCTCATTGATTATTATCGAAGGAGGATGGAATATCGTGCGAAAATCAAACGGATATATCTGTTGGCAATAGATGTGATCACCTTTGTTTTTTGGCTATCCTCGATAGCCTCCTTATTCTCCCAAATAAACTGCCCTGTTGGTACGCTTGAGGGCTGGTAAGTTGAGGAGTTTTCGTTTTTTAACGTTGCAGGTGTGATTCTTTCAATACTGCGCTGTTCTTCGGTATGGTATCCCTCTTTTCAAGCACCATATGTCTTTTTTGGGACTTGATAGGCTCTTGGCTTCTAGTTAATCACCCGTGATCTTTACCATTTCCATATATATCTTTTTATCACCTTAAATCAATTTAATGCAAAATTTGAAAAGTTGGGTCATTATCATATATAATATCAGCTAACTTTGCAATATAATATAAATACTGATTTAAGCCTACATGACTTAAAGCTGCATCATACCCTCTTAAATTTATTAAATTTATGGCTTTTAAAACTGCTCTGATCATATTTAATCCTTCAATATAATCTTGTGCTAGAGCTTTAAGCTTAAAAACCACTGTAATGCATCGAATCCCAAGGCATAATATGCTATCTTGAGTTTATTTGCTAGATCAAATAATTTTATCCTAGAGGTTGATAGGATGGATTTTATATTTAGGCCAATTAAAACCAAATAGTTTGCCTGTGGGGGTTTGAATATCTTAATCCTTCGTAACAATCCTAAAAAACCCAGCTTTTAATGGTTCTTTTTTTCTGGAAGTTGCACAGCGATATTACTATTTTGAATCAACTGGGAGATTACTAAGACTTAGAATTCGTTCCAGCACCTTTAAAACTCAGTTTCAAAGGTTTATTACTGATACAACAAAGTTTCAAGTGTACGAGGAACCCATCCATCTGGAATAAGGTTTAAAAATATATTAGCTTTAGTTTGATGTAGACTAAGCTCGCAAACTTTCTTGGTTCCATACTTTTGACATTAGCAATCAAACCTACCCATTATCGGCAAGCATCTCTAAAAGGTTTACTAGGTATCATCAACAAGCTACTGATTTGGGATCCCCAAAAGTCGCTCCTCATCACTATATTAATTGAGTCTTCTTGGGCTTCAAACCAAAATTGCTTTTAGAAAGTGTTATCCGTTCAAGAAGTCTAATAAAAAGCTAAACCAACTTTCTTTCATTTGGAATAGTTCCTTGATTCTATTTTCAGCACACCACTCAATTGACTGTTACTTCTGTCTCTCGATTCTCTGTTCGTTTCCCTTAACTCTAGAAGAAGATTCATAGCTTTAAAAAATTATACATGCTCTTCTTTACGCCTTGCTTTTTGGTATTTTTAACACCTAGGTGCTAGCTTAGCTAAAGCACACCTTGGTTTGTTGTTCTATGGACTGAAGATAGTTCCGATTATTCATCCCTGAAGGCTAATCCTTGGCCAGTGTGAACCCCAGATTGTCTGTTGTGAAATTCTCTGCTTTGTTCTTTGATATTCAACTATCAAAGCTCGATACAACACATATTACAGATATTAAAGCTAATAGTTCTAGTGCTGTTTATAAGTCTAATCATTTTGAGCTCTCTTAAAACAAGGCATGTTGTTTTCTATTACCTGTATTTAAAGTTTCGTGACATGTTTTAATACTAATATCGATTTGTAGCCATATACGCAATCTAAATTCTCTATTAATCAGGCCCTTAGAAGGCATCTTTAAATAGGACCAAAACAAAACATTAAACTTATTACTATCGATTTTTGTCTTGGTTGATCAAGTTTTTGCACAAATATGGCTCATTAGACCCAGACGAAGATCAAATTACAATTTGTCTCAACTTAAAGATAGTTTTCATTTTTGATCTCAATTGTTTGTCTTGAGCAAAACATGAACTAAACCTTTTTAAATTGAATGGAATCCTAAACTAATTGTCTGATTGCCCCTTAATGATTGTTCCTTTGTCACTACAACATCTTAAGGTGTATTTGCCAAAAAACATCAAATATCACGTTGCTTAATAGACATCAATATACTTTTAAGCTATTTATATGATCAATCATGTTCTGTATCTGGTATAGTCTACTAAAAATAACTTATATTCATTCCACTTTCCTGGGGTCATGAAGTAAAGGTATCTTATTTATCCCTAAAGCCTGATGTATGCTTAATTAAGACTAAATTTTTTGTTTTAGATACACTTGCTGTATTCCTTGACTCAGATATAAAAGCTCAAAAAAATTATGATTTCAGGATAGCTTAGATTTATTTATATAACTCAATACTAAATACTAAGAAACTTCTTTTAATCAGCCAAATTTAAACAAAAGATCCATATTTTAATTACAAATGCAACTATTAATTGGACAACAAGGCCTTACCTCAATAGTATGGCACTATATCCCTTGCATTCGTAGAATTCCTTCCAACTCGCCACGCTTGCATATAGTAAATGTCAGGATCTAGCAGAATAGGAAAATTATTATGATTGGCTTCATTACTATTTTAAAGAAGGACCCTGATCTCCAGCTTCAAAATGGTGTTCAGAATTGGCTTTTAGCTGCTCTAGGTCGAAAATTTATGGATGGAAATGAATGCAATTGTTGAATCATGTGGGATCCAATCCATAAAAATAGGCTCTAGAATCATTTGTCAGGCCTTACAAACAAATCAAAGCATAGCTCTACAGTTTCTGAGCCAATATAAGTGTCAAAAAACAGGGTCAACCACCAGCAAATTTCCACACAAGAGATTACATGATCCTCAAACTGACTTCCCCACTACATGTAGCCAAATGTGGAAGTTAACTCAAATGAATAAATCCAGCAACAAGAACCAATGACAATCCCAGCTTGGGGGACAGCTTGATTTAGTGCTTGACTCATTACAAGGATCAAGCCACCCCCTTTCCAATCCAATTAACTGATTGTCACAATCATGTTCCTCTTAAAATGTTTCTTAAACTGTATAAGTGATATCTTGCAATAAAGATAATTATCCAGCTTCCAAATATCTTCACATTTTAACTTGCTAATGCAGCACAGTTACAACATCTGTGTTACAGTAGAACATCAAACCATAAGTATATTACGCCCCTACAGAACCAGAATTCAACAAAGAAAATCCACTAAACCCTTGACTATGTTAAGCAATTTAAACATTTTTATTGACAAAAAATGGGTCAAAGCTAGTGTAGCCCAAATACCCATTAAAATATGGATCTCATCTCCTTTCAGCTGATTAATTATGGTAAGTCAATTATGTGTTCTTCATCATTTGAAGTTAAGAGTGCTTACCCTCAAGTCACCTATTTTTTTAATTATGACAGTATTGACTTAAATTCCAAGGTAGGTCCCAAACTACTGAAAATATTCATGTCAATCAATCAGATATTGTAAAACCCCACCTCTATTATCCTAAACTCCCTTAAAACTTTCCCCATTCCCCCTAAAAACTTGTCTATAGATAGCTTATTATCCCTGGTGAAAATAAAATAAATAAATTTGAGTCCTATGAGAGAATATCTTGGCATATTGACATTTTGTTGACAATGTGCTTCAACTTTATTCCACTTTGCTACCAAGTCCTTTGCTGTCCCTTAGCTGGCCCTGTATCTGGCTTCTCCATCATCTTTCATCTCATATTTTCCCCTCCAAATGCTTTTCTCAAATTTTGATTTTGGTTGCTGCCTTCTTTTAAACTTTTGAAGGTGCAAAATTAGTGAGTCCCTCCATGTAAGGAATTACATTCCTTTCACAAAAGTCAATGTGGAATAACAACTTATTGGAATTAATGAAACCAATGAAATAAATCTAAAAATTCATTTTTAATTGCAAAATATGATTATATTGGTCTTAATAATGGTTTGGAGATCAACACATCAAAAACACATTAAAAACTGAATAATCTATGTGTTTTAATTAAGAAAACCAATAGCAAAAACCATATCAAAAGCAAAAGCTAACACAGAACTTTAATTTTAATATAATACCTACTTTAAAACCAAAAACAACAGATACACTAAGGCTTACAGACAACATTAAACTGAATACTATTGTTGAAACTGCAGGCCTGACCCACCAGTAAGGTTCTGAGTAAGCAGGTTTGTGACCTGCAATCCAATTACCCGGCCACTTGAAGCCAAACTAGGAAGTCAACTCAAATTTCCAAATCCAACAACATGAACAGAAGCTGATCCCTTATGATGGATACCTTGTTTTGGCCCTTGACTCATTACCAGGATCAAACCACCCCCTTCACCATCCCACTATGTGATCAACACTATCATGTTCCTATTATCCACAATTCACAATGACTATATAATACTGATCTCTCAATAAAGAATATTATCTAGTTTTCAAACATTTTCCCCTTGTAACTCTGCTAAAACAGCACAGCTACAACATTGGTAGCAGAAGTAGGGTTTTTATCCTACTTTATCCCCCAAAATTCTGCCTGTTGCCTGTACTTGCTGTGGTCAACAAATCCTTGATAGAATCATGTCTGGCCTCCTGCTGGATTGGGCACTGTACACACCTTGTGCCAAAATACCCAACTGTTTTGTGCTCTATCATAATATGATGATTCCACTCCCTGCCTTCAACGCCCTGTTGGCACAGGGTTTCTTCCAGGCACCTGCTGTTACCCCTCAAGCAACTGATGAGAGTACCATGCCAGCCTACATAGCCCAGAGACTTCAAAGAGCTGCCTTGGAACCCTTTGCTGGAGCCAACAACAACACCACAACATGGATCTAATCTGCCCAAAGCAAGCTAGCCCAAATAGAATGCCCACAACAATTTTGGATTGCAGAGATCTCCATCCAACTGACTCACAATGCTGGCACCTGGTACAACAAATGGCATGAGGATCACACTGAGAAGGATTAGGACACCTTCAAGCAGGACTTCTTGGCAAGGTTTTTGCTAAAGAACACCACACTCATTATCATACGCCAGTGAAGAATCTCACTGTGACTGTACTACAGTCACATTGGGCTGTGGTTTCACAAAGAAGTTGAATTGTGATGAATTTCATAGGTTGAAATTCAAAACAATAGGATTGGCCTTGGAGAGACTTTCCAGTGTAGCAATAATACCCAGGAATAAATTAGGCTGTACTAATTGAGGGCCAGAATGAATAATCTGAGCAATTCAGATTATGAGACTAGGTGTCTCAAACCGTCTAATTAACCATGGAGGTTAATTGATACCCAGAAATCAATTGGGCTGTACTAATTGAGGGCCAAAATGAATATTCTGAACAATTCAGAATATTGAGACTAGGTGTCTCAAACTGACCAATTAACCATGGAGGTTGATTAATACTTAGGGTAAAAAAAGGAAAACCCTGATAGAGATTTGAACCTTGACCTCATTTAATTGAGCAATAAGTTTATTTCAAGCTTAACAAGTACGCCAAGTCAAGTTGCAAATATGGTGGTTTGAGTTAGTCATTATATGATGTATAATAGCTGACTTGGTTCAGTATCAAATCTAAGGCTATCCACTGTATAACGTATGGTTATTACTATGTGGACTAGTAATAATACGGTGTATAATAGGCACTTATACAGTGTATAAGTTTATAAAAGTGATTATACAGCGTGCAATTAGTCTGATTAATTCACAATGACACATGGTCTTTGGTGTGAATTAATTAACTGCAAAGGTTAATTAAGTTAATTGATAGGTTCAATTAACAGTCTTAAATTGTCTAAATACAGGCAATGATGCCTGGGTATTTAGAATTGATCAGCTGGTTCCCAGTTAGAACACTAATAGCTTGGATCTGGAATACATGATTTCACAGGGTTTTGGCGCCGGAAGCTTGAAATGCTTCAATCCAAAACAAGACATTCCACCGTAAAAAGTCAGGTGATTCTGGAATGATTAGGCACCTTCTCATAGGTTGAGAAGTGTGAAGATCTTTTAGGTAAAGATCTGGATCTGGAATACGTAGATTCCACTGGGATTTGGTGCCAGGAGCTTAGGAAGTTCCATGCTGAATCAATACATTTCCACAGAAGGAATCAGGTGATTCTGAAATGTATTAGGGCACGTTCTTATAGGTTAAGAGTATGAAAATCTTTTTGGTAAAGATCTGGATTGGATGACGCCGTTATGTCATAAACCATGTGATAGGAATCCAGGTGTGATTCCAGAACCAGAGGGGTTTTCAGCTGAATGTACCCCAATTGGTATATAATGGAAAAATGATAATAATTAATAAAAAATGATGCTTATGTGTGACAATGGTCGCTTTCCCCTCAATCTTTTTATGCTTTGTGTTTTTGGCTTTCAACTGAAATAAGACTACAATGGAATGAAAGAGATGGTCTGCAGCTAAGACTATGGGAAGCAAAGAACGTGGAAGTGATCACCAGATGGCAACAAGTTTAATGCCAAGATTGCTTGCCTGGAATCCAAGCTCATCAAAGCTTATATAAAGGATTCCTCATCAAACTGTAAAAGAGTCAGACCGGGATAATGAAAAAGCAAGCATGAATTTCCTGGATCTGTCACACTCACCTAAACAGGCACAGTAAAGGAACTCACCTGCACCTATGAGGAACTCCAACTACTTGCCCCCTTGGGTAGGGCCTTCAACACCCCAGCTACCCATCTCATGTTCTACAACACACTCAAGTTGCATGTAATGAGATATGTAAGCCTGGACCAGGTGACCAACTTACAAAGCCTGTATTGTGAGGCAGAGAAAGCAGAACAGACATCCAATGCTATCTACAAGGCGCAAACTGGGAAAAGAGAGAGACCCAAAGATTCTCACCCAACTGGACGCTCCAAACAACCACCTCCTGTGAACAACAATAACTCAAACCACAAATCTGCAGGTTCAAATGGGCACAGAAATGGGTTCAACGGTCAGTCAAATTGTACCCATTTCTGTATCACTGCCACACAAGACAAGCAGGATAAGGGAAAAGCCCAGGGAGAGCACTAAGCAAGCCAAGCTCTCCCAACAATGAGTACCAACCCAAGAATGTGGATCAATTTCCAATGATTCAAGTGCCCTTGGAAGACCCAGTACTCTATACCATTGTCAGACATCCCAATAAAATGATGACTTATAATTTTTGCTTTTGCAGTTACACAGGCTCAGCACTCTTGGACTTGGGCGCAGACCGGACCTTAGTCAACAGCAGCTTTGTAGACAAGCTCAAGCTAGCCAATAATCCTTCATGGATTAAAACATGGTTTTAGCTTATGAACATCACATTGCTGTGACAAAGAAAACCGCCCCTTTCTCTGTAATGCTTGCGAACCTGCATTTCACCATCCAAGACCCCGTCATTGATTTTCCCAAGTTTGATATTGTGCTGGGACTGGACTGTTTGCAAAGGAATAACCCCCATGTAGACTGGGAAACCTCAGTATTGACCATAAAATGTGAAGGCATCAATCACCATATCTAGCCTGACTCAGTGGACCAACTCCTGCATGACCACATCTTTATATGCATTACAGAAACCTTTTGACAAAAAAGAGAACCTCAAGGCAATTGACTGGGACTCCTGCCAGTATGAGATCATACATTTCAAAGACCACCAAGATACCACTACCCCTCAAGATTGTAAAATTGTAGCCTGCCATCCAGAAATTTTCAAAGAGGCTCTACCAGGGTTGCCACCAGAGAAACACATTGTGATGGTCCACATGTTTGGTGGTTTGCAGGCGGTGCTAATGTTGGCCAAGTAAAAGTTTGGTTGTTTGTTGCAGGTAGAGGCCTAGTAGGTAATAATGGCTACTAGGGAAGGTACGGCCTAGCTAGTAGGTAACAAAGGACTACTAGAGGGAAATGTTGTCCCCACCTGGCAGGAGATAATGGCTGCTAGGGGTGAGGAATGTGATAGCCCAGCAGGGAACTGTGGCTGCTAGGGGTGAGGAATGAGATAGCTCAGCAGAGAACTTTAGCTTCTTGGGTTGGGGAGTGGTCCAGCCTGATGGGTAGTGTGTGCTATACAGGCTGGATGTTTTTTAGACCCTGGTGGTTAACGCGGGCTGCCAGGGTAGGAAAGTGTGCCAGCATGGTAGGTAACTTGGCTACCAGGGAGGGGAGGAGCTTTAAGAGCTCTGCATACCCTGATACACTTACAGGTGGTCTGTGAGCAAGAACTCTACCTAACAGACTGGTAGGTTGTCCTTGTCTATGTTCCTATGGGAGCTTTGGGGAGATCCCAAAGTAAGCATTGGAGGGCATGGATATGCTCAGGAGCGTCACCAAGGCGGTTGCTCAGGGAAGCCGCTGCAGAACTTGGTGTGATTCAGCCTCTGGGAACTAAAGCTGATTACTTTGTGACTAAAAGCTCAGAATAAATCACCTGGGTGAGTAAAGACAACTGCATAGACTTTATTGATCTATGGTTGGATGTCCTAAGTGGTTGCCACTTGCGAGGGCCCAGTCAAATGCCAATAACAATGTAGCTCATGCCTGGGTCTACAGGTTTTGGTAATGGAGACTGAGATAAAGGACTTTTGTGGTTTATAGCAAGGGATCAGCAGTGAAGACTAGTAATAAGGACTTTATGATCACAGTGAAGGCTAGTTAAGGGACTGTTGGCTCATGTTGAAGTTTGAAAACAAGTTGACTCATGGTGAGGAATGATCAAAGGATTAAAGGTTCATGATGCAGGAGTAGCTGGTCATGATGCAGGAAAGCTAAAGGACTTGAAGATAATGATGAAGGATTAGCTGAAGGACTAGAATATCATGATGCAGGATTAGTTGATGGACTAGCTGATGGATATAGAAGATCTACTTAAAAACTATTAGATCATGGTGCAGGACTAGCTGAGGAACTGAAAGTTAGCTAAAAAGGACTAGCATAAGTGGATGCAGGAGCTAGGATGCTTGTTTGAACTCTTGAAAGTGTAGATATTTATAAGAAAGAAGCAGTAAAAGAATTAATTAATGCTGCCAAAAGATATGATATAAAGATGGAATTAATTATCATATGAAAGGAACAGAAAAGAAGAAACAAGTTACAGTGTTTGAACTGTAGATTTATTGGAAGCTGATATAGTGGAATGTGTGACAGAAATTGTGGGATAGTAAAAAGCTGTTTCTAAGTGGTGAGGAATTACCACCCAAATCCATAAAGAGTTAATGATTAACCACCAACGTGGCTTCAGATATTGTTTTGTAAATTTTCCAATGTAGATACTAGGATTAAGTAAAGCAATTAATCCTAACCAAAGTAGCCCAAGATAAATAGCCTTTGAAAACATCAGAGTGTCTTCTGAATAAAATTCAGGACATTCAGATGCAACACAATTTTCAGTTTCAAAGACAGGGGGTAAAACTACAAGATTGGCAGGCATGAAATTAACATTGGGCAGTGCCAACAACAAAGCTCCAACTGCAGGGCCCCATCTTCCAGTAATGATTTGGCTGAGAATCAGATTGTAGGGAATGTAGCGCAACATTCCAACTACAGGATGCATTTTAAAAATATAAGTTAGACCAAGGGATATATGATTTTTATTGAGTAAATTTTTTTGGGAGTACTCAACTCTTAGAGTTAAAACAGTGAAAATTATTCAATATATATTATAAATTGACTAAGCAATATCACCTGGATCCTGAGCTCCTATTCCTTCCACATTGTCAAGTGAGTATCTGATCCAGGTTGCAAAGAACCCTTGGGTGAACAATTTTTGATGACCACACTGATAAATAAGTTCATATCTGGTGACCCTTAAGTTACATCAATTTATCAATGTCAACTTACAGGGGGGAATCAGATTCAACTGGAAAACTGGAGCAGCCGTAACCCTTTAAGATCAACTGTTTGATTCAATTCTGTTAAATCAGTCAGTTTTGTTAAAGGTTTTCTGGCTTTCTGAGCTTTTCTACTCAGCCAAATAATCCCCGGCATTATGGAACTTACTGTGACAGAATGGTGCCAGAATAATGGACCAGTTAACGCTTTGGTGCACAAAGAGTTGTTGATTTGAGCGGTTTAAGCAGTGTAAATTGATTTCCTAGTTAGATCCCGGTGGAACTTTGGAAATAGTCTAGTTTTATGCTCTGCATTAATTGGTTGAGTTCTGGAATATTCCTGATGAATATAGTTGGCTGGAAGCTAAAAGCTTAAAGTATAAGCAAAAAACGGTGAAATAATACTTTAAGCTTTTGAGAAAGTAAGTATGTAAGCTTAAGTTATTATAGAAAAAAGTGAGCGGCAATGGTTTAAGCTTTTGAAGAAAGCCATTTTGAAGGCAGAACTGTTGGGAAAAGGACACTATAGGAAGGAGACTGGCCGTAAAGTTACAGGGTCTTTTGAGTTTCTGCTGAGAAGTTTTTGGAAGTCTTTTAATTGCCAGCAGGAGCTTTGAAGGACTGATACAAGTGGAATACCAAGGCCACTAGAGCTATACAGAGAGCTGAAGCCCAAGATTAAGGAGCTGGAGCTTGGAAAAAGGAGCTGGATCCTAAGTGTGGTGCAGGAGTCCAAGTTTAAGGAGCAGGAGTCCAAGTCTAATGAGTAGAAGTCTAAGACTAAGGTGCAGGAGTTTAAGACCAAGTACAAGGAGTCCAAGATATTGTTGGAGGAAACCAAGTATTGACAAATCCATATTGTTTACCTGACCCCCTGGGCAATATACCAGATGGTTTCTAAGGGAATCTTCCTTCTGATAGTGAATAAAAGCCCATTTTGACCCCTATACATATTTATGAGATACATTTTCCCTTACTAGAGAATGACAACCCCTTCCAGCCAGTCCCTGGCTATGATCCAGGAAGCACTTTGGGGACTGGTGGACAGGAACCCTACACATATCAAACACTCCATCCAACTCAAGGGAGATATACCTAAGGCACAACCCATCTACCAACTTACCCCAAACAAAAACTACATCCTAAGTGCTTATCTCAAGGAAGTGTTGGAAAAAGTCCTTATCTGCTCCTCAAAGTCTCCCTTTGGTGCTGTTGTATTCTTTGTGAAAAAGAAAGACAGTACCCTTCAATTAGTCACAGATTACTGAGCCCTAAAAAAAGTTACCATAAAAAATTGTTACCCACTCCCACTCATCAACAACCTCTTTGATGCCCTAGGCAGTGCCACAGTCTTCTCCAAGATTGACCTAACCGCAGGCTACAACCAAATCTGTATCAAGGAGGAAGATTTACCCAAAACAGCCTTCTGCACTAAATACGGCTCATACAAGTGTGTGGTACTCAATTTTGGAATGGCAAACACCATGTCAATATTTGTGACTTTTATGAACAGGGTGTTTTCCCCCCACATTGATAAACATGCCTTGGAGCACCTAGATGACATGATTGTCTACAGCCCTTTGGTAGAACAACACCATAAGGACTTGGAGGCAGTCTTTGCTACTCTGGCACAACATAAGCTGCTAGCCAAGCCCTCCAAATGCCAATTCTTCTGCAAACAGTTGTCCTTCCTGGGACATGTAGATCCAAAGGATGGCATAAATCCTGACAGCCAGAAAATTCAGGCCATTTGCAAAATGCTGCCTCCAAAGGAAAAGTCAGAACTCCGCACATTCCTGGGAATGGTTACCTATGTACAAAAATTCATCCCTGACTGTGGCGTCCTGACTGCATCCCTGTCTGCCATAACTGGCGCCAAACTAAGTTTGTATGGACCCCCCCCCCACAAAGCCTTTGATTTAGTTGTCTTAAGGAGAAACTCACAATCACACCCATTCTACAATACCCCAAACATGATGGGAAATATCAAATGAAGACATATGCATCTGATACATTCATCAGAGGAGTACTAAAAATCAAGAACAATGATAGTGACTTCCTGCCTGTAGCCTATGAGTCACATAAAAAATAGACAGCAAGTGCCAATACCCTATAAATGACAAGGAATTTTTGGCAATTATGTACTGTCTGGTCAAATGGTGTTGTTACTTGGAACAAAAGGAGGAATTCATAGCATTAATCAACCACAAATCCCTCATATACTTCAAAAGGCAGGCAAACCTTTCCTTCTAACAAGAACAATGGATGGAACTCCTAGAAAGGTTCAATATGGTCATAAAGTATAAACCTGGTCCTGAACTTGCCATGGCCAATGCACTCTTGCGCCTATATATTAGAGCTACAAGGGGCAAGAATGGGCTTGACCCAGATTGGCCCTCCTAGTACTCTGAACAAAGGACAAAGGCTTCCCCCTTACATCACAGACATACCCAAGAAACCTTCATCAAGAACAAAAATCTATTTGCAGATGTGTACACAACTTTACATTGAAAAATGACCAACAGAACCACCATCTCTTATATCCCAACACATCAGCAAGTGGACAACTTCCTACGTTACCACAGAGACCTAGGACATACCAAAAGCTGCAACCTCTACAAATTCCTCAAACATAAAGCATGGTGGCCAACCCTATACCGGGATGTCCAGGAAGTCCTAGACCAATGTGAAGTATGTGAAAAATTTGCAAAAAGCAACACCCCACCAAAGTCTGTACTGCCTATTTTTTCAAAGTTACCCTTAAAAGTATGGGCCCTAGACATTGTGGGCCCATGCCAGGAAAGCACAATGAAAAGAAACACATCATCACTGCAATAGACTTTGCTACACAATGGCCAGTAGCACAAGCAGCAAAGACACATACTGGTAACAACATGTGGTAATTAATAAGAAAAAAATCATCAGTAAGTTTGGAAAGCCAGACTTCTGATAACCAACAGAGGCAAGGAACTGACCTCTGAAAATACATATGTATACCTCACCAAGAATGGGATCAAGCACACTGTAACAACACCTTACCACACTCAGGCCAATGGACATGTGGAACGGCTAAATGGCAGCCTTGTACAAGCCTTGACCAAGCTCACTGCCAGGAGATCTGAGGACTGGTATAAACACTACCAACTGCACGGCTTGTAAGCCAGACTTGTGTGAAAAGATCCACCGGGAAAATCCCTTTTGAGTTGGTATATGGAACACAGCCCAATATCACCTAAGCATTATCAGGACCTAAGCTGGTAATTCCAAGCAAGGTTCCCCCTTGTTAAGATCCCCAGGTCATTGAGGCCAATGATGATCAAACAGAGAGAGAAAACAAGCATCTAAAAAAACATTTGTCCCCATCTAAGATAAACATGAAGTTGGTGACAAAGTTTGG
Organism: Entomophthora muscae; assembly: GCA_014839935.2. Taxonomy (NCBI): domain Eukaryota; kingdom Fungi; phylum Entomophthoromycota; class Entomophthoromycetes; order Entomophthorales; family Entomophthoraceae; genus Entomophthora; species Entomophthora muscae. The sequence continues at coordinate 276,954 of QTSX02004317.1, read as the reverse complement.
GTCATGAACGTTGATAAAAGCAAACTACAACCCAAGAAAGTAGGCCCATCAATCACTCTAAAGGTAAACAAAAATAACACTTACCTTGTGCAAGGACTTGGGAAGCGCAAACATGACAAAACCCTAAACCATGATTGTCGGAGACCCTGCAAAGCAAGACAAAAACAACGTGAAACCGCCCTGGCTGCCACAGAACAACAGCTAGTCCAGTATGGCGCCTGGGCTCCTGACAACCTCCCCAACAACCTACCCCCTGAGGAGGGCAATCTCCAGAATTAACTCATACAGAATGGAACATCCTCCATGTCAACAATTTCAAAAATTGTTTTTGCTTTATCTTTTATAATTTCAATTACAAGCACAAAAAATAAAAACCAAACATTGCTTCTATTATCAGTGCCATTTATTTAATCAAGAAAATTAGTAATCTTTAATATTGAAAATAAGAAAATTTTTTGAGAATTGTCAACATGATGGATGTTTCATTCTGTATGAGTTAATTCTGGAGGTTGCCCTGAGGACATCAACCTTCAGTTGGGGGTGTCAAAACAGCAGGCTTGACCTGCCAGCAAGGTTCCAAGCAAGCAGGTTTGTGACCTGCAATCCAATTATCTGGTCACTTGAAGCCAGAATAGGAAGTCAACTCAAATTTCTAAATCCAACAACATGTAATACCCAGTTACGGGAGGTACTATTTGCAGCAGGTATGGCAGGAGGTTGGCAAATTGGAAGCCAGTCAGGGTGGTGATGATTGGGTAGATGATCATCAACCAACAGAAGACCTTAGCATGGAGGTTTTATCTTCCAAAGCTCCCAGAAAAGTATGTTAACACATAGTATATGGAGGTGTACACCACAATTGACAGTGTGGAATATGGGAACACCAGGGGAGGCCAGGAATCAGAGTAGGAGGGGTTGAGTTGTCCAGGGTCATAGTGAGGATCATGACCTAGCCCTTCTGGTGAGGGGCCAAAGAACTCTGGTCCTTGTTGATAGTCTCCAATCCCAAGGCAAGCTGTAAGCACAGCTGTGAAGATGAGATGGTTCATCTTCCTTGGATTGGAGGGAGTTTGGCGGGGACTAACTAGTTTAAAGTTGACTTAAGTTTTAAGTGAATTTTAGCTTTATTGAGGGTATTAGGATCAATAATAGCACAAGCTATTACTGAGGAGGAGTCCCCTTATTTATAGTGCTTCCTGCTGTGCAAAGTTTTGCAAATGGGAATGGAAACAAAGGATTGGAGAGCCCAAAAGCTTGGAAAATGTGACTAGGGATTGGGGTTTGAGAAAGTGGCCATTTTCTTGCTCCTTCAAAACCTGTTGGAGGTTTGACCATTCTTGACTAGAGCCTATGATATCCCCTGGGAGTGGAGTCAGGTGATGTTGAAGGCTCATGGAATTTTCACAATATATTTTGGTCTTGGAAGGCTTATTTTGGCTGGGGTCTGGACTCAAGCATGTGATTTGGTCCTCTGAATCCCATTGTTTTGGAGTTGAATTGTTCTCAAAGTTTAAAACCTGAATTTTCCCATATTCTGGGGAGTCAGAATATTTCACAGAATCTGAACCCTGAATTTGCCCTTCAGAAGAAGGGCAGGAATTAATCAATATTTTCCCCTTTGAAAACAGGGAGTTTTCTGATTGGCTACAGGTAATGGGGGCAGCTGATTGGCTGTGGGTTGGGGCCTGGGACCTAGGTGGGTGGCTGGCAGCCAACTGGGACCTGGGGAGCAAGCGGGTGGCTGGCTGGACAAGCGGGGCCCTGGCTGACAGGTAGGAGCCTGGCAGGGTGTTGGCAGGCAAGTGGGTGGCTGGGTGGTGGGGGTTGGCGGGTGAGCGGGGGGTTGGCAGGAGGCCCGCTGGCAGCTGACTGGGCGCTGGGAGGCTGGCAGAGGGTGCTGGCAGTCATGGCAGGTGCCTGCTTAGATGTTAAATTATTACAGCGGCTATTAAACTCTGTTTATTCCTTGGTTTTATTTTTATTTCTCCCAATTATAGGGGGGAAGTCCTCATTAAATTTTGCCTCCTTGACTGTAAAAACTCCTTTTCTTTTCCAAACTTGTCCTCCAGTGATAATTTGGTTTATATCAGGAATATTCATGACAAACATGAACAAATGCTGATCCCCTACGGTGGATACCTTATTTTGGCACTTGACTCATTACCAGGATCAAGCCACCCCCTTCACTATCCAGCTGTGTGATCAATGCTATCATGTTCCTGTTACCCATGATTTATACCAGCTATATAATCATTATCTCACAATAAAGAATGTTATCTAGCTTCTAAATGTATTCCCCCTTGTAACTCTGCTAAAACAGCACAGTTATGACAGCATGCTATTTTTGGAGTGATGCTTTTATCTGATCCAGGTGAAAGTTTGCAATAGGCAAATACTATAGCAAAAAATAAAGTGTAAAGTCAATACAGTAGGTTCATAACTTTTGGGATAAACAGAGCCATACCAAACTAAAGAAAAATTGACTTAGTTAGAACAGGATGGAGAGGGATATGAAGCTATTGTAATTTGATAATAACTTCTTGGTTATAAATTTTGGTTTGAGTTAAGTTGATTTTCTCTTAACTATGATGATTTTTATTAGTAATAATGGTTTTTATATCAAAATGCTATAAAACTACTGTGCTAGCTACTTTCAAAATTTGTCTGGTTGTCTTAGGGAGCCACATGAAGCAGATAAGACAGTGAAGCAGGGGGTTTAAAGGAGAACCTTTGTCGTGATCTGAGGCGTGGCACAGAGTCACAACAGGAAATCCTAACCTTAGGATTAGATTTGTACTAAGTCTTGGTTAGATGGAAGGGAATGATATGGAATTACCTTGTGGCCCTGACTGAATAATATCTACTAGACATGGCTAGAGAGGCGCCAAAGACTTGGAGACACAAAGACAAAAATGTGAATAGAACTTAAACTTTATTGAGTATAAAGATTGGGAATATATACTGTGTAGCTTTACCACAAAACAGTACATAGATGGTAGGATTACTCACCACAAGCATGAGTGGGGCAAGTGAGTTGCGCAGAATCAGGAAACTAAACAATTGAATTTCCTAATTGGAGCCAGACTCATTTTGAAGGGCAAACACAAAAGAGAGGGATTTGTCCTCAAAATAAACCACCAAAGGCAAAATTAAACATGGTAAATGGCAGCATTCACAACATTGTCCCCCTCTAGATTGGCCTTAGGGGGGTGGTACTTGCGGAGGAACTTGGCATGCATGCAGGCAAATGGTTGATCACTGGAGAGGAGTTTTACAGTATACTCTGATCCTTGCTTGTAGGTCACTTTCAAGGGCCCAACCCACAACAAGTCTAGTTTGTGAGTGCGTCCTCCTACTCTATGTTGATAGTAAAGAACATGGTCCCTAATGGTAAACTCAGGCAAGGGAGATTGTCCAGCATTGTTGGTAGAGAGCTCAAACATCTTGGTCTTATATGCAGACGTGTAGGCAGTGGCCTGAATATCAATGATTCAGTTGACTAGATCTTTGATATGGTTGTCAGGGTTCATGGCCTTATCAGAGGAGAGTAGGGGGGCTCCCAAGAGCAACATAGTGGTGGCTTCATGACCATATGTCAGGGATCCAATCATTGGGAAGTCTCTCTCCAATCAAATGAAGTAGAGCTCCCAAGTTGAATTTGACTAGAGTGGACCCTACTGGAATCCCTATCATTAATATGTGTATAAGGTGAACAAATAGGAAGAATCTTCTAAAGAAGGGAGTGAAGTGGTTTAGGAGATAATAGATGCTGGTGTACCCCAAGACCAACCAGGGGGCCTTGGGGTGGATAATAGGCGGGAATTGTGCTGTTTCTACGTAAGGGGAATGGCGTCAATGTGGTTCAAAACAATACCAAATTGAGTCTTCTGATTTATCAGTCAGAGTTGGTTTGAGGGTTTTGAAGTTCACATTGGCTTTCCCATAACTGACTAACACACAAAAAGTCCATACAAGGAAGATGAACTTCATTCTGTTGGAGGGGGAACCTTTAGAATCTACTAATCAAGTGTTTAGAAGTTGAAAATATAGATTTATTGATTGATAGGAATAAGAGAAATTGTTGGAGCAATTTGGAAGGGAGTATTTTCCAGTTTAAATAATGATCTTAAGTGAGGAAGGGAAAATTGTGGTTACCAGGTGATACTGCAAGAGTGATTTTGAGAAGTATTGCCTTGCAGGACTGCAGCAGGCTGCAGCCTGCAATGCAAGAAGAGGCAGGTTGGAATATGGAATTGCAGTATTGTACCTCACTATGGTTGGGGATGGTATCTTGGGCTGGATGTGAAGTATTTCTTTGGCTTAGGTGATTTTCTGGGTTTGATTGGCTTCCTGGGTCCATGAATATCTGGTTTGCACAGTTTTTGCATTTATTTTTAGATTGAATGTCTGTATTGTAATTATTGGAGCCAAAATTAAATGCTGAATTGTTATTGTCATTGTAATAGTTGCCCAAAGCCTTAAAAAATCAATTTTGAAGTAGAATTTATGTGTTGTTCTTGGTTTTTACGCTTGCTTTTGTTTTTTGTGTTTGTTTTTGCTTAAAACACATTTGTTTGTCAATTTCAGATGTGTTTTCAAAACAATTGAATTAATTGTTTTAACATCCTTAGTTTTTAAATCTGCATTTAAAAATGCAGTTTTAAGTCCTTGAGATTTATCCAGAGTTCTTAAGTTTGATCTTATATTTGTGTAAGGTATGGAATTCCTTACACTAGCCTCCCCTAAGGCCCTGTCTCCTCCCTTTGCTTGATGGTAATGGTCCACGAGGTCCCTGCAGTTGGTCAAATTGTCAAGGGGTTCCCAGCTGTTTGATTCCATTCCATATCCTACTCATTTGATCAAGTAGTGAGGTTTGTTACAAATCATTTTGTCATCAATGATATCTTCCACCTCCCATTTGGGGAGATGGTTCATTACCAGAGGTGGGGGATTCCATTTGGCCTGAGATAGATCCTCTGGTGATCTGTGGTACCGGCTAAGAAGGCTGACATGGAAAACATCATGGGCTGTAGATTCTTCTGCAGACAGACTTGATAGGTCAGTGGGGAGATATTTTGTATTGTTTCCAAGGGGCCTATCTTCTTTGGTCCTAACTTTTAACATGGTCATTTAATTTGTAGGTTGCAAGTATCTAGAAACACCAGGGAACTGGGGGAGTATTCATCAGGCTCTCTGCAATGTCTGCCAGAAAACTTTTTTATGACTGAATGGATTTATTTAGTGTTTACTTAAGCTTGGCTTGAATCATGGAGAGGTCATATAGGTGCTTGTTGACCTGTGGGACTGTGGTTGTCTCTTCCTGAGAAGGAATTTCTTCAGGGCCATATCCATAGTTTGCCTTAAAGGGAGACATCCCAATGGATATGTGATGGCTGGTGTTATAGGCTAGTTGAGTTACTGGAAGGAGCTCAGACCAGTTATTATGTTGGGCATTAATGTAGTTTTATAAATAAGCTTCCAATACCTGATTAACCCTTTCAGTCTGCCCATTGGTCTGGGGATGGAATGAGGTGGAGAGGTTTGTCTTAACACCCAACCCTTTCATCAAGCTAGACCAAAACTTGGAGGTGAACTAGGTTCCTCAGTCAGAGACAATGTTGTTTGGAATTCCATGGTAAGCAAACATGTTCTTGAGGAGCATCTGGGCGGTCTCTTCTGTGGAGGCGGTGGAGAAGGGGATGAAGATACCATAATTAGTCAGGCAGTCTACCACCACTAGGATTTCTGTATTTCCCTGATTCTTGGGTAGTTCAACAATGAAGTCCATTGATATGGAAGACCATGGTTGGGGAGGGATTGGTAAGGGTTGCAGGAATCCTTGAGGCTTTTGGTGAGAGGTTTTGTTTTGACAGCACTCAAGGCATTTGATTATGTAGCTTCTCACCAACTTCTTCATTGAGGGCCACCAGTATTGTCAGGAAATCCTTTTGGGGGTCTTAGTAATACCCCCATGGCCTGATAGAGGAGTATCATGGAAGGCTTGGATAATCTGGTTTCTAAGAGGTCCTTGGAGAGCAAACAGGGAGTTGTCATGGTACCAGATGTTCTTTCTTATTTCTAGATCTGTGGTGCTAGTTGGAGAGTTCAGAAGTTGTTCCTCTTGGATCTCTTTATCCAGGTTGGTGTACAAGGAAGCAGTAGCAATGAGGTTCAGGAATTGAGAGTGTTCCAACACTTGTCAGATGTTGTATGCGTGGCAGGAGGTGTCAGGGTTGTCAAGGTCTTCTCTGCGGCTAATGGCGTCAGGGACAACATTATTCTTACCTGGAGTGTATTCAATTTGGAAGTTGTATGACATCAGGTCAATAGCCCAACAGGCCAAGCGGGGGCAAACCTTGTGTTTTTCTGTGAAGTATAGGAGGTTTTTATGGTCTTTGCAAATGTGGACTGGGTATTTACTTCCCTTTAGGTATCTTCTCCAGTAGTCCAAGGCGCGTACTATGACATATAATTCCTTTTTGTAAACATGGTAATTGTGCTCCCTGTCTGAGAGCTTGTAGGAGTAGAAAACAACAGGGTGAAGTTCTCCATCCTTCCCAATCTGGAGCAACACTGCTCCCAGCGCAAAGTATGAGGCATCTGAATCCAGAAAAAATTGACGCTCTGGGTCCGGGTGTAGAAGGACAGGGGCGGAAGAGAAGGTGTGTTTCAAGGCTTTGAAGGCAGACTGAGCTTCTGGATTCCATGAGAAGGTTAATTTGTCTGAAGTGAGTTGTGTGAGAGGTAAGGCAATAGCTGAGAAGTCTTTGATGAATTTTTAACAGAAATTAGCTAGTCCCAGGAACCCACAAAGCTTGGTGCGGGAGGTAGGGACAGGCCAATCTGCCACAACTTGGACCTTGGATGGGGCAACAGCAAAGCCTCCTTCCAAGATGTTATAGCCTAGGAACTCAATGTTCTTCTTGTAGAATTCATGTTTTTCCAGTTTATAGAACAAGCGAGCTTTGATTAAGGCCTGAAGGACTTCTCAAAGATGGGTGAGGTGAGAGTCATGGTCCTTAGAGTAGATGAGGATATCATCAAGGTATACTGCTGCGCAGGTGTTCAGAAATGGGAAGAGGACTTTATTCATGAGCCCCTGGAAGGCTGCTGGGGCGTTACTTAGACCAAAAGGCATTACCAGGTATTCATATAATCCAAATGGGGTTCTTACAGCAGTCTTCCATTCATGCCCTTCAGCTATAAAAATTTGATGGTAGGTGTTGCAAAGGTCAAGTTTAGAGAAAACTTTTGCCCCTGTTAGTCAATAGGTGAGGGTTTCAGCAGAGGGAATAGGGTTTCAATTCTTGATTGTGATACTGTTAAGATTTGAGTAGTCCACCACATGTCTTAGGGATCCATCTGATTTACTGACAAAGAACATAGGAGAATAGCAGGGGGAGTTTGAGTGGCGCATTAATCCTTTTGCTACATTTTCATCTAGGTATGTTTTCATGGCTAAACTCTGGGCAAAGTTGACTGGATAGAGCTTAACCCAGGTGGGTACTGATCCTGGTACTAAATTGATATGTAATTAAAACTCTCTGCAACTGGGTAACTAGGAGCAGGAGGATTCACTAAAGGCTTCTGGCAGGTCTTGAAGCTCTGGAGGGATTTGAGCTTAGGATATTTCCTTCAAGGCAGAAAGAACGTTGATGGTGTCTTCTGGAGTCAAGTTCCCTTCATGTCCTGTTTAGTTGAAGGGAATAGAAGAAGTAACCCCTTCTTTATGAGTGGAGAGTGTCATTGAGTCCAGATTTAATACAGCCTTGGCGGTTTTGGCCCAAGGGAAACCCAGAATCAATGGGAAGGCCAAATTTGACAAGGAGGACACCATGATATTGAATTGGTTACTACCTATCTTGACTCCTAGGTTCCCCTTGATTTTAGTTACTTTGATGTGTGACTTATTGGCTAGGGTCACCCAAGCAGAAGGTCCTTCCTGGAGTCCCAACTGTTGGGCCAAGGAGCTACTTATGAAGTTCCCCATGGCACCTGTGTCCAATAAGGCTTTTACTTCCTGTAAGGTTTTAGAAGAACCTAGCTTTACTGGTAATAGGGCATAAGATTGAGAGGGTTATTTATTTGAAGAACTAGCTAGAAGAGCAGTAGGAGATTGTACCTTGGCCAAGGCTTGGCAGTCCTTGGCTGAGTGTCCACCCTTACCACAATACATACAGAGTTCAAGTTGTGTTCAACATTGTTTCTCCTCTGTTGAGAGTTGGTATCCCCCACCCTCCTTGGGGATCAGTCCTTTGGACATCTCTCCTTGGACTTTTGAGGGGGGATTTCTGTTTTCCTTAATAACAACTGCAGAAGAGGGAACAGGATTCTGAGGTTTGGCCCAAGATGGGAGCTGCTTCACCTTGGCATACCACTTGATTACTTCCTTGACCATGGAGTCAAAGTTGGTTGGCAACTCATGATGGGCAAGGAAATTCTTTAGTTCAAAGGAGAGTTTTTTACAGAACAGGTAGCAGGCTTTGTTGTTACTTATCCCAATGGCATTCTTGAGGCAAGTAAATTCTTTGGCATAATCTTAGGCTGACATTCTTCCTTGGTAGAGGGCGAAGATTTGGTCTCTTAACTGGTCAGGGTTTGGAGAAGGGGATACTGTAGCTAGGAGGGCATTGTAGAACTGATCATAGTTGTTGAGGAGATCCTCTCCTTAGAGGATTGCCTTGGCGTACCAAAGGCAAAACTTACCAGTAAGCTTTTCTGCCACATGGTGAACTTTCTGTGCGTCAGTGGTGAATTTTTACGGTTGGGTTTCAAACAGGGACTTGGAGAAGGCCAGGAGCATCAGGATTTGTTTCCTTCATTGTCTTCTGGGGCAACAGAGGATAGAGTGTTCAGGGCTACTGTTTGGACCTGGTTGCTGGTTCTGGAGACAATTAGTTCTGAGGTAGTTGGTTTTTGAAAGAGGGACATAATCTTGTATATAGTGAAGCTTATATGAAGCTAACAATTATGAGGGCAAGACATTTGATGAGGGCAATGTAGAAGATAAATTCATAGGTTAAATGTTGACCTAGACCACCCATAAGGTGGTTCAGTAGGGGCTCCAACAAACAGTCAGGGATCCACTCATTAGGAAGTCTCTCTCCAATCAAATGAAGGAGAGCTCCCAAGTTGAATTTGACTAGAGTGGACCCTACTGGAATCCCTATCATTAACATGTGTGCAAGGTGAAAAAATAGGCAGAATCTTCACAAGAAGGGAGTGAAGTGGTTTAGGAGATAATAGATGCTGGTGTACCCCAAGACCAACCAGGGGGCCTTGGGGTGGATAATAGGTGGGAGTTGTGCTGTTTCTACGTAAGGGGCATGGCGTTGACGTGGTCTGAAACAATACCAAATTGAGTCTTCTGATTTGTCAGTTGGAAAAGTTTTGGGGGGTTTGAAGTTTACATTGGCTTGCCCATAACTGACTAAAACACAAAAAGTCCATACAAGGAAGATGAACTTCATTCTGTTGGAGGGGGAACCTTTAGAATCTACTAATCAAGTGTTTAGAAGTTGAAAATATAGATTTATTGATTGATAGGAATAAGAGAAATTGTTGGAGCAATTTGGAAGGGAGTATTTTCCAGTTTAAATAATTATCTTAAGTGAGGAAGGGAACATTGTGGTTACCAGGTGATACTGCAAGAGTGATTTTGAGAAGTATTGCCTTTCAGGACTGCAGCAGGCTGCAGCCTGCAATGCAAGAAGAGGCAGGTTGGAATATTGAATTGCAGTATTGTACCTCACTATGGTTGGGGATGGTATCTTGGGCTGGATGTGAAGTATTTCTTTGGCTTAGGTGATTTTCTGGGTTTGATTGGCTTCCTGGGTCCATGAATATCTGGTTTGTACAGTTTTTGCATTTATTTTTAGATTGAATGTCTGTATTGTAATTATTGGAGCCAAAATTAAATGCTGAATTGTTATTGTCATTGTAATAGTTGCCCAAAGCCTTAAAAAATCAATTTTGAAGTAGAATTTATGTGTTGTTCTTGGTTTTTACGCTTGCTTTTGTTTTTTGTGTTTGTTTTTGCTTAAAAAACATTTGTTTGTCAATTTCAGATGTGTTTTCAAAACAATTGAATTAATTGTTTTAACATCCTTAGTTTTTAAATCTGCATTTAAAAATGCAGTTTTCAGTCCCTGAGATTTATCCAGAGTTCTTAAGTTTGATCCTATATTTTTATAAGGTATGGAATTTTTACACCATAAAACATAGCAAAAGGAGAGTACCTGTTGACACAGTGTTTGCTAAGGCAATAGGCAAAGAGAGCAGCGGGTAAGTATAGATCCATTTTGCAGTGTTGGAGTAAGTGAGTTTCCTCATGATAGAAACCAGAGTTGAATTTACACGCTCAACCTCCCCATTGGTGGAAGGATTATAGGGGGCAGAGAAAGACTGATGAGACCCCAAAGCTTCAACAGCATAGGTTACCAAATTGGCGTTGAAGTTAGTCCCATTGTCAGACAACAACACTTGAGGACAACCGTGGCAAAAGAATACATCTTGCAGAAGAAAGGCAGGGGTTGTCTTGGCAGTGATGTCCTTAGTAGAACAAGCTTCTATCCACTTACTAAAATGATTAAAAGCAATTAGGATAAAGCAGCAGCCAGAGCGGGAGCAAGGGAGAGGTCCTACATTGTCAATGCTGACAGTGTGAAATGTGTGTTGAGGGGGGACTAGCTTGAACTTGTGTGAGGCATTTCAATGTTACTGAAGCTGGCAATTGTGGCAACTAGCAATGAAATCTGGAATCAGCAGGCAAAGATTTTCCTAGAAGTAGTTCTTCTGGAGCCAGGCATAAGTCTTGGCAACGCCTCTGTGTCCTGGCTCAATATGAGCTTGACGCACCACCAAAAGGCAAAGACTAGGCCTTATTTAAGGCAAGTAGTGGTCTTGTACTTTCTTGAAAAGCTGATTGTCACAAATGACCATGTCTTCAGATAATTTAGAAAGGGTAACTCAAACTTCTTAAGTCTTGTTCTCCCACAAAGAAGGATATCCAATTATTGTGTACAACCTGTCAGCCTCAGCAGGGTGTAGAGCAAGGATGGGAATTCTGGACAGTCCATTAGTATTCTGATGTTGAATCTTAGGGCAGTGCAGCACAGTGAAGTTGTGCCCTTGCAGGCGTAGAGCCCATCTAGCTAGTTGTTCTTGTGGTTTCTTAAGTTGTTGTAACCACTTAAGTAAAGCGTGGTCAGTGACCACAGTGAATTAGGTTCCATACATGTAATGGAATAACTGCTTGACAGCATGCAGCACAGTGAGGCACTCTTTCTCTGTAACACTGTAGTTCTTCTTGTGCTTATTCAGGACACAAGAGGTATAAGCTATAGGGTGATCCACCCCTTCATCATCCATTTGAGCCAAGATGGATCCAATGGCTAGGTTGCTAGCATCAGTATATAGGATGAATTCCTTATTGTACTCAGGGTATAATAGGATAGGGGCCTCCTTAATTTTTTGCTTAAGGGTCTCAAAGGCCTGTTGCTGGCTGGCGGTCCATTTGAAAGGAACATTGCACAACAGCTGGACCAAGGGTTTGCTAGTGTCAGCAAAATTGGGGATGAATTGTCTGTAGTATCCTATCATGCCCAGAAAGACTTGAACTTCTTGAAGGTTGGTGGGCAGAAGCATTTTTTCAATGGCCTTGACTTTCTTAGTCATGGGGAAAATTCCTGTCTGAGTCACCTCATGTCCCTAGAATTCAAGGCGTTCCTTGAAGAAGGCACACATAGATGGTTTTAACTTAAGACCAGATTCTTGAATCTTTATGAACACTTCTTTGAGATGAGAAAGATTATTTGTAAAGGTAGCACTAAATACTGGTATATCATCTAAGTACAATAGGACACATGGGAGCTTCAAATCACAGAGGATGGAGCCCATGGCTTGTTGGAAAGTAGCTGGAGCATTGCAGAGTCCTTGCGGCATTCAGGTAGGCTCAAAAAATCCCTCAGAAGTGATGAGTGCAGCCTTCTGTCTATCCTTGGGAGAGAGGTTAACTTGCCAGTACCCAGAGGCTAGGTCCATAGCAGAGAAGCACTTGGAGCCCCCAAGGCGGCAGAGAGCATCATCAATGTGTGGTAAGGGGTGGGAATCCTTTTTGGTTAAAGAGTTTAATTGTCAGTAGTCCATCACAATTTGATGACCTACATCCTTCTTTTTAGTATGATCAGGGGAAGCCCATGGGCTTTGGGAAGGAGTAAGTAGCCCAGCATCTAGAAGTTTTTTGAGTTCTTTAGACACCTGAGCGTCCTCTACACAACTGCAGTGATATGGTTTAGAGCAGAAAGGGGGAGTTTCACCAGTGTCAATCTGATGAATGACGCCTTTAGCAAGACCTTAATCAGTGCTGTCTTTAGCAAAGATATCTGAAAACTGATCCAGCAGCTCAAGCACCTCTTTCTGTTGCACCAGGGATAGTTGCAGGAAGTCTTGAGCAGTGAACAAGGATAGGACTTGGGGCCTGTCTTTAGGTAAATTAAAGTCCTGGAACATGCCAAAGGGATGTAGTGATAGAACGTCAGGAGCATTCAACAACTTTCCATAGCAACAACCTGCCTTCTAGACACATGCATGGGGAGAGCGGTTAAGTTGGCAACCAGCAATTGAACAGGGTCCTTATTAGAGACATCCAAGATTCCCAGGCAGAGATAGGGTTGATTGTGTCCTAGCGGGGGAGGAGAATATAACTCTAGAAACGTACACTCAGGTGACTCATATGATATTTGGGAGTCTAGGATAGTCTGAGATCCAGGGGGAATAGTCACAGCAGAAGTGGCCAAGAGAGGAATCTCCTCAGATTCAGGGCAAGCCATAGGAAGACACTTCATGTTGCATGAATGGGTACAGGACTTTAGGGTGAAAATACCAGTGGGGAATTCTAAGGCACATTTCTTGAGGTGCTACCCCAGAACTCTAACTGGCTCTTTAAAGATCATAGGGACCTCATACCCTAAGATAGAGAGGTAATTGTCCTTCAAATTGATGATCCCATTTTATTCCCTAAGGATTTGAGTACCAACTAAGGGGTCATAGCTCTCATTCTCCAAGATAACAGCAGGCGCAGCCAAGATTAGCTTGCCAAACTGCATCAGAAGAGCAGAATAAGCTCATATAGTGCAAGTCATGAATAGCCCAGCAGTACCATACAACTGACAATAGTTGAGGTTGGAGGAAAGCCTGAGCTTCTTGACAAGCTTTGAGGAGACAACATTAATAGGAGTCCCTGTGTCTAAGACGGCCTTGATTTTCACCTTCTGAATAAATATTTACACACAAGTGATAGTACAACCAAAGGGAGGAAGGACAGCCATAATTTATTGGGCTTCTGCCAGCTTTTTTCCCCATTTTTTTATTCATGCATCTTAGGCCCAGGAACTCCTTATAGACTGTCAGGAGAGGAAGCAAGACAGGAATTTTTGAACACAGCGTCAGCAACCTCAGTAGCTTCCTCAGAAGACTCAAAAAGCACAGGGGATCTCTTAGCTTGAGTAAGGTATGGGCAAGAGACAACCTCCTTGGCTTCAGGCAGAGGCTTGGCGGTTGTTGTAGTTTTCCCAGAACGTAGCCTATAAGGGACTGTAATAGTTTTGGGGACAGCAAGGACTGAATACCCATAGGCGTCAGTACCTTCCATATCATAATTGTCTATGTCAGAGTCATCAGAGATTTTGTGGAATAGCAAAAGAATGGGAGGAGCCTCAGTGGCAGAAGGCTCAGAGTCAGTAATGGAGGAGGGATTAAAGGAGACAGGTAAGAATTGTCAACCAAGAGCGTCTCTGCCTCTAGATTGACTGTTCTTTTCCTACCTGCTCTTTGGGATCAGCTCCTTCAACCCAAGGATTGGTGCAGACTCAGTAATGGTGACCTATCTTCTCACAGTTATGGCAACCCTGGCGTTGAGGAGGATTATGTGAGTTCATGGTGAGGATACATAGGCCACAAGAGGACAAACCAGAGTTAGAGCCAGCACAATTCTCCCGCACAACTGCCCCAGAATGGGTAAGGTACATATCCTGCAACAGTATCTTTATGCTCATCATAGAGGAAAGCATGGCCTTATGAGCCTTAAAGTGGAGACACAGAAGCTGATTAACCTTGAGGGCTTGAGCGCAAGCCATGTATGCTTCATGTGCGGTCAGCTGGCTGCTGGTAACCAGTTACTATCCCTTCATGTAGAATCTATCTGTAAATTCAGCTAGGGTCTTCTTTGGTTTGAAAGCAATGTGCATGAAGCGTCCTTCTTCACTTCCAAACTAAGGTCACCACCAAATTTTTCAATCAGAAGCTGCTTCATATCTTCCCAGGTCTCAATGGTGGGCAGCTCTGGCACCATCACCTCCTGGCAAGTCAGGTGTAGACAGGTTAGAATGTGTTCCTTCTTGACCTCATCTGAGGCTCTTCTCATGGCAGTTTTGTAGATAGTTAGGAAAGTTGCAATGGTTGAGGTTTTGGGGTCAAAGACTTGCTTAAAGGTAGGCTTGAAATGTTCTTCTGGAGTTGGACTGCCATTGCTGTTATTGAGTACATTTATGTGTGGGGAGAATTCTGCCTCAAACTTGGTGGGGGGCTTTCTGGCCCACAGCTGTCAAACACTTTCCTCAAGAGTAGTCAGGATCTCAGAAGAGCAGATAACTATATTAGTAGCTAGGGTGGTCTGTTGCTCATTAACATCTAGGCGTTGACCCTGTGCAGTTAATACTATGTAAAGTTCAGCCATTCAGGAGGTAAGAGACGGACCCAAAAAAAGGCAAGGAGCAAGCCTGTCATTCATTAAATCAATTAACTCACTCATTTTTTGTACGTCTTTATCAAGCTCAGATTGGTCTTGATTAAAATGGCCCACCTTGTTAGCTAGAGCTATCAACTCTCTAGCTGTCATGAGTGATAAACTCCTATCAACTATGATTATTGAAAAGCCTCAACTACGGGAATCAAACCCTGATCCCCTGCAGGCTGGCAGCCTGCAGTTTTTTGGGCTCAAACCAGAGCAGGATTTGACTTTGGAAAATCCTTTTAAGCTTGATGAATCTAATTCACCTACATTGACACAACCCACGCTAAAGGTTCCTGTTAACTCAACCAATCAGCAGGTGGTTCCAGCTATAGATCCCAAAATAACTCAGGCCCACTCAGAAGGGGAGACAGAGAAACTTCCCATAGAATGTGGGCCACCCAGAGACAACCAATCCCACAACCCAACTAGGAAATTCAAGCATTCACAGTTTGAGCCAACCAATGAAATAACCCCCACAATGGATGCCACCAAGGACTGGGAAGACCTAGTAAACGGGAAAACCCAGGCCAAGGGAATTTGTGAAAGTTTCACCATGACAGAGGGGCATACTTATACCATGGACCGCCAGGAAGATGCCCATTGCCATTCTTGCAATAAAGTGACATGAACCTTTGGTTCAAACAGATCATACCTTATTTGTTATTAGTTCTTCTTCATTTACAGCCTACGTCTTGCGGTTCTGCACCCCACGCTCACCTGCCCCAAGAAACTGCGGACCAGCCGCCTGACCTTTACCCTCCACCAGGAGCTCCCTTTAGCCCAGTACATTTCATCAAATACCCACCCAACCCGGCATATTTGGAGTTTACTCTAGAGGAAATCCTAATCTACAACCCTGAAGCTAGAACTAGAGAGACAGGAATTATTTACAGAGAAGGCACCAACATTATCCGGCCCCCTCTGCTATTCCACAACTAGTATAATTTCCTGCCCGCATATTTGGTTCCAATGACACCACCCCTCACCCCGCGGCCCAACCACCTACAAGAATTTGCTGCCACTAATGAATCCACTTCCACCCAGATATTTGGGGTGATGTATATCACCCTCACTGGACTTATTGGTTCTATGGTGCCTGTAAGCAGACCTTGGGCAGTCCTTGGAAAATTGATATCTTATATTGTAAAGTTAGCCCCAATCTTGTGGTGGGCTCTCCCTTCTGGGCCCGCGGACTGTCTGCCCACAAGTTCTCAGGAACCCCCCACTGGTTGGATACCTGACACTAGCACAGTGAATGTGGGGAGCTCTTGACAAGCCATGGCAACAGTCATCTTCATTGGTAACCCCAGTTGGACTAACAGCAGATGCCATCATCTTACGCAAGGTAGCAACCTCTTGTTGTAAGTCAGCAACTTGAGTTGTCAGAGCAAGAACTTGAGGATCTGGATGGGGAGCTTTGGTAGGGCAATCCTGGCTGCAAGTTGTTGTGTTTGGCTCCTGGGGACAACATCCAGGAGGACACAGCAGGAAATCTTTATAACAAAAGATTTGAGGTTCAAAGCTAGCCTTGGGTTAGCCTTCAGGGAAAAATTAAGGGCATGTACTGTGAGAGAGGGGGGCTAAACTAACTAAGTTTGGCTCCCATCCCGGTGAGATGAACCACCAGGATGCCACCCAGTGGAGAACTGGGATGGCCGCTTGGAGGGGAGACCAAAGAGAGGGCACAGGGGACAACCGCGGAAAGTAGGCAATCAGCCCCATCTGCGCTAGCCTGGCAAGCAACCAGGGCGTACAAGTGGGGGCAGAGGGCAACTCCACAGGTTCCTGGAGGGGGGCCAAGTAATTCACCTTCAAGCTAGGAGGGGTAGTTGCCAACAGATTCTCCAAAGAGGGGGAAGGTATAGCTTAATCATCCGCATAGAGGTCCAAGTCATCACAGGCTAAACTCTTAACTACAGCCTCCCCAGAGATGAAAATTTCACCAGGGAGGTGCAGGAGAGTAGAAGGATTATTCCCCATGAAGCAGACTGAAGAAAAATTTGGTCCCATAGGTTTGGAAAGGTGGTCCAAAGGAGAAGCAAAAATGGGGTAAGAGAAAACACCACAAATTTCAAAACAGGGAGGATCATAATTGTAATCTCCAAGAAATTTGGAGTCTAAGGGTAAAATTTTTAGATCTCAAAATATTAAATTTTTGGTTGGGGAAGGCAGCTGCAAGAAAAACTAAGGAAATAACAGGAGGGAACAATTGGGAGCCTTGGGAGCCTTGGCAGCAGTCTTGGATAGCTTGGGCAGTCGTAAATGGGAAAGCAAGTTCAAAAACAGTGAAAATCAAATACAATCTTAAATTTAAAGTAAGATTTATAAGATAATTTAATCAAATTTTAGGGTTCAAACTTAAATTTCAAAAGGGCAAGCCAACAGCGCAACAATTAAGTAAAGAACTGAAGAAACAAAGCTTTGAAAGGGCAGCCAGGTTTGAAATGAACAACTTTAAGGTAAGGCTTAATATGAAACCAACTAACACTTTGATTAGGGCAAAGGAGACTCAAAACAGAGTCAACCAAATTTTTCAAAACAGCTAAGTTGCTGGGCAATTGAACCAAAGTTTTAATTAATTTGAAAATTGACAAGCAGGAGACCCAAAGTCTCCTGGCATTGTTAAAAGGAAATGTGATAATAAGGGATGATCACCTGACTACTTTTAGCTTGCATCTGATTGGTCATGGGAGGAAATTTGCTGGCCAGAGCCAGGGGTGCTGGAGGGTTTCAAGGTAATTTCCGCGGCTTCACCTGATTGGCTGGAGGACACCCCAACCAGTTCAGATTTAATTGACTTTCTGGTTCTGGATGTGGCATTGTTTGATTGGGCATTCCTGATAGTTTTTAAGAGAGGGCAATACCATGCCAGCAAATAGTCCAAATTGATCAGTGTTTCTTCCCAGGCCGGAACAACCAGAGCCAGAGGATCTGCAGGGTAGGCTATGACAAATCTCTCATCAATAGTATGGGCTAAATCTCCTAGAGAATTAAGTGGCTTGGCTGTTATTTTTGGGCCCTTTTTAGTGCGGCAGGGAAAAGCAGTTTGATCCAAGGCCAAAGGTGGCAGTGAATTTACATGTACCTTAATTTCCTGGAATACAAGATGTGAAAGTCCTTTTGGCAAAAAAGGGCAGGAAAAAGCTTGAAGATTATTAAAGCCAACACAAATGTGGATAAATTTGTCTTTATTAGGAGAAATGATTCTACTTAAATAGTAGACAAGGGACAGTGATCACTCATTAGATAGACAGAGTGGCCAAGGGGGTCATGTTGAGGTGAGGTCATACCAGGATCAGACAAGGGAAGGTATGGTATTCCAGAATGGGTGGATATTAGCACAGACTCATTTACCAAAAGCGAGGAATTCCCGAACTTGAAAGCAAAACTAGTCAAATCTTTGCATTTATCATTATTTTAAGGCCATATCAAAATAGCATTAATGGAGAAATTTCCAACACAAGTGAACACTTTTAACTCTATAATAGCATCCCATAGTCTCTGCTCTCTATCTGCCAAATCATCAGATGGAGGAGAAGGCAGGGCATCTGGTTTGGGTATAGACAATTCATTCACTTGAGTCTGGAGTTTGGCAATGATAGCGGTGGTAGCAGCTCTTTCTTGATGAAATTCTTTGCCAAGTTTGTGGAGGCCTTTAGCAGCAAGGGCTGCTACTTGCTGTAATTGATTGAAGGAGTAAGAACTGAACTCATTGAGCTTCTGCACAAGTTGTTTGAAATTGGTGAGATAGGCGTTCAGGGTGGAATCTACTTGGATGGGCCAGGGCTGTTCCAACTGGTGAAACTCATGTAGACGCTCCCTGACGTATTTGGGAATGGACTGGCGCATTTGTTCAATGGAGTTGAAAAAGTGGATTTGGGAGGTGACAGAGTTGCGCTGATTGTCTGATACCAAGGAAAACAGGGAGTGAATCCACTGCTGGTAGGCTGTGATCTGATCCCAGTGATGAGCAACAGCTGCTTGTAGAGATGAAATCTCCTGAACATGGAACCCTAACACCATTTGATGATGGGATAAGGCAGGTTGTACAAATGATGACAATTGATGTTAAGCAGAGCCAGCTGCTGAGAGGAGATGCTGTGGAAATGGTGGAGCCACAATCAATTTGTAGTATTCTGCTTGGCTGAACTGAAGCTGGAGGCAAGGGATGGCCCCTTCATGAGCTATCCCAAGGGCTACTGCCATGACTTGTTCTAAGTCAGGGATACCCAAGGGGTAGGCCACTAGACAGGGACTACTCCCAAGGCTCAGCACAGTAAGAACAATAGGCAGGTTGACAATGTCTTCCTCAATAGGAGTGCTGGTAATTTTAGGCAAAGTTGGCTCTTGTATGGGAGGAGGCAAAGGTCTTGAAAACATTGTTGCAAAAGGGATAACCAAGGGGCTTACAGCCCCTGTAGTGAGCACCATTTTTGTTGTGATCTGAGGTGTGGCACAGAGTCACATTGGGAAATCCTAACCTTAGGATTGGATTTGTACTAAGTCTTGGTTAAAGGCAGGGAATGATATGGGATTACCTTGCAGCCCTGATTGAATAATATCTACTAGACATGGCTAGAGAGGCGCCAAAGACTTGGAGACACAAAGACAAAAATGTGAATATAACTTAAACTTTATTGAGTATAAAGATTGGGAATATATACTGTGTAGCTTTACCACAAAACAGTACATAGATGGTAGGATCACTCACCACAAGCATGAGTGGGGTGAGTGAGTTGCACAGAATCAAGAAACTGAACAATTGAATTTCCCAATTTGGAGCCAGACTCATTTCAAAGGGCAAGCACAAAAGAGAGGGAGTTGTCCTCAAAATAACCCAACAAAGGCAAAATTGAAACATGGTGAATGGCGGCATTCACAACAACCTTTAAGCTCTAAGTTTTATTGAGAATTAATGCGCAAGGAGCCTGGAGGCCCATGATTATCCTTTAAAAGGCTGATTTGGGATTGCAAGTACTTTGGGAGGTGAAATCCTGTAGCAGGAGATCTGTTTTTCTGAGGAGAAAGTTTTGAGCTTTAAGACAAGGGGCTGGTATATTTTTGAATGGGCAACAAGGCACCTGATTGGGTGAGGACTTCAAAGTAGGTGGTGGACACTGAAAAATCCAGTTTGGTTGAATAGATAGGGACTAACTATTTGAAGGTCTCTGATTGGCTAGATCTAAAAAGCTTCAACTTGGACAGCACCAGGACAGAAAGCAGTCTAATTTGATTATTGTTGCCTCTTAGGGGTAAGAGGAGATGAGGCAAAAGTAGCAGAGGTATCACAAATAAAAGAAATCATAAATCACTCATCAATAGTACTGTAAATTCAGAACCTAAATGTAAAAATGCGGGATTGTCAAATTCTTGGTCTAAATTTTGAATCACTTTTGCAGGATGGCCTTTTTAATTAAATTGATTTTTTGTGTATTTATTTGAATTTTTAAAAATGCAGGAACTCATAGACACTTTTCAAAGTTCATGTTGAACTGCATATTTCCAATGGAAAAAATGAGTTAACTGGAATCAGACTTGAAGTGTTCAAATCCATCAACCATTTTCATTAAGTTTACTATGTTTTTTGAAATTGCAGAATTTTAAAATCCAAAACCAATTTTAAAATCACTTTTGAATGCCACTAGTAAACTCAGATATTAATTGTGGGAACTGGGATCCATTTTTAATATACAGTAAGCACACATGGAAACACCAACCCAAATCAAGAAGCTCCACCTCAACTAAAATCAAATGAAAAATTCAATCTCAATAACCATGTTTAGACATAAAAATTTATTAAACTCTAAAATTATCTAACCCCGTAAAGTATACAATATTATACACTTCAAATCATGGATATAGAAATTATGTTACTATTCAAGGCTAAACCAAGAGAAAATAACTACCCACAACTAAACCAATAAATCCAAATAAATATATATTTAATCTAAAATATATTTTTAATTTTATTTTTATGGACTGTCAATTGCATTCTCAACCAGCTCCTGCACCAGCCTGCGGGGCAGCCCATCCACAAGGGCGTCCCAGAGGATCCAAGAATAGACCCAGAACCCAACTTGAGGGGATTAATTCCAACACACATGCCTCTCAAGGTGACATTGCCAGTCAACCACCTCCTGCATCCCAAGCCAGATCAATCAGCCTGAATCCTAGACAGAAGTTGCTCTCAAGGCTTGCTACCAAAGTCTCCTATACCAGGATCACTGGGAACATTGAGGTTACCTACACCTCCACTGTGTACCCAGTTGTCACCTGGCCCCGCACTCTTGATCCAAGAGTTGCCACTTCCTGCCCCCGCGTTTTTGACATGTCTTATGAGCCATTGGCCACCACTGTTGAGCCATCTGCACATGTGGTCTATTCAATCATTAATGGCATCACTGCAAGCAAGCATGATCCCACCTTTTACATAAAGGTCACTATCCCCTGTGTCAAGCCTGCTAGCCAGGATGCCACAGTACCATCCAAGGGCCAGTGTCGGTTGAAAAATAGTGAGCGTGAAGCTCTCCTCAACTGCTTGAACAGGGGAATGGTGGTTTGGGATATTGCGTCCCAATTTGGTTTCACAGCCAGATATATTGGCAACATCAACAAAAAGTACAGCAACATCAGGTAAATTGCTGAATCCGCCAAGGCTAAGCGGCAGCCTAGCCTACTTCAGCCCACCCATCTCAAGGCAATCAGGCAGTGGGTGACCAAGGATTGCCACCTGGAGACGCTTGCTGTCCAGTCAATGCTTGCCACAGAGTTCTGGCTTTCTGTCTCAAAAACCCTTGTTTACCAATCAATGGTTGATCTGTGCTTCTTGTGGAAAGTACTGGGTGTTTCTCTGAACAATTAAAATAGTGAAATATATTGAAGATCAACACATTTATGCCAAGACTTATCTGGTCTTAAAGGAGACTGGGAATGTCCAGTTCTTCTAAATTGATGAATCATTGTTTTCCTCCTCACTCAGGTCTAGGCATGGGTAAGTCAAGAAGGGGTCCAAGGACAGTGTAGCACATTGTGCAGTTGTCTGTTCCCAAACATGTTTGATGGTAGCGCTTCTAGGTCCTTGTGGGTTGGACCAATACCAGATGATCAAGGGTTCCCACAATAGCAGGACCTTTCTTAATTTTCTCCAAGTTGTTAAGGAGTATCTCTAGATCAACTACCACAGTACAACCAACATTGTTGTGTTGGATAATTTTGGGCTTCACAAAGTGGATCCAAATGTGTCTGAGTCTCCCCCATTGACAAAAACAGCCATACCTCCAGCCACCAGCTTACTGATTGTATGATGAGACTTCTCTTCCTCCCGCAAATATTCCCCATTCCTGAATCCAATTGAGGAGGTCTTTAGGTGGATCAAAAATAAGGTGAAGAAAGGCCTCCCTCATGATGCCAAGGATCTCTTCAATATTCTCAAGATCAGCCAATTTATGATACCACCCAATGTGGTGGCAGCTTTCTATGAGCACTTGGAATCCTACCTCTCTAAAGCCCTCAACTCCAAGCCAATCAGATAAATGGGCACTCTGGATTTTATTTGTTTTTATTTTTATTTATTTTGTTTTTATTAGTACTCAAAAATTATTATTTATATATAATGATGTGACATTGAATTGTATTATAGACATATAAGAATATGTACAAAAGGTATATAAAATTAGTTATACTAGATATGAGGAATATATTTTTATTATAATGCACTGAATATTGTATTGACTGGTGAGATAATAAATAAACAGATTTAAAAAGATAGATATAGAATAATTTTATTTAAAAAATTGTGAATCCTTGTTGGTACTTTGGCTTTTTTCAGCCACAAATTGGACCTTGCAAGTCATCATCTGATCCTTATTATTTCAGTGCCACTATAGCCACACAGCACAAAAGCCAATGATCTTCATGTATCTCTTACTAATTAGTACTTATGACGTGTATTAAGCATATCAAATATATTTATCAAATAATATGACAAGGGAAAGTTAATTCAAGTTCTAAACAATCATTTGGTTAGAGCATGAGTGGAGCAGGCAGCTTGGTGCAGATAAATTTAGCTCTCATTGTTTAACTATGTAATATATGAACCCGTACTTGACAAGCTAGTAAATAAACACAATTTTAAATTATTGTCAGGAATGACAATTTGGATGCTCCTAAATCTCAAAATACGGAATCAGAGTCAAACCCTGGATAAAACCCTTTGCAGACCACCAGACTCATAGGCTGGGAACACCATAACCCACTACTAATTGATGAAGTTGCTGCCAGACTACCAGGACCCAAACCCTTAGCTGTCCTGCAGAATTCTGCAAACAAACTGCCAGTGCAAGATTCCAGGAATTTCCCCAAGGTGCCAACACCTGATACCAGCGGTTTGCCCAGTGAAATAGACAAATTTCTCCCTGAAAGTTATTCCAAACTCCCCCAAAGTCCCAGGGAAGGCACTGAACCCAAAGAGGCACCCAATACCTGAATCAATAAACAGAAGGATTTAAAGTCTTCTCACCCCAAAGCAGTCAGGGGCAAACCATCAGTGCCAAGCGCCACACTGCTATCTGAGACACCTGATGTCAACCTGCCCAAGCCCAGAAAACCTGACCAGGTAGTGAAGCCTGGCAGCGTGGTATAAATACCTTCCAGGCCAAGATCAACCCCCATTGTCATTTTTAAATAAAGGTTATGAGATATTGGTTTCCCCAACTATTGCTGTATTTTATTCTTGCCATCTTCCAGTTAACCCCAAGATTGTCTGTCCCCCCTGCCAGCCCAACAGCTATGTACCACCCACCAGGTTCCCCCTTTGGTCCTGTCCATTTCACAGAGTACTCCTTAAAGCCTGAGTACAAGGACTACACCGCCAACAACATACTAGCCTGGGACCCCTTGGTCAGAACTACCAAGTTAACCAGATACAACCAGGAAGGCCCTTAGTACGTTACCAAACCCTGCCTGTTCAGAGATAAATACAACTTCCTTTCTGCCTATCAAATGGACATGGAACCACCTGTCATCCCCAAACCAATGCCTGCCTCTGCTGCAAGCTCCCACTGGACCATACCAACAAGCTTTTTGGAATTGTATTTATTACTCTCACTGGAGTAATAGATACTATTGTCCCAGCCGCCAGTCTGTGGTTGTGGGTGGGCAAGTCAATGTCCTACCTCATTAAGTTAGCACCAATCCTTTGGTGGGCTCTGCCCACCCAGTCTGCAACCTGCCAGTTCCCAAACACTAGCAAGCAGACCAATCAGGGCTGGTTCTCTGACAATTATTTTTAATTTTTGACGTGTTTGCTTACTGTAACTGCTGTCTTATAATATATTTAGATATATTACTATTATAATTTAACTATTAAAAGTTAAATATTAAAATTTAAATATTATAATTTAATTATTATACAGCAGTTTTAAAATCTATGACAACAAACAAAATGAACTCAGATTTAAACAAAATTAATTCAGATTTAAGCAAAATTGAAATGAACCCAAATCCATTGTAAATCAATCCAAATTCATTTATTTTAATTTTGTCTAAATCTAGTTCATTTTGTGTAAATCTGGATGATTTTCATTTATTGCCATAGCTTTTAAAGCTACTGTAATTTATTTATTAAAATTTTAATATTTAAATTAAAATTAAAAATTAAAAATAAATTAATATAAAAGTTAAATTGCAAGGGAATAAAATTTATTAGGGAGATGCAAATTGCAAAGGGAATGCAATTATTCTGGGGAATTATACCCCAAAATCAAATTTTCTGCTACTGTAAATTCAGAACCTAAAGGTAAAAATGCAGGATTGTCAAATTCTTTTGCATGAACTCACCAACTTAATGGAGTAATTTTCATCCCAGAACAACTTACTTTTTTATATAAAAGGATGAAAAATATTCCATTAAGTTGGTGAGTTCACGCAAAAGAATTTGACAATCCTGCATTTTTACCTTTAGGTTCCAAATTTATAGTAATGCGTCTAATTGGGTCCGCATACTTTTCTGTACGTGGTGGACAACCCTGGATGCAATTGCTAGAGGAGTGGCGCCCTGCACCTCAGTGGTTGCTGAACTCTTAATAAAAGGCAGTTGGGTAAGCAAATTGATTAACAGGTTCTTTTTGGGAGGCACATTGTACCCATATACCAATGCCAATGCAAAGGAGTTGTACATGACGTGCTCAACTGTCCTATACCCCTGTAGTGTCTTCTGGTGCTCTAGTGCTAAGCGGCATATATCAAGTTGTATAGGTACATCCTCCAACTTTTCAATGTTTGTTTTTACTATGCAATGTAGTAGAATTCCTAGGTATACTGCAACATGAATCCTTTGAGAGGTATATTTTTCAGAAAACATGCACAATTTTTTTATATATTTGAGTTAATCTGTTGATGTAGAATGTTTGGCTGAATTTGAATATGGTTCCAGAGGGCGCTCAACTTGTATCTGCCCCCTGTCAGGATTTCTGTATATTTACTAATTAACAGATTCAACAAATTAACGCAGGCCAGCAGTTAATTACTCTTAATAATGGTTTCAACAAAATAACGCCAGCCAGAAGTCAATCATTCTTAGGAATGTCTTTAACAAATTAATGTGGGCTGCAGGTTTGTGGAATCAATGAATTCAAATAATCAAATCATATCCCAGCATTTGAAAAATCCCTATTCCTAATTAATAGTGAAACATGCAGATATTGTGTAATTAATTAGTCCACTTCAAAAACCACCTCAAACATGCTTCTCATAATAATTACTATTCTAAACTTTAATTATATTCTAGAACAAGGGCCATTATATGGGCCATCATCTTAAACACTTCTAGAAGAGTCTAAAATAGCTGGGCTGTCAGGCCAAACACCCTAAGATAAAAGGCTTTGAGCCTATTGTATTAGGGTAGCTCTGATTGAGGAACAATCATCTCCACCAACTAGTAGCCAGCCAGGGTAGCTAGCCACCTGGAACATGGTCCAGGTTCACAGCTACTCTGCTCAGACTGAGGGATAGTTGCACAGCTTCAGAAAGAATACTGAGCTGTGAAATTTTTCAAGCAAGCTTCTGTTACAAACCACAAACACTCAAGGTTGGGCCCAAGCTAACTCAGATAAACGCAGGCAGCCAGGCCAGCTTCAATATCAGTTGTCTAATAAAGAGTTGATATTTCAAATTATTTCCCTAGTTTGATTCTAATTAAGTGGAGAGTAAAAGATTATACTGTTGCCATAAAGTATTAATTCCTATAGTAAAATATAGAGACAACAACTTATGAACCTATATCCAGAAGTAGGAAGAACTGTCCCAAATCCTTTGGGCCTTGGACTCTGTCAGACTTGCAACTTCTGATGACAACAAAATATTCCAGGCCAAAGGTTACACCAAAGTCACAGGTTCTCTGTACTTTCCTAATGTTAGAAGACTTAGGATATTGTCTGGCTGATGATAAAATACCATGGTCTGCAATTTTCTGACACCCCCATGCCTCAGCAAACAAAATAAATAAAGGTTTAAACATATTCACAAGGACTGTGTCCCAACTTTTTTTGACAATGATTTGAATATTTCATTGAAAATTTTAGCTTTAAGATATTCAGCTTGTGAGAGAGGGGGGCTGAACTAACTAAGTTTGGCTCCCATCCTGGGGGAAGGATCCACCAGGACATTATCCATTGCAGGACTGGTATGGCTGCTTGAAGTGGCGTCCAAAGAGAGGACACGGCAGATAGTTGGGGAAAGTAAGAATCCAGACCCATCAGGATCATCCCACCAAACAACCAGGAGGCGGGCTTGAGAGGATACTCTTCAACCTCCAAACTGTCCTCTTGGGGCAGAAGGCCAGGAACCACAAGGAGGGGGGCATTGGAGAGCCCAAGCTAGGGGACACTGAGGGAGCCTGATTGAGAGCAGAATACTCAAGGTTGTTGCAGGTGAGACTCTTTACCACATTTTTGCTGACAGCTAGAATGTTCTGAGCGTGCCCAGGGACATCCTCAAACATTTTCATGAATTGATTGGGGTTGTTTGCCACATGGTAAAATGAATGTGAAACAAGACTCCAAAGGTCTGGTGAAGTGGTCCAAATCATGACCAAGACAGGAGCCAAGGTAAAGGCCACAAATTTCAAGAGGGAACCCAACATTTTTTGTACTGGGAGAAGAAACAAAAGCAAAATTAAATATTGTGCAATTTTTTGAACAGAGCAAAGAAAATGGAGATCCTGACTGCAGGGGACCCGCAGAATAAACCCAAAGTTGAGAGGACAGCGACAGCAAACTATACGCTCTTGAAGAGAGCAGGAAGAGTTGCTTTCAAGCGTATATGGGCAGGCAAAGACAACGGAGCAAACAGGAGACAAAACCAAACTTAAAGTAGATAATTATAAGACTTATACTAACTAATTTAGAGTTTGAATTTAAATTTTAAAGCAGGAGAGGTAGGTATATATGTTATTACTAACTTTAACTCTAGATGCTTCAAAACAGGCACTGTAAACCCAGGGACAAAGGCAAGGGTAAGGGATAGTAACTACTTTTGCTAACAGCTTTAGGAAATTTAAAAGAGACCCCAAAATAAGGTCTAAAATCCAAAATCAACAGCTTTAAAGTAATAACCTTAATTTGAAAGAATGAGCAAGCAGGGGACCAAAAGTCCCCTGTCTTGCTTTAAGGGTGGAATTCAAAATTCAGGGTCACCTGACCCAGGGGTGCAGGTTTGATTGGTTGCAAGAGAAAATTTGCCAGGAAGATCCAGCAAGCTGGAGGGCTTTACACCTATTTCTGACTTCAACTCTGATTGGCTGGGGTCAGATGAATGGAGCAGCTCACCATTCAATCCAGATGGATTGGCATTTAAATAATTGACAGTAGCGCTACCTGGATGATTTGACTTAATTAATTTCAAGTGTGGATGGGCCCAAGCCAAAAGGTAGTCCAAATTAATCTGAGATTCCTCCTAAGTGGGAACTGAGTTCATTGCATTGGTATTTACCACCTGGGAAGGGTATGCTAACACAAATCTCTCATCAATTTTATGGGCTAAATCCACAAGGGAATTAAGGGGCTTGGCTGGCTTCTGAGCAGATTTCTTTGAGTGGCGCGGGAAGATTGTCCTATCCAAGTCTAAAGGGAGGAGTGACTTTACACAGCTCCTATTTAAAAGTCAGTTTTTATTAGATTTTTTTCATACTCATTGATGTTTGAAAAGGGAAAATGTTGAATACTTTCATAAATATATTCATTGAAGTTTATTTGATATTCCCGCAAATTTCAGTCATCTCTTTGAAATTAATATTTGCTCATATTTCATATGCTTTCCTAATCCATGGCAAGCACCCCACAGGTGGTAAATATTCCTTGGTTTTTGCTTCAATATTTGCAAAATTATTCATATTCATTTTAATTATTTTATTTAATTGGTTTTTATTTATTTGTTTTACAGGGGCTACCAGTGACTGGTAACCCCCGTAAAATCAACTTGGTGTAAAAGACGCCATCTCCGCAACCTTGTCCCCATTCCTGGTGATGACTAAAATAAATATAAATAAAACATAAAAAGACTTACTGATTGTTTCCTCTGCGCCCCCCTCAGCCACAGGCGCCCCTACAGCAAACTTCATGAGTGTTGGCTGCTCTTCATTTGATTTCCTGGGCTTGATCTTCCTTATTTTCCATGCTACTTGTGTTTCCTCTTGATTTTCAGTTGTTAAATTTTTCATTGTTTATTGAGGCGCTTTTGCTTCTTGATTATGCTTTTTTTGTCTGTTTCCATTTAGTTGGTTTCCTCTTCATTTGTGTTGATTTCCTTTGGAACTTTGGTTCCTTCAATTAGTTTGATCTTATTATTTTCTTTGGCCCCCTGCCATAACTCCGACAAATTTTAGGCCACATTGTTGAACTTCAGACTTGATAGGATTTCCCCCTGTAGATTGAGTAATGCTTCTTTGCTATTTTTGTCTATAATATTTCATAGTTTATCCAGAGCATCTTCCTTTGGCTGGAACAGTGGCTGGCCCCCGTTACCCAGCTTTCCTGTTACTATTTCCCTTATATTTTTTTCTATTTCAATAACCTTTTACAGGTGTGCTTCTAATTCATTTATCAGGTTATAGATATCTGAAATTTTTTTGAATTACATCAAAAAACTGGTTTTTATAGTACTACCTTCAACGCATGAATATTTTTCATCATCAATAGTTAATTAAAGACCACAAATATAAATTGTGCATTAGAATATTGCAATTAGATGTCAACTCTTGATATTGTGATATTATGTGCATAAATCAATGTATTTTGTTTAATAAAATTCATTGTAAATGAGGCCTTTTGCATTGTAATTTATATAAATGACCTGTGTTTATATTAGAGAGCCATTGACGCTTAGTATAAATATTGATACATAGTACATTTTACAGCCTGTATATTTACCTATTGATAATAATTCTGTAAACTTTTTAGTCAGATTTTGTGAAGTAATAATAATGTAATGGGTTGATAAATTAATGTTTATTACCAATAATTGGTTGATTTTCTTTACTGTGACAATTGCACACTTTCTGATATTTACGCACTAGTATCCAATTGGTTGGTTTCACATACAATTGCACAGGCAAAAGGAAACATGTTGACACCCCAACAGCATCTGGTCTTGGGGTGGCAACCATGTTTTCTATTACCTGTGTGATTGGATGTGGAACCAACCAATTGGATACTAAGTGCATAAATATCAGAAAATGCACAATTGCTACAGCAAAGAAAATCCGCCAATTAATGGTAATAAACATTAATTTATTAGCCTATTACATTATTATTACCTCACAAAATCTGACTAAAAAGTTTACAGAATTATTATCAATAGGAAAATATACAAGCTGTAAATTCACTATGTATCAATATTTGTACTAAGTGTTAATGGCTCTCTAATATAAACACAGTCAATTTATTTGAAATTATAATAAAAAAGCCACATTTACAATGAATTTTATTAAACAAAATGTATTGATTTATGCACATAATATCACAATATCAGTAGTTGACGTCTAATTGCAATATTCTAATGCAAAATTTAAACTTTGTGGTTCTTAATTTATTTTGGATAATGAAAAAAATTTATGCAAATAATTTTATGTTATTCATAAAATATACAACATTTTATTGATTATGAGAATGTCAATAATATAAAAAGAATATACTATTAATTATAAAGCAAAAGAAATAATATCAATTTTAATAAGTTGTCACAAAGAAATGTTTTATTTTACTCATCAAAGGACAAGTAGGGGAGGGAATGGGCAGAATGTATGTCTCCATCATCTGCGCCTTTAAAAGGAACAGCATCATAGGTAGTGGGGAGGGAATGGGTGGTGGTTTGGGAGTCAGGGTTGGAAGGCGGGTGGCTTGGTCTTGATGGGGGAGTTGGGGAGGCTTGGTTTGTTGACTGGGAAGAGGTGGAATGAGCTAATTGATTCAATTGTTCAAATTCTTCTTCTGTTGCATATGTGGGCTTGACAAACCAAATAGATGGACACAGAGAGTGGCAGGAGTCCTTTCTGGACTTATACTATCACTTGAATAGAAAACAATGAGATTTGATAAGTCCTGGATAAATAAGGAAAGTAAAAGATCATAAACCTTCTCAATTCAGGTGCACAGTTCATTGTATGTGGCAGGCTTCAAGCGCCTGAGAGCCAAACCAAAATTGTAAAGACATACATCTGCAAGATTCATGTCAGCGTGGTTGATGGGGTAGGATCAGCAGTTATGCCCTGCAGCCCTAATTTCCTTGGTTTCCCATTCCTGCTGCTCCATCTCTGCACTCAGTATAACTGTGTACATGGCTTGTTGGGTAGCCCACTCCTCCAGCATGTCCTTGAGCTCCGTCTGGTATGTATACCCATCTTCAGTGTTTGATATTTCTGAGTAATAGTTGACACCCAATGGGGAAACTGCCAACAAAACCCCAAAAATTGATACAAGATTGGGCCGTGCTTGTAAACATCAGATTGGATCCTCTTTTCTCCATAATCTTGGATGCTTGCAGAAATCTTGACATACAACAAGAAGATAGCATCATTCCACATCCTGGATGCCCTCCCTTTAATAAAACTAATAATGGTTGAATTGTAGGGGATGGTATCCACCAAACTGGAAACACTGAGAACTTGATTGAACAAGATTCTAGCATCAACCACAACCCTGTACATCCACAAATTGACTGCTCTTTTATTTGTGAAAATGCCATGGAGTCCCAGTTGGAGACAAACCTGGACCAGGGGCATCTGCCAGTCACGTTCCATGATGGCCATCATAAGGGAATGGGCTTTTTTTTCTATCATTTGACATACAGGCTCCAGTCAGGGTCTTCTTGGGGGTGTCAGGAATCCAACCAGTGGGGGGTTCCTGAGAACTTGTGGGCAGACAGCCTGCAGGCCCAGCAGGGAGAGCCCACCAAAAGATTAGGACTAACTTTAAAATATAAGATAACAACTTTCCAAGGACTGCCCAAGGTCCGCTTACAGGTAGCATAGAATCAATCAGTCCAGTGAGGGTGATATACATCACCCCAAATATCTGGGCAGAAGTGGATTCATTAGTGGCAACGGATTCTTGTGGGCAGTTGGGCCGCGGGGTGAGGGGCGGTGTCATTGGAACCAAATATGCGGGCAGGAAATTATACTTGTCGCAGAATAGCAGAGGGGGCGGATAATTTTGGTGCCTACTCTGTAAAGGACTTCTGTCTCTCTAGTTCTAGCTTCAGGGTTGTGGATTAGGATTTCCTCTAGAGTAAAATCTGAATACACCGGGTTAGGTGGGTACTTGATGAAATGTACTGGGCCAAAGGGAGCTCCTGGTAGACGGTAAAAGTCAGGAGGCTGGTCCGCAGTTTCTTGGGGCAGGTGAGCGTGGGGTGTGGAACCACAAGATGTAGGCTGTAAATGAAGAAGAACTAATAACAAATAAGGTATGATCTGTTTGAACCAAAGGTTCATGTCACTTTATTGCAAGAATGGCAATGGGCATCTTCCTGGCGGTCCATGGTATAAGTATGCCCCTCTGTCATGGTAAAACTTTCACAAATTCCCTTGGCCTAGGTTTTCCTGTTTACTAGGTCTTCCCAGTCCTTGGTGGCATCCATTGCGGGGGTTATTTCATTGGTTGGCTCAAACTGTGAATGCTTGAATTTCCTAGTTGGGTTGTGGGATTGGTTGTCTCTGGGTGGCCCACATTCTATGGGAAGTTTCTCTGTCTCCCCTTCTGAGTGGGCCTGAGTTATTTTGGGATCTATAGCTGGAACCACCTGCTGATTGGTTGAGTTAACAGAAACCTTTAGCGTGGGTTGTGTCAATGTAGGTGAATTAGATTCATCAAGCTTAAAAGGATTTTCCAAAGTCAAATCCTGCTCTGGTTTGAGCCCAAAAAACTGCAGGCTGCCGGCCCGCAGGGGATCAGAGTTTGATTCCTGTAGTTGAGGCTTTTCAATAATAATAGTTGATATGAGTTTGTCACTTGTGATAGGGGGCCACAATTGGTGTGGACTCACAGGGTTGCAGCCACAGTGGACTTTGCAAAACCCATCACAGCCGCAATTTCCCTGAGGGACATAAGCATCCCTTGCTTTTCAACCATTTTGAGAACAATCTCTGGGGTGATTAACTTTCTTCTGTGTCTTGTAGGCTGATTGGCTGGAGGTGGGATGTGTCCGTCTAGGAAAATGGACAATGCCATCTTATTAGCTGTTTCTGGATTCTGGCTCCCATGGGTAGCCCCTTGGCTCAATTGACTGGTTCCGGATGCTAGTGTTGATACACAATCTGGGTTAGCAGCTGCCTGTGCGTGATGGGCAAACAGGGCCATGCTTGAGGACGCAGGAGAAAGAACACACTCCTGGGTAGTGCTTGGGGAGGGGCCTGCGGGTTGGGTGTGACCATAGACAGAGGCTTCACTACTGGAAGACCCAGCATAGCCCTGCATAATTTCTTCAAGGCCAGGGAACAGCTTGTTGACTTGGTTGTTATTGGAAGAAGACATAATAAATTTTTATTTAAAAAATTAAACTCAAAAAGAGGAGTGTATATTTTTACTCAATTTTATTGTCAAGTATGTTAAATTGCTGAATATTATGATCTAAATTTTAGCTGTCCTAAAATGGAATAAGGTGATTTTTGAGAATGCCTATGATTCCTAAAAGAATTAGCACAAATCCACTCTAGATCCTTTGACTTCCTGTTTGAGACACCCATAAATTATATTTATTTCAAATTCATCTCATTTTTGATTTTAAATTTGGTTCTTAGATTTGAAAATCCCGCAATTTCAGATTCATTAATTTTTACATGATGTCTATGATTTGTTAGACATACAGGAAATCTTAAATCATACATTAGAATCCTGCATTTCTGATTCATGTATCCTGTATTTGTTTGTTATGTTTTGTCTTTTGTTAGGTGAGGTATCTGCTCAAGAGATTTGAAATTTTTCAATTTAAATAAACCAAAAAAATCAGATTAAACGTTTGATTTTATTAAATATTTTAATTTTCACTCAGCTGAGTTGCCCGCAAAAGTGATTTGAAATTTGGACCAAGGATTTGATAATCCCACATTTTTACATTTAGGTTCTGAATTTATAGTATGTGATAATTTTTCACATTTTGCAGAGGTTTGGGTTTCATTAAAAGAATTTCTCAATAAAGTGAAGGAAAATATCTCTGTCCAGGTGTCAGGAACTCACCCTGCAGGGAATAGTTTCCCAACATGGTGGATTAAGGCAGAAGGGTTTAACCCAGTGATCATAGTATCTATATATAGAAACCATACCCAGGTGTAAGAACTCTCCTAGGATTTGGTATCTTCCAAGTAATGGATTGAAATGCCCAAGGAAGGCGTAGGCTCCCAAGTAAGTGAGTGAGGAAACAGAAGCAATTTAACAAAACAGTCTGGTTTCCACAGGTTTGGTTGACACAGATTGAGCTTGTTGCTTGGTGGGAGGATTGGTTGAGAACAAAGAGGCTGTGTACCATCTCCCTGGAACCACTGGCGCCCACTTCCCATTATCCTAATACTCTGTGCTGGTTCCTGTCCCAGGGTGTGTCTCCATCTGAACAGACAATTGTACTAAGATATAAAGCAAAATTAGAGTCGCCCATTTAAGCCTGGAACCCTAAAATGGGGAAAGATTAGGCGGTTTCATGAGAGAGTTTCTAAAAGTCTTACAAGCAATAAAATATTTAAAGTTGGTATAAAAATATTTATTGATTGAGAAATTGTGATTAGCAATCCTCAGAAGCTTATATAGAAATTAGGGTTGGGGTAATTGGGAATGAAATTAAACCTGAAACAGGGCAGTTGTGCAAGGAAGTTTCAAAAATAAAATATCCATAGACAGTCAACCCTCTCTTATGATTATCAGTAAGTTTTTAACTTACTTTTAACTGAAGTTGGGTCTTGGCAGGTGTTTTTAGCTTGGTTATCACCAACTGTAGCTTTGTTTAACTTAGTAGAGTTTGTAACAGGTGTTTTGGACTTTTTGGAGCCTGCTGCTCCTGCTAGAGGTTGTTTAACATCACCTGAACCCATCATAACTTTTGATTGGCTGCAGACTTCACGCTGGAGCTTAATTTCATCTTTTAAAGAAAGATTTGAGCCAGCTGATAAGGTGTCCAAAAAGGTTCCAGGTTTGAATTTTGGACTGGAATCAAATAATACTCTACTATCAAACTCAAAAGTTGACTGTTTGTTTGATTTTCCACAATTTAAACTCAATTGTTCAATTAAAGTTTGGCCTCCCATTCCAAGGTTTTCAGAACCCAGAAAACCAAAAAAAACAGGATTTTCAGGAAGGTGGGTGTTAGGATCATCATAATTGATGATCCTGATACCAGGGCTAAGAAAGGGCCCAGAAACTTTAAAATTGAGACCATAATATTGGCCCATCATGAAGTGACTTGATAAGTACTCTCTGTGTCATGATATATGTTGGTAACTGGGTCATACAATTCAGTTTTAACACTAAGTTGTACAGTTGCTTATCTAGTACAGACCATTTGTCTTTTCATAGCATCTATAATCACTCACTCTTGGGAAAACTATTCCCTGAAAAATTCCCAACTAATGAATAGTTGATGGCACTCTTATCAGCTGTTCATATTATATGGGGATTAAAAATTTCAAACCCTAACTGGAACACTACCTGAACAGGCCCTATGACTACCATGATGTACATGGACAGCATGTGGCTTTCCATGATGCCTTATAATCCTCTATATCCATATCAAATAAAGTATCATTATATTCTCAACTTTCCCCTTTATCTTGTTTTGCATACTTCCCAGAAGTAAATACTTGACAGTCTGATTTAAAAATCAATGGCAAAATCTTTGAGGCTTCTGAGTTAGATATATTTTTTAAAATAAGTAAAAATATTTTTATTGGAAACCACATTGATGACAAACGCTTGTAAGCAATCAACTGTTTTAATAGAGATGGGCTAGTTAGCAGAAGGGCAATAAGCATGAAGATAAATTGTAAAGTTGTTGTTATTTAGCAAGCTCCCAGAGAAGAGAGTGAAATATAAAGATACTTAACTTAAATCAATCACTTATTTTTTTGGGTGCCCTCTTGAAAGCTCTTGATACAAACTACTCACGCCTTTATTTATAAAAATAAACATTGAAATAAGATCAAATCAAGATTTTAGTAGAAACTGTTAGGGCCTGATCATGTGTGTCAGGAGTGCGCTTACAGACCCTTCTGACAACAATTTATCTCTTGGCACAATAGCAGAAATACCCCCTTCTCTGGGGTTAATTGGATCTCCTAAAATTGATTAGTTAGTTAGTAGCAACTGTTCTAATTTACCTGAATTTGATTGCTTCAATATAGTTATTGACAAAGGGAGTTCAACAACGGGTTTCAAACCTGGGTCTTCCTCTGTCTGTGGTGACTTTTGAATTAATGAAAACGTTAGTTTAGTTAAAGCCAAATTGTTACCTTCAATTATCAATTTCAGCC
The DNA here is from genome assembly GCA_014839935.2 of Entomophthora muscae. Lineage (NCBI taxonomy): Eukaryota > Fungi > Entomophthoromycota > Entomophthoromycetes > Entomophthorales > Entomophthoraceae > Entomophthora > Entomophthora muscae. The sequence continues at coordinate 241,159 of QTSX02004317.1, read as the reverse complement.
AATCAGCCGTTGCGGCGACCTTTTCAATAGATGCTCTTAAGCATCCCAATGACGTTGACAACAGTTTTGACTTCAAATTGGTCAAAACTTGCCAGTTGCTCGCTGTTTCTGTTGCTAGTACCTGCTCTCCTTCCCCAGTTTTGACTGGGGAACAGCTGTTCATCTCCTGCTTTTGCCTGTTCCTGTGGGTTGATAATTTAAATCAAATATTGTTTTAAACCATTCTGAGGTCAGTATAATGGCTCCAATAAGGAAAATAATTCTAGTTTTAATACCAAACTCCCCAGGATCTCCAAATTCCTCCAAATATCTCCAACTTCTTCTCCATGAGTTTGATCTCCTTTAAGTTTCCTCCAGCTTATCATTTTGCTACCATGCTATATAAGGCTGGTAAGTTGTGATCTTTTACTTGTTTTAATCAATAAAGTCTACATTCACTCAAGTGATTGTTTGTTAATCTTTTATTTTTAAAAAAACCTCTGAATTTCCAAGACCATGAAGTTACCCAAGACTCCTCTTAGGGAGTGGCTTGGGTATAAATGGTTACTCTGGATAGTCCTGACTACGACAGTGTTTGCCAGCGTTTCTATAGGTTCATGCACTGATTTGGGTACAACATTAGAGTCTCAGTTTCTTGACAGCTCCTGGCACCATGTGATTCTGGGCGTCTGGTACACCGCAACTCCTCTCTCCAACAATCCACCTGTCCGGGAAGAAACCAAGGTTTATGGTTCCTCCACCCAGGTGAACAAGCCTCAAGTGTTCCGTCCATTGGCTTTGGCTTTTTTATTGAGTTATCTAGGCGCGTACTTCTTCTTGGGGCGTTTTAATCCCCTGCTAGGCAGGTACCAGCTCCTTGGAGAGTTATTCCATCTGGGAATGGTCTCCTTACCTGTGGGATCCCTGGTGACGGGATTGAATCCCTCTGTGATCATTCACCACCTAGGGAGTTTACTCCCTAGCGGGTGGGTGCCTGACAGTGTGATCAGTGAACCATTTGCACCCAAGCTAATGGTCTATATATTTTAGATACATGCAAAAAATTATTATATTTTATGTAAGCATCACTTATGTTAGCAATTTTCTTAAAGAAAAATCTGTACAAACTGTGTTATAAAAATCATGGCAATCAACTAAAATATGAGAGCTGGGGGCTATGTATGTTCATTGGGCCAATTAAACTCTGTGAAGAATTTAACTGCCATGTAGGATGTACTTTGGCTGGGCCACACGCTTTTGCCTCCCTGAATTTCAATTAAAAACCACCATGGCAAGTGGTTTATGACATCATCCTTAATAGCAGAGAAACTGAGTGTCTGCAGTTTTGTACTATCATTTCTTTGCATATAAATCCTTATAGATATATAATATCTGCGTTTATTTATTTCATCTTTTAATGGATCTTAAGATGAAGATCCCCGATGATAATACATCAAAAAGCGATAAATTGTTTCAAAATTTAAATTTGCCTGCATCATCTTCAAGGTCAGAAAATGATAGCTTCAATTCTGTAGACCCAGTCCAGAATATTTCCAACCAAGAAAATATTCCAACTTCCATCATGAGTGGTATAGGAAACAATCTTACTTCAAACAATATTGGGATCCCTCTTCCTTTGCTACAAACTGCTGGAATCGATAAAGGAAGCCTAGCAAATAGTTTGCCAGCCTCGTCGCTTTCTTCCATGGTCAATAATTAAGCTCATTGTTGACTGTACCCAACAAAAACAAAGCTATCCCTGGAAAGTCTCGAAACATAACAGCTGCTGACCCTGTGAAAATGATAACAAAAAGAAGGCTTCAAGAACTAGTCACGAAAATAGATCCTTCGGAAAGGCTGGATCCTGAAGCTGAAGAAGTGAGATATTATATTTAACTAAACTAACTTCTGAAAGATTCTCCTCGAGATAGCTGATGAGTTTATTGAAAGTGTTACCCAATCTGCTTGTCGACTTGCCAAACATCGCAAATCACAGACTCTAGATGTGAAAGATGTACAGCTTCATTTAGGTGAAGGGTAGCCAAGCAACAGTTATCTTACTTCTTATATAGAACGAAATTGGAATATCAGAATTCCTGGCTATGCAAACGATGACATCAGAACTATTCGGAGAGTCACTGTTCCTAATTCTCATATTAACAAGATTGCTGCAGTAAATACTGCAAAGGCCTCAAATAGTACTTCTAGCCAGAATGATGCTGCTCAACCTAGCCAAGATGAGCCTGCTGGTGAAAAAAACTGACATGATATGTAGGTATAAATAACTGCTCTTCAGAGTTAGCTTGTGGCAATCTGATAACCTCTTTGCTTGGATATATTCTAACTTTTTTGTTCATCAGATTTTTTCCTGGCTAATTATTGAATTACTTTATGCTTTTATCTTGTTAGCTCTTGGAAAAAATATTTTACTGTGAACAGGCTTTTGAATTTCTTCAATATCTCTTGACTTAAATTATCTTGCTTAGCTTTTCCACCAACTTTTTTGCCTCTTCAGAAACGTTACACTATTAGCCTTATATATTTCTTAGAATCCAAACAGTAACTGTCAGTCAAAAATACTTCTTTTTTGACTGAAATTTGATTTTTATGCTTTTCGATTGAGATATATCGCGTAGTGGTTCTGGGAGCTTTGAAGATGACTTGCGTTGACTTCTTAAGTTAGTTGAAACCGTAAGATAAATCAAGGCTTCTTTTTTATATCACATTTTACTTTTTTGCCATCAGCCTTTCAAAACCAAGCTTTTGCTGATTTGAAATATTTATTGATTCTTTGTCCTTGTGGATTAAAAGCTCAATTTAATGAAGTAAAATTAGCGTTTAGTCTAATCCAAGGCAGAACAATCTAAAGTCTCAAATCTTTTCCATAAAATTTAACTCTGTTTACTTAGAAATTATTTCCCTTTTTCAAAGGTAACATGTCGGACTAAAGCAGTTTTTTCTCTTAATGTTGACTATGCCTGATTTAGAAGTTAAAGAAAACTAAAAGTTGATTAAAATTTGTTGAAATTATTCAAGCCAGCTGTGAAGTAGAAATGTTGATTCCGTTAAGATATCCTGCTTCACTTGTAAGCTAGTTTGCTCTTTTTTAGTTTAATAGTTTCCTTAGATTATACAGCTCTAAATAAAGACTAAAGCCAATAACTGTTTGTTTAATTGCTGACTATTCCTAATAACAAGATCGCTACTTTAATTAATAAATTTTCTGAAACCCACTTACAATGTAAGGCTATCATTGTAATGATTGTAAAGTATTAAATTCTTTTAGATCATATAAAAAGGTAACTGAGTCTACTAATACAAAGGTTGTATTTCTGCAACATGCATCTAAGTTTAATCTTGTTGATTGAAGCTAACTACCATTGATTAAGTTTATAAATAAATCCGATTTTAAATCAGCTAGGATGAAAACCTCCTTGAAGCATAATTTACATGGCTTTGACATCTTTATCCCACTGCAAGATTTAAGCCTACTCAGATAAATTCTGTTTTCAGGCTAATTGTAGTTAATAAACTCAACTGAGTATATTTATGACTAATATAGTTGTTTTGTACAATTTTACTTCAGCAATTAGTAGCTTAAACAGTGAAGGAGTAAGAAAAGCTATTCAGTTACCAATTTTACTATTATAGGGAAGTAACTAATCATGTTTCATGATCTCGCAGGTTAACAAAGATAAGTAGTTCTTCCAGGAATGTAAACTGTGGAGATGGTTTGATTATGCCATAATCCATATATGGATTCAGGTTACATATTAGCAAGTGATTTAGGATTTGACGCTAGATGCAAATCGGTATGACTTGGAGGAATAATCTGTGACAGGATCTAATCTATCCCTACTGATTTAGATTTATGACTTTTTTGTATAGCTTAAATTGTAAAACTCTACTTGAATCAAGTAGATTCTATCTAGACATCAATTATCTAAAGTTATGCAGTATTCAATTTACAAGTTTGTTGCAACCGAGCTTCCAGACTCGCCTGCTAACGTATCTTACGATACACAGGGGGCGCTTGATGAGCCACCCCTTGATATATCTAACAACATGAACTAATATGGCGGCAATATCAAATGGCGGGTACTATATCCTAATTAGGAGTGCTGCCAATTTGACTTGCTGATCCCCGCACAAGTTATTCCTCGGCTTCAAACCTTACATGGAACTTCCCAGCATGCCACCCCTGTGTGGCCTTGTGGCTTTCCCCATATGGTATATTAATCACAGTATTCTACAATAAACAACACCTTGTTCTTATTATTCTGTCCTTTCTATTGGACTGTTGTCTTCCCCAATTCCAAATACTGAATCCTCATTGGTTCAGTTGCAACAGTGGTAGCAGAAGTAGGTTTACGACCTACCTAAAACAAAATCCCCCCCAAGAAAGGACAGAGTACAGGCTGTATGGCTACTCCCCAACAAGAGACCTTCCTGCCAATCCCCAAGGGGGACATCCCCGACGGGTACATCATCTATCAAGACCAGCTAGTTCTCACCAGCGTGTACAATTGGCTCCGCCTTGGGCAGCATGACGCCAGCGTCACCCCACCCCAGTCAGACCTATCCCAACACATGCTCAACCTTCAGCTAGAATCCTTTGCTGGTGGTGTTGAAGGGGCTGACATCATCAGTTGGCTCCAATCTACTGAAACCTGCCTCTGTATCTGTCAGGTTCCTAAGCCCATGTGGGTTGCCACTGCGTCTGGTTGCCTCACAGGGCCTGCTGCTGTGTGGTTCACCAACTGGACCAGTCAAGAACTCAATGTTACCTGGGCAGCATTCTGAGACGCCGCCAAGTCCCGCTACAGCAAAACCTTCTTCCCCATTGTCGTGGGGACCCCTCTTCTAGCAATCAAACAAACTGGTTCCGTTCCTGAGTACCTTGCTGCCTGGCAACAAGCTCTTGCCGCCACCCCCAAAGCTGTGACCGACGGAAATGCAATGCTACTCACCCTCATTGTCAATGGGTTAAAACCCCATATCTGCATGTGGGTCCCCATAGGTTGCTGCATCTCCATCAATGACTGCTATAAGGCCATTGTGGAGGCTAACAACCAGGACTCAATGGGCTTCTGCCGTACCAGTGACGCTCCACCCCAACCACGTACAACACCTGGCAATGTCCACAATCAGGTGGGCTGCCGCCAGCCCTGTCAGTGTTGCAGATCCTGAATGGATTAGACGTAAAGTTGTCCACCTAGGGATTAAGCGACGGAACAATCACGCAATTGCGCTATTGCATCCTGATTTTACTAGTGATAAAGACGTTTAAAACGCCTCTAAAACAGGTGTTTGATTTGCCTTTTGAATGCACATAAGGCACAGGCTTCACATCCAAGATTAATAATAGAACAACAAAGTTATTTATATCTACCTCCTTAAGGAAAGCCGCATGAAACCGGTTGTTCTCTTGCGCGGGACTTTTAGCTGTGTCAATCCACTCTCCTCCATTAGGGAAGTCCTTCTGTCTGTGCCTCCTTGCCCCTGGTGGCAATTCTCCCGCCTCACACTATATAAGTGCAATACTATCATAATAAAAAACAGTTTTATCTTTACACCTTTATATTCTTCTGTCTTTTTACAGGCTGCCACTATACCATCAACAGGTAAAGTAATAAGAATTAGGTCACGGACTAACTGTTTGTAGAAATTAGCAACCCTTTGCTGCTAGCTTTACAACATTGGCGTTCATGTCTTTCAACACCACCAGCCCCCACCCCTGTGGCCCTTTCAATGAGGAGGGAGGAATACCCCTGGTCCAGCCTCCTGCCACTGCTTCTCCTTACCACCAGGCACCGGCCTTTACTGCTGCTAATGCCCATGCTGGGGAAAGAGCAGGCGCTCCTATCACCTGCCCAACCTAAGCCACTTCATGCCAGAACATCAACGTCCCCAGGCTATTTTTTTTGGCCAACCACTGCTTCTACAAGCTCCTGCCCCCTTGGAGATGGATGCCAACTCTTTACCTTCCAAGAACGCTATCTGTAATGCCATACACGCCATGGATGCTGGTGCTGATGGTAATGGTTCTTGCTCTGAACACCTGGTCATTCAGCAGCCTTCTGCTGAAAACTCCTTGGGTCGCTTTCAGAATCTCTCCCAGGTCAACCCTGACCAGCTCTGTTGTGACCTCTGTACTGTTGAACATATCAAGGACTACCTACAACAATTCACCCATCCTGTTGTATGCCACAACTGAATGCACCTGGGTTGCATCCAAAGCCTAGTGCATGACCAGAGAATACTGGTATCTAACCAACAGATGTTCCTCCAGGTCCTTTACTCTGAGCTTGGCAATACTTTCACCACTGTCAATCAGTATCTTGCTGAAGTTACCAATACCCAGAACACCATGCTCTGCTGGGTCAATGTCATTGAAACAGTTATAGCTAAGCTAGTTCCAGTGCATGTGGTACAGACCCTCAACCATCAGGGTGTAGACGCCAATTGGATTAGTGTGGTTACTACTCACGTACTGGAGACTGGCCCCATGGTTCAAAGCCTGACTCATGAGGTGGAAGTATTAGCCCGTTGCCTTACCACCATCTCCTTGTTCACCCCCCATCTGCCGCCACAGACAACTCCCCTTTCAGCCACCTTCTTGGTTGAGACATCCTTAAGCTCTTCAATCACTACAAGAAGATGCAGGCAGAATTGGTCCAGCAGAGTGCCAATCTTGCCTTCCTGTTTGATGGCTACCACACTGTGTCAGAGCTTCAGGATTGTCTCAAACTTTGCCAATTGCATGACAGAGCCAACAGCCAGACCCAAGTCAGGAAGGAAAAGGAAGTAATAGGCTTGCTTTAAGCTGAGCTTGCCACCCATGAAAAGCGCATCACCTCTTTGGAAGATGACTTGGATATCACCCATCAGGAGAACAAGGTCTACCAATATGAGCTGGACAAGCAACAACTTCTCCTGGACGCCTTCCAGAGCCAATTGGATAGAATGGACAGTAATATTATGGCCGTCAACTTAAAGGCTATGTTCACCAACTCCAAGAGTCACCAGAGTCCACTGAGATCCTCTAGTCCTGAGTTCTATAATAGCTACAAAAGCAATGAGGACCACACTTGATTGGCTCCCAACTCTGTAAAAGTATTAGAGCCAGTACTGGAGTCTGAGGATGACGTCCTGGCCACCCCTCAGGCTTCTGGAGCTGCTCAAGACAGAGAAGGTGAACATGAAGCCCAGTGAGAGGAAAATTGTCACCGCGCCTTGGGGGCTAGGTTTGCTGCCTCCACTCTCAGCTGTTCCCGTCTCACCCGCTCTCCAGTGAGGATCACACCTGCGCCCCTCCATCATGGCTCCAACAACTTCAAGCCTGTCAACCTACCCAAGTTTGACCGCAAGAGCAATGTGACCATGTTCTTACGTCTGTACCAGAACTCCATGTATGGCGCAGACAATGCCATGAGGGACTCCACAATAATCAACTGTCTGGATGCTGAGACTCAAACCATTATCTTGCCACATCTCCCTGAGAATGGCTGGACTTTTGCCAACATCTCCAGAGCCTTGACAGAAGAATTTGGTAGCCAAGAAGCACTCCTTGGTTGTAAGATGGACTTTGCCGACACCAAGTTAAAGGTGGGGGAAACCCTAGAAGACTTCACTTCTAGGTTCTACCTTGAAGCTCAAACTCTGTTGTCTATGAGTGCAGTTTATTGATGTGCAGTCAGCACTCCTTAATGCTGTACATATCAACCAGGAACCATCTCTGGCTCTTAAGTTGGGCATTTATAACACTTGCACCGTACCAGATCTGATCTGCCTCCTATGCACCTACAAGGAGGAGTTTAAAGTCCCTTTTCCTGAAGGCCGCCCTTGCCAGCAATCTGAGCATAGACCCCGTGTGGCTGTTGAGATACCCAAGCCTTTCGACAAGGTTGGGCCTGCTCCAGTCAACAACGACCCCCATACTTGCTTCAAATGTGATATGGCTGGCCACTTCTCTCAGGAATGTAGGAATCCACGTCAAAAGATCCACCATGTAGGCATGGAAGACACTGAGGAGGACTACTCCAAGGACGCTGATATTGAGGAGGACAATGAGGACCAGTCAAAAAACTACTAAGCAGCCAGGACAAGGAGAAATCCTTGGCTGCCTTTGTAATTTCAACACCCTTATCTCTCCCCATACCACTTCCCCCCCAAAAAACCAGATCAGAGGCCTGCTGCCTTGCCATCCTCTGGGACCAACCCTAAGGATGAACCCTCTCTGATTGACTTCAACTCCCAACTAATACATAAGGATGCAGAGTCTGATGGAGTTCAAGAGGACCTCCTCCATCAAGTCCTCACTGTTAACACGCAAACTCATCAGACTACACTTTGCCCTGAGGTGGTTATCCCCCAAATAGCTCGGAGAACAGTGTCCTTACCCTATGCTGAACAACTGGCTCAACCAGGCGTTAAAGTCACTCATGAGGAGGACAGTGCTGAACAACTGACCAAGCCTCTCCACACAGTAAGCGTCTCAGCACCACTAGAATCCCTCAAGGAAGTAAGCCCAGCTGTGGGAGCTGCCATGGCTACCTTCTTGGAGAAGTTCAAAGGACTAAGCATACACCAGGTCTCAAAGATTGTGGAGATCAGAGAGGACCGCCAGGATTGCACCTATATCAACCTGGTAGTGAACAAGACTCATGTCCGGGCCATACTGGATACTGGTGCCCCTGGAAACATTATATCCTCTTTGCTGGTAATAAGCTTAAGCTGGCACTGGACTTGGCCTACCATGAAGAGTTTGGTACTTCTGGGCCACTGACCACTAGAGCAAAAGGAGCCTAATCTTCTCTCCCTCTTCTCTTTGGGAAGCTAATGGTCACTGCTCCTGCTATAGTTCTGGAAAAAAACAGCTATGACATTCTTATTGGGACTAGCTTCATGGTTCAGTATGGCACTATGACTAATAATGGAGACCATACATTTGGAATATTGGGCCACTCCATACCCATGTTCTATCATGGCAATCACCTGTCTGACCTGCCCTTACAATGTCTGCACTACATCAATCTGGAGTACGCCAACAGAGAGCTTCCAGTTGCTTATAAACTGTGTAGTAAGAAAGTCAAGGTGCTACCTCTCTCAATTGGGGAAGCCAAGGGTATCCCAGTCTACGCCTCCTGTAATGTGACTATCCCACCTGGCGCTCAGGTGATCCACAATACAGGCCTCTCTCTGGCTCTACCAGCTGGCACTCATGGAGAAATCTTTGGCACCCCTAATGCCTCCAGACTAGAACCATGGGTTGCACCAGGTATCCTCATGCCAAGTGAGAAGGAGGTACTCATACTCTTGGCCAACATGAGTCGTGAAGCCATGGTTGTCTCCAAACACCAACTGCTGGCTTATATATGACTGGAAGAGCATGACAACCTGCAGGAGACTGCCCCCTTTGCGGACTTCTCTGAGTTGGGTCTACCCTGTGAGCAACCACTGGTGCTATTGATCATAAGCTGCGACTCTCTATCTGGCCTCTCCAAAGAACAGAAGGATCAAGCTATGGATCTCTTTGCCCAATATAAGGATGTGTTTTCCAAGGATGATTATGACCTGGGAAAGGCTGAAGATGTTGCTCATCATATTGACACCCAAGGCAGTCCACCTATCTGCTCCAGACCTATACAGTGCAGTCAAGCCAATCATTCTGTGGCTAACAAGGAACTTCAGAAGCTATTGGGATCTGGATTACTGATCCCCAGTAAAAGCCCTTGGGCTTCCTCTCTCCTGATTGTCAAAAAGAAGGATGGAAGCAACTGTGTGGTGATTGACTACCGTTGACTGAATGCTATTATCAAGAAGGATTCATATCCCCTCCCTTGTATTGACAATACCTTGGATCAACTGGGCGGCACCAAGTTCTTCAGCGCCATGGACCTTATCAGTGGGTACTGGCAGATTGATCTACCCCCTGTTGATCAAGAAAAATGTGCAATCATCAATGACCAAGGGCTATTCCAACTCACAAGGATGCCTCAAGGTCTGTCCAATGCCCCGGCTACCTTCCAACAGGCTATGGATGCAGTGATGGGCAACCTCAAACTCACCAGTGTCTTGGTTTACCTGGATGATATTAATGTGTTCTCTCAAACCTTTAATAATCACCTAAAATACTTGGAGGAAGTCTTCCAAAGGTTACTTGCAGCTAATCTCAAGCTCAAGCCACACAAGTGCAACTTCTTCAATGAGCATCTTGAGTTCTTGGGGTTCATCATTAGCCAAGATGGACTCAGCCCTGTACCTCTGAAGGTGGAAGCCATTGAGAAAATGCAGATCCCAGCCAATAAGCAGGACATGAGGTCTTCCTGGGAATGATTGGGTACTACCACTGCTTCATCCCCAACTTTGCATCCCTGGGGGACCCCCTTTTTCAGCTTCTCCAAACTGATAAGAAATTTTTCTGGAGCCCAGTGTGCCAATCTGCCTTTAATGCTCTCAAAGGAACACTGAATGCAGCCCCTTTGCTGGCCTACCCTGAATTTACCAAGCTTTTTGTGGTTCATACAGATGCTAGTCTGACAGCAATTGGGGGTGTTCTCTCCCAACTGGACTCCAACGGACTTGAACACCCTGTTGGATACTGCTCACATAGGCTTAATGTTCACAAGAGGAACTACACTATCACCAAACAAGAGTGTCTGGCTGTGATATACTCCTACCAATAATTCAGATTCTATCTTCATGGGGTACACTTCACAGTTGTAACATATCATGCCTCCTTGCAATGGCTGAAGACCCTCAAGGACCCCAAAGAACGTCTGGCACGTTGGGCCATTAAACTTCAGGCTTATGACTACGAGATCATTCATTGAGCCAGGGCAGCCCACCATAATGCTGAATATCTCTTCTGCCTTCCCACTGTTGCCTTATTATCCCCCATGGCTGACATTCTCTATGACAAGCTTATGGAGGATCCTTCTTTGTGGGGGGAGGAGCCAGTAGAGATACAGAGAGCTCTCAAGAAGCTAACTGTTGATACCAAGGTCTCTAAGGGAAAACTCCTAAAGCTTTGTGGAGACTCTTGGCTACCCTACATACGCCCATCCCTACGCATGGACTCAGTGGTAGCCGCTCACAAGACTACTGGCCATGGTGGCATACAGAAGATGTTAGCTCTGCTACAGAAGCACTGCTTCTGGGAAGGAATGCACACTGACGTAGCAGATACGCTAGCTAACTGTCATGACTTCAATATTGAGAGGACTAAGGCTGACAAGTTTCAACACAGACTTGTACGCCCTGGGTTTGCCTTCCACACTGTAGCCATTGACGTAGTGGCCCCCCTGCCAGCTACCAACAGGCGCACCAAGTTCATCATTGTGGCGGTTGACCATCTGATTAAATGGGTAGAGGCCAAGGAAATCCCCAATAAATCTGCACTGGTGACAGCCACATTCATTTTGGAGAATATCATATACAAACATGGTTGCCCCCAAATTCTGCTGACAGATAATGGTACCAACTTCACCATTTATATCATTCCCCGCCTCAACCAACTGATGGGAATTTGTGGGACACTATCCACTCATTGCCCACAGACAAATGGCATGGTAGAGCGCACTAATGGGAGCCTGGTACAGATACTCCAGAAGCTCAGTCACCAAAATGAGAATGAATGGGATACCTTCCTGCCTGCGGCCACCTTTGCATATAACATTGGGTACCATTATGCCACAGAAAAGCCACCCTTCTAACTAAACTATGGCCAACAACCAGGAATTTCCCCTTTACTATATTCCTTGGTAAAGCCCAGCCTGTCTGTGTCCCCAGAGGCATACCTCAACAAGCTTGTTCAAACCCTTATTTGCTTGAAATCAGAGGCCTACACCGTAAACTTAAACCATAAGTTGCAGGACCTAGAACAAGCTGTATCCAAATGCCCCGCCCTACCCACCTAACTATTATGAGACTCAGATTATTTCTTCAACAACAGAGGGTATGGGTGTGAATCCAAACTTGCTTCCCTTTGGCAAGGCCCAGATCAAGTTATCCAGAAGACTGGCCCTGACTCCTACACCCTTAAGGAGCCCCATTTTGGGCAATCAATCACTAGAGTACATGCTCAGTATATGTGTGCTGCTCCTAGTGACCAAGAGTAAGCCCCAATGAGGACAATAACCTAAAAAAAAGCCTAATTAAAAAATTCCATGGGTTGTTGTCCTGTTTGCAACAGTGTTGTATCAAAGTATGAGGAATAAAAATAAAAGAACAAGATGTTTATTAGAGACTGACAAGACTCTTCTAGTACTGCACCAATTGTTCTACCACCTGAATGGCAGCCAGAAAACACAACTGGGTTACCTACGGATCCACAAAGCTGATGACCAAGGATTGGAAAACAAACCCCCACCAAGCAAGACACACATTGAACCCAATGTCCACAGGAAAGGAGACCCCCGAGAAGATACAGTCCCACAAAGGAATCTCATAAAGGGCATACTCTACTGGGACCTGACCACCCATCCTGTAGAATACCAACAAGTCCCACTCAAGAAGACCCCCATGTTCTCCTCCTGCTTGGTATCACAGCGGTTGGTTCCTCAAAGAACAAGATTGCCAGCCATCACCATTGGTACCAGATGAGCAGTCTCCTCCACTGTGTATGACTTCAACACTTCCTGGAAGGCTTGCTGAAGACATTGCTCAAAGTTATTAGAGGTTTTCCAACTGACTAGTTGAGTATTGGTAACCCCAGGTGTTGCCCAAGCGCAAAGGACTGATTTCACTATGTTGGATACTGTCCCCTGTTGCAAGACTGAGAGCCCTTGACCCTCAAATTAGAATTCCTTCAGCTGAGCCTTCAAGTATTCTTCTGCCGCCTGCATGGAGAATCACCAATGGATACTGTTACCCTTTTGCAACCCAGTTCCTGTCATCTCCCTGGGCTCACTCAAAGCTAGGAACAGAACAGCAAAAAATGGTTCTGTCCCCACTAAGGCCAGCTGAGGCACCAGTAGCTGATCTAGATGAACCCCCCAAGTCCAGATAGCTGCCGTCCACATCATGCAGGACTACCTGATTCTCTGCTTCCTTCACCACCTCCACTGGCCTGGTATGCTTGCACCTCTTTGGAATTACCACTTGCACCTTCTTCAAGACTCTTCTTGTGACTCTTCTAGAGGGACTGTTCACCATAGCTGTCACCTTAAGACACCAGCCATTTTTAAACCTGTTGTCTAATCCAGTGGAGGAAAATGTTGCAGATCCTGAATGGATTAGACCTAAAGTTTTCCACCTAGGGATTAAGCAATGGAACAATCGCGCAATAGCGCTATTGCATCCTGATTTTACTAGTGATAAAGACGTTTAAAACGCCTCTAAAACAGGTGTTTGATTTGCCTTTTGAATGTGCATAAGGCACAGGCTTCACTTCCAAGATTAATAATAGAACAACAAAGTTATTTATATCTACCTCCTTAAGGAAAGCCGTGTGAAACCGGTCATTCTCTTGCGCGGGACTTTTAGCTATGTCAATCCACTCTCCTCCATTAGGGAAGTCCTTCTGTCTGTGCCTCCTTGCCCCTGGTGGCAATTCCCCTACCTCATACTATATAAGTGCAATACTATCATAATAAAAAACAGTTTTGTCTTTACACCTTTATATTCTTCTGTCCTTTTACAGACTGCCACTATACCATCAACAGGTATACTAATAAGAATTAGGTCACTGACTAACTGTTTGTAGAAATTAGCAACCCTTTGCTGCTAGCTTTACAGCAGTCAGAAGGATAATGGGACTAAACGCCCCCGCAAGGGGAAGCTCCAGCTTACGCAAATTGAGGATCTGGAAAAAGCCTGGGGGTTGTAGCAACAAGAGGCCCTACAACCCCACCTGACCCACCTTTTAATCCCTGCTCGCAAAGAATCCCTACAATTACAACATTTATGAAGTCAAAACCCTGGACGTCTTTCAAGTCCACAGTGACAACCCTGTATTGCAAGTGAGCCACTCCTCAAATAAAGTAACACACTTGTCCTACCCCTTCTGTTTCCATGGAAACACACACAAATTACTGATAGATACTGGGCTGATCACACTATGGTGGACCAGGAGTTTGCCAACTTGCAACAATTAGACCAAGTGCCAAGCAGGTTCAAGGCATTACAAGTAGCTGACTCCCGCAGAGTTGCAATCACCTACAAGACAGTACCCTTCTCTGTGAGAATGGGGAACATCCAGGTTAAGCTCTCTGGGTCAATCATGGCAGGGCTCAGCCACAACGTAATTGCTGGCCTTGACTGGCTTTGTCACAACTGTCCCTATATTGACTGGGATACCTCTGTCATCACCCTCAACAGAAATGGGGTGGGATTCCAGATTTACCCTGTGGAAATGAGCAAGTCACTCCATGATACTGTGTTTGTCAGAATAACAGAGACAGGCTTGTACAATTTAAGGGGGGAAAACTAGACTTTAACCAATGCTCAGTTGAAGTTATCCACGCTGAACCATCTGCGGTCCCCCCTTGACCTACTCACCACCACCAGCGCTTGCTGCACTCCTCAAGGAGTACAAGGATGTATTTAGTGAGACACTTGAACAACTACCTCCTCCCCGGGAGATCCAGCACGCTGTACAGCTTCAAGGATTGTTACCTAAAGCACAATCATTATACCGTCTTACACCAAAGGAAGATGAGACCCTCTGCCAGCACCTTGTGGACGCGCTTGATAAGGGCTTCATTTGCCCCTTGCTCTCTCCATACAGAGCGGCTGTCTTCTTTGTAGCCAAGAAGTACGGGTCCCTTTGTCTGGTCACAGACTACCACACCCTAAATGAGGTGACGGTCAAGAATAAATACTCCCTGCTGCTGATTGACAACCTGTTTGATACACTTTCAGGTGCAAAGGTCTTTAGCAAGATTGATCTCACTGCAGGATACAACCAGGTCCACATTGCACTAGGGGATGAGGCAAAGACTGCCTTCTACACGTGCTACGGGTTGTTTGAGTGTTGTGTCATGAACTTTGGAATCACCAACGCTCCCTCCACCTTTGCTATGTTGATGAACAAAGCATTTGAGGACCTGATTGGAGAATGTGTGGTTGTGTACCTTGACAACATTATTGTCTTCAGTCAAGATCAAACCACACACCTCCAACACCTCTGTGCTTCCTTGACACCCTTTGGAAAAACCAGCTAAAAGCTAAACCCTCCAAATGCAAGTTTCTCAAATTGGAGCTGTTATCCCTTGGGCACACCATCTCTGCCCAAGGAATAAAGCCCAACCCTGCCAAAATCAAGGCAATCACCAGCATGCCGCCCCCATTAACGTGGGCCAGGTGCAGACATTCTTAGGCATGGTTACCTACATGCACAAGTTCATTCCCAATTGCGGGGAACTAATTGCGTCTCTCACTAAGCTCCTCAATACCAAACAGCGCTTCCATTGGACCCCCGTCAGAGATCAGGCCTTTGAGATGTTGAAGCAAAGGCTCACCACAGCACCAGTACTGCAGTTCCCCAATTGAAACCAACAGTACAAACTTGAGACCAATGCCTCTGATAGGGCCATAGGGGGTGTGCTAAGGGTAGAAACTGATAATGGCATCTTCCTCCCCATGGCATATTAGTCCAGGAAACTTACTGACTTAGAGCAATGCTACCCCATCCATGATAAAGAATTGGCAGCCATTGTACACTGTATTGAGAAGTGCGCTGCTACCTGGAAGGAGCTACCTTCCCACCCTGCGTTCTGAAGGACTACAAGTCACTTCAGTACTTCAACAAACAGTCCCACTTGTCACACTGCCAAGCAGGATGGGTTGAGCGTCTATCCCCTTACCAGTTGCGCATTGAGTACAAGCCTGGAAAGCAACTTGTCACAGCTGATGCTTTTTTGCGGCTCTACGTAGCGTCCATCACTGGGGACAATGGTTTGGATCCAGGTTGACCCATGCTTTACCTCCACCCTGAGGCAACTTGCTACAAAGGCTTTAACTTGGTAACCATCTCCTGCCAGGAATATTCCTGACACTTACAGTTGTGTAATCAATAAACTGTCACCCGCCGCCAATGTGAAGGCGCCTACTGCCACTGAGCAGACGTCTGCTGCCACCACGCAGGCCCCTGCCGCTGCCAAGCAGAAGCCCACCACAACCAAGCGGTCACCTGCTGTCAACATGCAGGCATCTGCTGCCACCAAGAAGACGTCCACTGCCACCGCGCGGGCCCCTGCCACCATCAAGCAGATACATGCTGCTGCCATGCGGAAGCCTTTCATAACCAAGCCGTTATCTGCTGTCAACGTGCAGGCGCCTGCTGCCACTGAGCAGACGTCCACTGCCACCATGCAGACCCTTGCTGCCACCAAGCAGACATCCACCTCCACCGCGTAGGCCCCTGCCGCCCACACGCAGAATCCTGTCACAACCAAGCCGTTGCTTGCTGTCAACTTGCAGGCACCCACTGCCACCAAGCAGATGTCCACCGCCACTGCCTGGACCACCACCACCTCCACAAAGAAGCCTGTCACAACCAAGCTGTCTCCTGCTGTCAACGTGCAGACATCCACTGCCACCAAGCAGACGTCTGCTGCCACAACGCAGGCCCCCGCCGCTGCCAAGCAGATACAAACCACCACCACACAGAAGCCCGCCACCACCAAGCTGTTGCCCACTGCCAACATGCAGACACTTTCAGCCATTAAGCAGATGCCCCCACTCTTGCCAGCCCCACCTGCAAGCCATCCTCAAACCAGGCACCCATGGGCCAGCCTGCCAGCCACCTTCCAGCCTTTGTCCTCCCATGCCAGCAGACCAGTCCCCATCCACTCCTTTGGGAAATAGCCAGATCAGCAAATCAGGAAAGGCAATTTCCCCAAAGCCAAACTTGGGATTTGCTGCCTAATTTGGGAGCCTACCAAATGAGGAATGGACTGACAGGCTATCTAACAATGGAAATCATGCACCAAATTTAGTAAATGAATTTGGATGCATGAAGAAGACCAAACTTGCACTATGCCAATGCAAACTTGGATCCAGCCAAACCTTCTCAATTGCCAGCCACCCAAGCCAATCCAGAAAAGGGAATAACAGATGCAACTCAGACTCTTGGTTTCATAATGCTATACTTTCCAATAATCATGCCTTTCAGGTCCACTAGTATAAATAAAGACAAACCCCCCCAATGATAGTTTGTGCTATCATTGAGTGAATATCCTCCTCAATATTATCACATTAATCAATCCTTTACCCAGGCTAAGCAAGTAACTTTACTAAACCCATTACCCCTCCCCAAGTCAGAAGATGAACTACATAATCTTCAGAGCTGTCTTGACAGCTTACCTTGGGATAGGGGGCCACCAGTCAACCAATGCTCAGTTTGGTCCTGAACCACAGGGACCAAAAGGGATATTGTAAAATGAGCCAACTCACCTCAACTCAATGGTTTTGAACCCGTGGACACCTCTTGTGTCATCTCGCCCAACTCCCAACTTGGCTACTTATGTGATCTTGCAGCTACGTTACTGTACCTTGCTGTCAGCCTTAGACAATGCAGCATCCTTGCCAAAGCCTTCTGTCAGGCAGTAAACTTCTATCAAATTGTCTACGCCTTGAACAGCTTTGAGCCGCCTAACCTGCCATATTATGTTACTAAAATTTTACCCTCAATACTTGGGTATTACATCTCTAAGTTGAAGGACAACAAGAGTTAGTTCACCACTATGCTGTTAACGTCTGCTGTTGGGCAGAGACAGGTGAAAAGACGCCTTACATTCCCACCACACAACAAGGTGACACAATATTGCACTACCACCAAGCCCTGGGTCACATAAGAGGGTGTAACCTCTTTGAGATCATGAAACTGAAGGTTTGGTGGCCGCACATGCGTCAAGACATCTTGGACCTCTATGAGACGTGCATGTTGTGTGAAAAAAACACGTCCAAACCTGTACCCCCAAGTCTTTCCTGCCCATCAAGGCCATGGAACCCTTCAAGCAGTGGGCCCTTGACATTGTGGGGCCACTCCCCAAAGACAGACTGGGAAAGAAGTACATTATCACTGCCATCAACTACTTCACTTGCTGGCCAGTGGCCTGGGCAACAACCAACCACACCGCCACCACCATCACCTGCTTTATTGGCAAGGAAATTGTGGCCTGCTTTGGGCAACCAAACGTCTCATCACAGATGGTGGCCCTGAACTTGTTGGGCATGTCATGAAGGCATACTGCGCCAAGAACGCACTCCAACGTATAGTTACAACCCCCTACCACCCTCAGGCCAATGGGCGTGTGAAACAGTTAAATGGCTCACTGGTTCAATTGATTGCCAAGCTCTTGCAGGAGCACCCTAACACCACATGGACTGAACACTTGCCCACCACTCTACTTATCCTGCAAGCAAGAATCAACTGGGGACAGGGTTCAGCCCCAGCACCCTGGCCTTTGGAATGCCTGACAGTCTGACAGGAGTTGAACAGGGAAAGCTACGGTCCAAGGTTCCTGACAAGCCTCCCCTAGTAACAACTTTATCCCTAGGTCAATGGCGTGCCAAAGCCCAGGAAATCAAACACAAGCAGATTGCAGGAGGGACAAAGCACCTTGAAGCTAGATACACCGTAGGTGACCTTGTCTACACTCTCAATCCCAATTCTGCCAAGTTGAAACCCAACCACCTAGGGCTTTCAAGATAGCTGCGGTCTATGACAATCATATCTATCAACTCAAAGACACCCAAGGAAATACCAAGAAACTTCACCATGATTGCTTGTTCCCATGCCATGCCATCCCCAAACAAAAGCTGTTTGTGTGGACCTTCCCAGACCTTCCACAGACTCTGGTTTTGGTGTTTGATGACAAGCAGGGGGCAAGGGGGGTGTTGCAACCAAGCTTCCAGACTTTCCTGCTAACGTATCTTACAATACACAGGGGGCGCTCAATGAGCCACCCCTTGACGTATCTAACAACATGAACTAATATGGTGGCAATATTGAATGGCAGGTACTTCATCCTAATTAGGAGTGCTACCAATTTGACTTGCTGATCCCCACAAAAGTTATTCCTTGGCTTCAAACCTTACATGGAACTTCCCACCATGCCACCCCTGTGTGGCCTTGTGGCTTTCCCCATATGGTATATTAATCACAGTATTCTACAATAAACAACACCTTGCTCTTATTATTCTGTCCTTTCTATTGGACTGTTGTCTTCCCCAATTCCAAATACTGAATCGTCATTTGTTCAGTTGCAACAAGTTGCAATGGTTTCTGATAAATTAGAAATTTGGCCAAGTCTCAACAACATTATAAGATTGAAAATCCACCACTGCTTGTGCAGTTTCCTGGGCCAACCAGCTTTTAATTACAACACAAATCAGGATGGACTGCATAAAACACTTTAAATTATAAATATATTGAGGGATCTGATAGGTATTCCCAGGACTGTTCAAAGAGCCAATATTTACTTCTTTGCTGTAACTGTGCTGTTTTAGAAGAGTTACAAGAGGAAAAATAATTGGAAACTAGATAGTTATCTTTATTGAGATATTAATGTTATATAGTTATTGTGAGTCTGGATAGTAAGAGCATGATTATGACAATCACTCAGTTGGGTTGGTAGGGGATGGCTTGATCCTTATAATGAGTCAAGTGCTAAATTGAGCTGACCATTGTGAAGGGATTGTCATTTTGTCATGTTCCTGGATTTGGTAATTCAAGTCAACTTCTTCATTTGGCTTCAGGTTACTGGGAAGTCAGATTGTGGGTCACAAGCCTGTTTAGTCAGAACCTTGCTGGCGGGTTGAGCCTGCAGTTTTGACACCCCCTGGCTGAGGATTGGCTTCCTCTGTTGGTAGGTCTGCTGGGAGGTTGTCAGGAGCACAGGTGCCATACTGTACTAGCTGTTGTTTGGTTGCAGGGAGGACAGTTTCACATTGCTTCTGTTGGGCCTTGCAGGGACAGAGTCTGTTGTGGTGTAGGACTTTATCTTGATTTCTCTTGCCCAATCCTTGCACTAGATGTAAATTTATGCCTCCTCCTTAGGCCTCCACTTCAATTCCTGTCAAATGCTTGGGAATTTCTACCAAATTATGTTTGAATATTTATCCAAAAGATTACTGAAAAAGCCCAAGAAAAGCCATATATTTAATATTTTGGAATTATTCTGAAGATGCCCCCATCTAACCCACCCAAGAGACATCTCTGGTTAAATATCATGTTCAAAAGCGGCCAGGAGCAGTGGTAATTGCATCCAAAACATTTTCCAGATTTTAGTTGGTTCATTTTTCCTTTTGACTATGTTCATTTGAATTTTTTCAAGATCTTCCTGCCTCAAGAAATGTATTTGTATCTGCTCATATCATTGGCCAACTGGTTTGTGACATTCAATCTATCACCCCAATCCTATCACATACCTATGAATGGATGCAAGAGTTGTAAAAGACCTTGCTTCAGCATTCTCTACTCTAATAAAGTTCAAAATTTGTTAGTCTAATTTGGCCATTTGGTTTTTTTCTGTTGCTTTTGGTGTTCAGTTGATTCCTTCCCCCCTTTGACCTCCCAGGAATTGTTGGTGACAACCTTTTGGTTGTTGCTGAAGCCTCAATTTTATTGTGGTTGAGAGCTTGGTTTTATTTTCTCTTAACCTGCTCCACAATTATCACGCTAGTTAAATGTTGTTTACCTTTAACAAAATGGTGGGCCCTTCTTTTTCAGGCTGTAACTTGCTTTTGTCTATGTTGATTACTCATACTTTGTTGCCAATTTCATGTCTACTTTGGATGAGTGTCACAGTAGTATCATTTTTGCCTGGGATAGATTGCCCAAAGAAAAAGAATGGGGCAAGGAAATGTCAGGAATATTCCTGACAACAACTTGTCAAAAGACAAAATTTCTATCATTATTGCATCTAAAGACCCTGAAGAATATTTGCAGCAGTTCCCCCTGGTTGGAGAAACTGCCGCAAAACAAAAATTAGAAGAAAAATAATTTAGAAATTCTAATTCTTTAGTTTTCAGCGTTTATAGGCTGACCGTGGACCGTGTGGCCTGCCGCACGCCCGCTCTTGCCACCCAGCCTGCTGCCCAGAAAGCCAGTCAGCGGCAGGCAGCATGCCCCCAACAGTGGGGCCGTCCAACCCTGCCAAATGGAGAAATTGCCAAAACAAGAAATCAAAAAAGACAATTCTCCCAACACCCAATTTGGGGAGAACTGCTGCCCAAATTTGAAAGCTACCAAATCTGGATGGGGTTGACAAGCAGCCCTGCCAAACAATTAATGCAGTAGCTGCAAAAACTAAATTTGGATGCATGAAAGCATCCAAATATTCATCAAATCAATGAAAAAATGGATTAACAATTCATTAGCTGCAAACCCCCCTCCAAACCCATTCCAAAAAGGGAATTTCAGACAACACCAAGTGTTTGGGATTCCCTGTTCAATGTTTTTCATTATTCATGCCTCCCCAAGGCTGATAGTATATAATAAAGCCAGTTCACTTGATAATAGTTTGTGCTATCATTGAGTGAAATTACCCCTCAATAGTATCACATAAATCAAAACAAACTTTTAAACAACAAGAAGTCAAGACACTAAGCTTTATCTACCCTTCCCCAGGACTAAAGGAGATGAACCACCTATCTTCTTGGCTGCCCTCACAGCCTTCCTTGGAATTGAGGGCCACTAACACTATCAACCACATGGGCCTTTTAAAGAAACTACCAATGTGTATTTTTACAAGGAGCCAACACAGCTCAACTCCTCCAATCAGTACTCCTGGCCCACATTGGTTTTTCCCCAATCAACTCAGCCCATAGCCATCTACAACATGATGTACTATGTACTTACGTATTTTGCTGGTAATTTTGGCTGATTTAACGTCTACTGTCAGGATACCAGGAGTATTGTGATGCTCCTGCAGGTGAGGGAAGAGTAGAGTCAGGTACTGGCATGGCCCACCAGATGATGGGACATAACTTTACCTGGTAGGAAAGGGCCTTTCCAGCCAAATCCCAGGGTCCAGTTGCTAGCAATGCAGAATCAATCAATACTGTGAGCGCCAGGTATAGCACTCCCAGGAATTGTCTACTCTGGCCAGCGGCATTGGAAGTGGGTGGGTTGAGATGGTTGGTTTGGGCGTTGGGGGTGGTTCCATTGGGATCAAGTAGGTAGCAGGGTTGTTGTATTTCCCATTGAAGATCAAAGGGTATATAATGATTTCTCTGCTGTCACAGACAATTTGGTAGGGGTCCTTGGGAGTGTCTGGGCAGGTGGACCACTGCAAGCCTTCCAAGATCCAGGGTTTTTGATTAGGGTTGTGGTGATACTCATTGAAGTGCACAGGGCCAAAGGGAGCATTGGGTGGGCAGTAGTAGTCAAAGGCTCTGGTTTTATCAACTGGAGTCTGACTATCAATTCCTGAGGATGGATGCTGGTGCTTTGGTGATTGCAGATGGAAGAGTATAAAAAATATGTAAGGAATCAGGTGGGTGAACTAAAGGTTCATAACAACTTTATTTGATAAGGATGACAATACATAACTTTTCAGGTGCTTATGACTTATATACTTACTCACATGCAAGTGCCTTTGGGAATTCTTCTGGTGCTATATGTGTGGCATGGCCTGGCATCTCAGGTTCTGCTGTTTGGTTGGCTACTTTATGGTCATTTTTGGGGTCTTCAGGAACAGTTGTTTGTCTTATTGGGGGCCCATCTTGGCCTGGCTGGTCATTGGTTCTGGAAGGTTTGGCTGCAGGAGTCATGGGGGCTTCTCAATCCAATCATCATTTTGGGACTGGCTTGACAGGCATTTTTGAGGTGGGCTTGAACTAGGAGTTCTGGGCATCTAAATTTAGCTTGCCCAGGCCCAGCCAAGCCCACCAAGGCTTGGACATAGCTTTTGGGGCCCAGAATGGGCCTCACAGCTACTTCCAGAGCAGGAGTGGTTCCTGCATCTGGAAATTTGCTTTTTAAAGAAAACTTGGGTGCAGGTGAGCTCCTGCTCCCCCTGCCTGGTGGCTGGGAGCAGGTTTGAATCCTGCCATGGGATTTGAATTTTTTATATCTGTAACATCCACACTAAAGTGTTTTGATGGGTAATGATGATTTACCCTATTGTAACAGCGCTCACTGGGTTACAAGTTGCAAACTTGGGACTGTACCTTGCTATAATACTCTCCCAATTTTTGGGTCTTTACAGGAAAGCGGCAAAACCTTTGAAAGTGGTAGATGATTTGAATTTAGTCATTGACAAAAGATGGGTTAAAGCTGCCCCTGTTGATGGTGAAGGAATTATCCTGAATCTCCCTGAATTTTGCCCAAATAATTATGCATTGAAGATTACAAGATATCACTACCCAGCAGTGTTTGGCATTTTTCTGGCTGGTTGCCAAAAAATATCAAATTATGAAGTCATTGACGCTTTGGCAGAAGTCTCCAGCCAAGAGGTGAAAATATTTCTGGCCGTCCAATCAGATTCAAGTTTGTCTCTCCCAGTTGAGTTATATTCTTCCTATTTCCCCTCTGAAAACTTGTTTTCAGATAGTTTTACCTACTAGCAATAAAGCCATTCCCCAGTATATGAAAGCTACCTTGGGGTCAAAAATCCCCCCTTCTCAGGCCATGGCTGCCGCTGTCTTGGCATGGCTGAGAAAAGTCTCCACACAGGACCAGCAGGTTTTGTACCCCTTATCTCAAAACCATTTTTTTGGTGTTCCATTTACATCTTCTGTTTTTTGTGTTGCTCATCCTCTTCATTTCTTGTTTTATCCCCTTCCTTTGTAGATTTGTAGGCTTAAAGCTTCAGTGCACAACTCTTTTCTCAGTTCTTATTTTAGTCTGGGCAATTTATCCCTACAACTTCTATTTGAGCTTGGATCTAATTTACACTACTCTAACAATGGGAACAAATATGTCTTTTAAGTGTTTGTCTTTTCTCTCATTTTGACTTTTGTTGACACAGAGTACTTGAGGGTCTGAACAGGGTGGTACTGTCAGGAACCAATTCCTGACATCATTAATTATCCTCAAGGGATTGTTAAATTTTTTATAATTATGGTTTAGGATTTCCTAATAACATTTTAATAATTTCCCTGATTATCCAATTACTCTTATGATTGTTTCACCTCCAGGGTATTGTGAAACTCTATATCATTCATCACCAAAACCCAACTGCAATTTTTCACCCTTGTAATCAACTGAGCTCAACCCCTTGCTCCTGATATGTAATAGATGTGATTGAGATCTCCTGATGTTAGTCCTTATGGTTATTTAAGTGAATAATGCCATTCCTTGATTCTTGTTTGTTTAATAAAACCTTTATCCTGTTCCCAATTACCAGATTTACTGCTTGCTACAATAGTTTGAAATAGGAAACCTAGCTAGTGCCTATAATGCTTACTACTAATATTGGTGGTGGCTTGGGTGTATTAGTTTTGCTACTATGTATGACTTTCTTCTTGATCTCCTACAATACTGACTTGGTCCTCTTGGGTGTGATTCCTGCTATGAAGAATGCAAGCACTACTGCTGGGTTGATGAAAATTACCACCTTGCATGAAATCAATATGAAATACTGGATGGAGTACAGAGACCTTATTCTTGTGAAAGGGGTCCCTGACAGGTACCTTATTTGGTATTTCTAACTTAGTGTCTTGAATGACATTTCTCCTAAAATAAATGGTAAACTCCAACTAGGAGAATTGAACTCAGGACCTGACTCTGATGGTTGTAGGGATCCTGCGGACCCTTGGGCTGTCTGCCCATGTTTTTTACAGCTAGCCAATGAAAGAGCTGGAACAAGCAGCAGTTCAAATCTGATTAATCAAGGGAATTTCAGGCCTTCCTGTACACAAATTTTCAGAGTACAGAGGAGCGTCATAGGCTGGTGATTGATCTGGATCAATCTAGATTGCTGGTAGTGCTGAACCAACATAATGTCACCCCTGTCATGGCTGACAGGCCGTCTGAAAGGGGGTTTGCTGCTCAGCATGATGAGTCAAAGTCTAAAGAGAATTCAGATGTTTGGCAAAAGTCTGGGCTGTCTGGCCATGTGATCTCTGGTAATGTATTGAGCCCAAAGTTACTCCAGAAGATGCACAGTTTGTGGGGCAAAGGTTGATCCAACTTATAGTTTCTGAAAGCTTCTTGATCCATAATGATGGGAACACCAGTAGCAATGATGAAGACATGAGGATGTTACCTTTGGATTTTCAAATAGAGGTCATTTTAATAGAAGAAATGACAGGCCAGAAGGTTTAAAATGTGCCCATAACTCTCATGCTGTGTCAGGGATCCAAGCTTGGGCAGCTGGCTTGTCATTTTCCAGGATTACATGGTCTGGGTTTTTTCAGGCAGAGCCCACTACAAGAGAGAAGCTAGCTTAAATAGGTAGGAGAAGGACTTCCCCCACCAAGGACCATGGGCTGGCAGCCAGAATTATAGTGTCAATCACCCCTGTGAGGGTGATATACACAATTCCAAACAGCTTGTTAGAGTGGTTGGTTGGGAGGTCAGGTGAGGAGACAGGCATTGGCTTGGGGATCACAGTGGTTTCATACCAAGTTTATAGGCAGAAAGGTAGTTGAACTTGCCTCTAAACAATTTTGGTGATGATAGGAACCAAGGCCCTTGACAGTTGTATCTAACTGCTGATTTTATGCGGGCCAAGAGATCTAGTTCAAGGATCCTTTCTGGGGTGTATTCCTTATATTCAGGTTTCAAAGGATCTTATGTTAAGTGAATGGGCCCTAGGAACCACCTGGGGGACAGGATTCTGAGGTCAGAAGAGCAGATGGGCTGGGTGATCTTGTACTGAATTGATAGATGGCAAATATAAAATAAGGCAGCAGTTATGGAAGCCAAAATAACATAACCTTTATTCAAAAATGGAAATAAGTTTAGAGCGCAGGGTCTACAGGTCTATATAACACTCCACCTCCAAACTTAACATTTTCTTTGAGGAGTTCATCAGAGCATTAGGAAATATGGGGCCAGGAGGTCTGGGCACTTGGGTTTAAAGGCAGCAAAATGGCACCTGGGCTGTGAGAGAGGGGAGCTAAACTAACTAAGTCCGGCTCCCATCCAGGCAAAACAAACCACCAGGATGCCGCCCAGTGGAGAACTGGGACGGCCGCTCAAAGGGGGTACCACAGGGAGGACACAGAGGACATCTGGGGCAAGTATGCATTCAGGGCCATCAGCGCCAAGCTGGTGAGCAACCAGGGAGTACAGGTGGGGGTGGGCATCACAGGAGTGCGTAAGGGCACCAAGCTGCTCTTCTCCAGGTCAGGGAAGGAGGCCATTGGTCCCACCTCACCCACAGGGGCAAGGGAGGCATAGTTAACGTCACCCAAATCTAGATCATCATACGTCAAGCTCTTCACCACAGCCTCTCCAGAATAAAGGAGATTGCCGGGAAGACTCAAAAAGCTGGGAGGATCTTCCCTCATAAGCCGCGCAGAAGAGGAGATTCTTGACCACAGGTCTGGAGAAGTCAACTACAGGAGGAGCAGGAAGGGGACCAGGGAAATTACAACAAATTTAACAACTGTGAGTATCATGGTTGTGTTCTCCTTAAAATTTGGATAAGAATGATAAATTTTTTGGAACAGAAAGCAGCAGAATTTGCCACAGTAAGGGTAACCACAAACTGGAAGGGAAAGCAGCAGTGGAATGGGTCTGGGGGGCCTTGGGCATGGTTGCGGGTGCCTTGAACAAAGGCAAAATCAAAGAGCAGGTTTGAAAAAAGAAAATAAATAAAAACTCAAAGTTACAATAGGTATTATAATGAATTTTAAATGAAATTTTAGATTTGAGTTGTGTTTTTGTGAGCAAAAACAAAACAGAAGAGAGCTATACGCCCGAGCTTCTTCAGGAAGAGCCAGAAGAGAAGGTGGGTTCAAACCAGGCTGCCATAAGGTAAGTTTAATAAACACTATTAACACATTAAAATTCAAACTAGGAGAACTCCAAACTGGGACTCCACCACCTGAAAATTTTAAAATTTTAACTGAAATCCAAACTTTTAATCTAACTGGAAAATAGACAAGCAGGGGACTGAAAGTCCCATTGCTTTGTTAAAAGGGATGGGTTGCAATAAAAATGATCACATGACAGCTGGGGCTGGATCTAATTGGCTAGGGGGAAAACTTTGCTGGGTTGGCTCAGGGGGACTGGAGAGTTTTACTCTAATTTCCACAATCTGATCTGATAGGCTGGAAGGGGTGCCAGGCATTTGGGGTTCAACTGAGTTGTCAAGCGTCAATGTGGCAACCTTTTATTGGGTAACTCTGATAGTTTTTAACAATGGACAACACCAGGCTAGTAAGTAGTCTAAATTGACCAATGTTTCTTCCCAGGGGGGAGCAACCAAGGGCAGGGAATCTGCGGGGTAGGCTAGCACAAACCTCTCATCAACTGTGTGTGCTAAATCCCCTAAAGAGTGGAGGGGTTTGGCTGGCATTTCTGGGCCTTTCTTGATGCAGCAGGGGAAGATTTTACGGTCTAATGCCAGGGGTGGCAGTGAATTTACATGGGTCAGGAGTTCTTTCATTAGTCTAAAACCTCAAATTGGCAACTTGATTCTCTTGCTCTAGGTTCACAGTCATGGATTTGGGCCACAGGCCCATGCCTTCTTCCGGGGATGGTTCTTGATTGGCCACTAGTGTAGACTTTAAGCTCATGAAGCTAATAGTAGGAATTTCTTGGCCTCCATTAGGCGCCTGGATCATTACTTCATTTGGTGAAATTATTCCTTGGATTTGGCTGACTTCACCTCTAGGACAATCATTCTTAGCCTCAGCTTGCAGGGGCTTGACCCCAAGAAAATGCAGACAGGAGGCCCACGGGGTTTCAGGGTCAGGGTTTGAATCCCACTCTCAGGTCTGGGTTTCAAGGGGAGAAGAATGGTTAATCCTGACATCCCAGCTGGTCAATCTGCTCCCTTATGTTACCCATGTAGTCCCCACAGTTTCAGGGTATTTGTCAGGGATCCAGTCTTGGGCGGCCTGCCTGCCGTTTTTAGGGGTAACTCGGGACAGGTTTTTTGCAGACAATGCCCACCACAAGAGGGGAGCTAACTTTAAAAGGTAGGAGGCAGACTTTCCACCCAAGACCACAGGCTGGCAGCCAGGATTATAGTGTCAATCACCCCTGTGAGGGTGATGTACACAATCTCAAACAGCTTGCCAGAATGGTTGGTTGGGAGGTTGGTAAAAGAAGCAGGCATAGGTTTTGGGGTCACAGGCAGTTCCATGGACAGGTTGTAATCAGGGAGATAGTTGAATTTCCCTCTGAACAACTTGGTTGTTGAAAATATCCACGGGCCTATTTGGTTGTATCTAACAGCAAATTGTATGCGGGCCAGGGGATCAAGTTTGAGTATCTTTTCTGGGGTGTATTCCTTGTATTCAGACTTCAGAGGATAGTTGGTAAAGTGAACAGGTCCAAAGGGTATACCAGGAGGACAGAAAACAGCAGGCAGTGGGGCAGGGGGACCAGGAGATCTTGAACTGAATTGGTAGACAGCAAATACAAAATAAGGCAATAGTTTTATGAGCCAAATTAACATAACCTTTATTCAAAAATGGCAATAAGTTTGGAGCGGGGGTCCTTGGATCTATATAGTACCCCCCTCTAAACTTAACACTTTCCATGGGGGGTTCATCAGGGCATTGGGAAGGCCAGGGCCAGAGGAACTGGGTGCTTGGGTCCAAAGGCGGCAAAATGGCACTTGGCCTGGAGTTCTTTCATTGGTCAAGAATCTCAATTTGGCTACCTGATTATCTTGCTTTAGTTTCAAGGTCATGGGACCAGGTTGCAGGCCTGTGCCTCTTTCCTGGGTTAGCTCTTGATTGGTTGCTGGTGTAGACTTCAAGTTTATAACACTAATAGTTGCCAAATCAGTGCCTCCATTAGGCGCTGTGATTAATCCTCCATTTGGCGTGATGATTTCTCTGGTTTGTCTCTTTTTGCCGCATGGTTCAATACGCTTGGTATCAGCTTGTGGGGGCTCAATCTCAGAAAAACGCAGGCAGGCGGTCCACAGGCCCAAAGGAATCCAGGGTTGGGGTTCAATTCCTGCTCCTGGGCCCGGGTTTCCAGAGAGGAAGAATTGTCAATCCTGACAGTATTATAACTGGGTAGACAGTAGAGTTTTATGTAACCTCAATGTTTTTAATGACCTTGGTATGGGAGAATTTAGTGTCAGGCTATGAGAATGGCTTCTTTCTGGGATTTATACTGCATATCTGGCTTGTGATGTGAGAGGGAGTTAAAAGGAACAAACACTTTGAGAGGCTTGTTACTTGGGCTTGAAGTGCCCGTTCTAGATTTTGGCTCTGGTAAGTGACCCTCTGGGATGTCCTCTTGGATAGTCGTACCGCGTCCTGTTGCAGGAGCTGGTTAGTATTGTAATGTCTGTCTGTTAAAAAATAAAATAGAACTTATATTTTAGATTAAGCATGTTTTTTATGTTTTAGTTTAGTTTTTGGTAATGATTTCTCTCAATTCAGCCTTAAGTAGTATAACAGTTCCTATTTTAGAGATTTGGATTGCATAATATTTTACTATGCTCTGTTTTGGAACTTTTTTGTTTTATATAATTCTCCTGTGTAAATATGGTTATAAAAACCATCTTTTTGATTGAATTTAGTGCAAGAAGAACTTCCTTCTTAGGTTTGGTTTGTCTTGGTTTACTTTCTGAATAGTCAATTCTAATTACAGATACTGCAACAAATGTTTGAATCTACTGGTAGCTCTTGCTTATAAGTAAGTTGAAATTTGGTTATTGGATTTGATAATCTGTTGGGAAGTCAACCTGCATCAAGGTAAGGAGAACTTGATGGCAGACAGCCCACAGGCCTGGAGGGAAGGGCCTACCACAGTATGAGAGCTAACTTTACAATATAGGAGAACAACTTTACAAGCAAGGCCTAAGGCCCATTAGTGGGCACTGTAGAATCAACTAGTCCAGTGAGCCTTATGTAGAGGACACCAAATAGTTGAGATGAGGTTGATTAATTAGCAACCACACTTTTTGCAAGCGGTTAGGCTACAGGGTTACAGGAGGCATCATGGGCACTGTGAGATTAGGCTGATTGGCCACAAAATGATCAGGCTAATCATTGCACACAGATCTTTATCAGTTACACGGTGTATTGTCACTAGGTCAATATTCTATTAAGTGTAGTAATTATATGCTGTATAATCAGCAATCTATTATACTTGATATGGCAGTTATACACTGTGTAATTTTCAGTTTATTATGATAGATGCAAAAATTATACGCCATATTATCACTTGATTATCATTCCAATGTGTACTGATTATACGCTGTATAATACCTAGTTTATTATAATTGATATTAGCATTATACGCCGTATAAACGTTAGCCAATATAGTGTTTATCATTGATTATATGGTGTGTAATCTTGAAATCATCAATTGTATATTTCTCATCTTAACCCACTGGACATTTTATCAACTCAGTCCACCCAATCTGATAGACATATATGAGTATATCAAACAAGTGATGTGCATATGGCTAAGAAATACCAAGTTTGGATCAGAATTACAGAGCAGATAATCCACAAGTCAATATTGGATCAAGCCTGCTATTATATGGCATATAATCCTCAATTTGGCCTGTTGCATTAATAAGCAGAAGGCTTGCCAGCCAGAAAAAGATCACTGATTAAGCCCTACAAATGGAACACCAGGATTCTACCTTCCAATGTTGGAGGACAGATTAGGGATCATTTATAAGTATCAAATAAGTACGGTGTAGTTTCCAGCGCAATAATAGATGTGTAAGATACAGAAAATCAATAAATGACAGTAGGCTAGCTCAAGAAGAGTGTAAGCTGTAGCTGAAGTGCCATGTATGCCTGCTAAGACCAGTAGCAACACACGTGCCAAGGACAGCCAATCAGGATAGGCGCAGCCAGCAAGGATGGACCTATTGCAAAGGTAGCTACTGAGAACTGTCTGAAAGGACAAGAAGAAGGGTTGTTGCTGTATATTGATACAGACACCTGAAATAATGACAACAAGTTCTTAGTTACACCTGGATAGATTGCAGCCTCTGGCTAGATTGTACTCCAGTTTCAATAAACCTTTGAAAATACCAGCAATAACCCAAGTTGCTCAGCATTGGTGCTCACTCAAAATTGAGCCTCTGCCAATGCCCACGGAAACTGTCCCTGCCCGCAAAGGATTGTCCTTGGCTCCACCTCCGCCCAGCTTTTCTGATAAGCATGGGTACAAGATTGAATCATCTGACAGTGAGTGTGCTCTTGTCTTTTCTGTGAGCAACCCTGTGGTTGTTCACTCTCCCACAGCCGTCCCTTTGGTTGTGGCTCCCCTCTCCTCTGTTCCTGAGGTCCCCACCTTGGTTAGTGCCTATGATCACACGCAGATTTTAGAGCTGGCCAAGACTCTACTTTGTGGATTCTGCCTCCGTCTTTCAAAAAAACTGACCAGAACCTCAGCATCTTCTTTCACTATTGTGACCAGGAGACCTGTTGGCAGCTCTACTGGCTTTATCAAAACACTTCATTCCAAGCCCTCCAGGAGCGCCTTTCTGGAGGAGACCACACTATGGAATACCTTGCTAGCTTTGTACAGCCCTCTGTAAAGCAGCTCCAGCTTGTTGCTGCCCGTCAGAATCTTGTGTTGTCTTCTTTGGGGGATGCCCTCCTCTCCTGCCGTCATTATTGGGCTGAGCAGTGGGCCATGGCTAACACCTCCTTTTCAAATATGTGTGCTGTGGTCCTGTCTAAACAGTCCATTCTGGGAATGCTCATGTCCATACTGATGAACTTATTGACATCCTCAACACAAAGATGAGGTCTATGATATACAAGGCAATGGACGCTTGTGGAGCCTCTCTGTCATGGCTTTGGGACGTACACAAGTTCTGTGCCAAATCCAATAAGTTCAGCATGCACATGGCAGATGACTTAGCCACCACTGACCAGAATGTAATTGCCCTAGACAAGGAGGTGGAACAGCTGGGTTTGCGTCTTCACCAGTTTGAGAAGTATGTTCTGGATGACTTCCAGCGCCTAGAAGCAAAGGTTGACAGCCATATGAAAGTATCTCACTCAGCCACGCCCAAACCGCTGCTTTGCCCAAACAATGCTAGGATTATAGCACTGGAGACAAAGGTAGCAACCCTGGAAAGCATAATCAGTGGATACAAGGAGGAGTTTGCCAGAGCCCACAAAACCATAATGGCCCTACAATCAGAACAAGTGACTATGAAGAACGCTATTTCACACCTGACCAAAACCACGCTGGGTGTAGAGTCTGAGATCTGCCAGAAAGGCCTGCAGATAGACAATCTGAATGTCCATGACCTCCTGGCCAGAATGGAAGCCCGGGTTCACCTAATGGAAACAAAAGGCTGTAAATGTATCCCCATCAGCCAGCAGACAACATCCTCTATGCCTACTGATCACTATGAGGACGCCAACAACATCTCTGAGGAGAAAGTGGAACACACAAACAGGGGGATTCCCAAGGTGTTCACCACTCTTCCTACCAGAGAACCATTCACGCCAAAAGCCACGCCTAGGGCTAGGTGTAGTTATATGGCAGATAGGCAATCAACTTCCTCTCCCTTCCAGCTCACTGAGCCTACAATCACTAGTGAACAGTTCAAACCTCTCAACCTCCCTAAATTTGACAAGCAAGGGAATGTGCATTCCTTCCTAAGACTTTTTGAAATGGCAATGAGAGGCGCCAGCAACCACCAGAAGGCAACCACACTCATCACCATCCTAGACGCAGTAAGCACCAACTTAGTGATGCCACAACTACCTGCAACTTACTGGAGCTACCAAGAAGCAAGACAGGCTGTACTCAAGGAGTTTGGTGGAGAGGATATTCTCTTCACTAGGAAATCTAAGTTTGGAGCCATAAAGTTTGCTCCAGGCAAAACACTACAAGAATTTACGGAAAGGTTATATCATGACACGCTGGTACTCCTTGGTTCTGGAACAATCTCCACCTTTGACATTTGCACTGGGATGAAGCAGGCAACCCATCCCTATAAAGAGCTCCATAGAGCAATGGCCCCTGCCTATGCAAAGGGCAAATATGTGCCAGAAATTGTGGAACATCTTTTTAGCCACTCTGAAACATTTGGTCCCCCTAATAGGCCTGAACCTAAGCAACCAAAGACAGTCTACAAGAAACCATGCTTTCAGAAGAAGGATTCCACCAAGTCCTCTGAACACCCTCCTGATGTGAAGAGTCCCTACTGCATTGCCTGCAACACAGCAGGACACTGGAAATTAAAATGCCCAACCAATGCCAAAAAGGTACATGTTGTGCAATCCCATCCCGCTAGCATCAATGAGGGAAAATCCAAGGTGGAGTAGAAGAGGAAAATTCTACCTTTGCCAAATCCCTTAACCTTCCCATTTAACCTGGCCCCAAAAACATTGCCCTGAAAGCTGCATGAAGACACAATTCATATATTTGTAGCCAACAACCTCTACGCTGTGACTACCCACTCTAAAACTAAAGTCAAGCACAAAGAGGCCGCCTTGGACAAAGTATCAAAACCATATGTAGCTCATTTACAGGACGCCAGAGAAAACGCTGTTTGCCATGCTCCAATGATACCCCAAACTTGAAGACAATACAAGTAGCTTTCCCTCTGGAGGAGCTTAATTCCGCATACCCCAATGTCTGCAAAAGCTTGCTCTGCACTTTGGAGAGTGACAAGGAGAATAGGATACACACATTAAAAAGCCTCAATGACTCTTATATCAATTGTACCTACATTGAAATATTGGTTAACAAACATTGCATTTGAGCAATAGTGGATAATGGTGCTCCATTTAACATCATCTCCACTAAGATGGTGAAGAAATTGGGTATAGCCCCAGATGGTGACTACAGATTGCCCTTTGGTACAGCTGGTAAAGAACCCACTTACTCTGTGGTAGCATACAGTGTACTACCTATGCAATTTGGCTCCATTGCGGTATCTGCCCCAGCAGTTGTACTGCCAAATAACACCTACAATTTTCTCATAGGCACCTGCTTCCTGATGAAATATGGAGCCATGACACGTTGGGGCCTTGCCACCTTTGAGATCCTTGGTCAGAACTTACCCTTGTTCTTCAGTAGAGAAGGTCAAGATACCACTCCCAGGCCCTGCAAATTTGTCAACCTGGCCTACACCAACGGAATTGTCCCTATGGAATACAAACTTGTTGGGAAATAGACGTAAACCCCCTACACAGATTCTGGAACATAAGGGTATTCTGCTGAGGACCAGGTCTTCATTTTCCCTGGAACCTGGACTCCAGAAGATTCAGAGACTGGGTTGTCTGTGGTTGTCCCTGAAGGGCTATATGGAGAAGTCATCAAACCCTGGGGCTGTTCTTGCTTCAAACCATGCATTGCGCCAGGCATTGTTACCCCTGGCCAACCTCACAAAGAAGGCGCTTTCTATCAAGAAAGACCAAGTGGTAGGTTTCTTACACTTCTACCCTGCAGAGGAACTATCCAAGGTTAAGGGATTTGATACATTCAAGGAAATGGGTATACTGGATGACCCTGAACCAGCAGTCCACCTGACTAAACCCCTAGCAGACCTTTCCTCCCTTGGTCCTGATGAGCAAGCTCAGGCATCATTGCTTTTTGAGAAGTTCTGCTCAATCTTTGCTGAAAGCAATCATGATCTGGGCTGTGCTGAAGGAGTAACCCACCACATTGATACAGGGTTCACTCCTCCAATCCGTATACGCCCCATACAACAATCAAAAGCAAACAAAGAGGTTGTCTTGGATGAAGTCAGCAAAATGTTAAAACAAGGCATGCTGATCCCATCCAAAAGTCCTTGGGCATCTCCTATTCTGATTTTCAAGAAGAAAGATGGCTCTAACCCAGTTGTCATCAACTATTGACGCCTCAACAAGGTCACCAAAAAGGACTCATATCCCTTGCCTCACATAGATGACGCATTAGACCGCCTCAGAGGCACCAAGTACTTCTCCGCCATGGACCTCATATTGGGCTATTGGAAGATCAAACTACCCCCCCCAAAGAACAAGAAAAATGTGCCATCATAACCTCACAAGAACTATTCCAACCAATGAGGATGCCACAAAGGATGTGCAATGCCCCTACAACTTTCCAGCAAGCTATGGACACCATTCTTGGTGACCTTAAACTCTCCTGTGTCCTAGTGTACTTGGACAACATCAATGTCTTCTCTAGGACTTTCACCAAGCATCTAGCTCACCTGGAAGAGGTCTTCAAGAGGCTAGTGGCTGCCAATCTTAAGATAAAGCCACATAATTGCCTGTTCTTCAAGGACCAGCTGGAATACCTGGGCTTTGTCATAGATAGTCAGGGCCTGCATCACCAAACCCGCAAAAACCAAAGCTCTATCTAAGATGAAGCAACCCAAGTCAAAACACAGTGTACAGGTCTTCTTGGGTATGGTTGGTTACTATTGACATTTTATCCCCTGCTTTGCAGCCATTGGAGAACCTCTCTTTCATCTGCTGAAATCAGGAGTTGATTTTGTATGGAGCAAGCAATGTCAAGGAGCCTTCAACAAACTACACCTGGCCTTGTTGAGCAACCCTGTTTTGATGTACCCAGACTTTGACAGACCCTTTGTGATCCATACCAACACCTCACTTACAGCAGTTGGGGCTGTATTATCCCAACTCAACAACAAGAGACTCAAACACCCTGTAGAGTACGCTAGTAGGACGCTAAACATTCATGAACGCAACTATATGGTGACATAGAGTGAATGTAGAGCAGTCATCTACACATGCAAACAGTTTTGGGTCTACATCCATGGCATATGGTTCACAGTGGTCACAGACCACGCGTCCCTAGTTTGGCTCCAGAGACTCAAGGAGCCAGAAGGCTGACTTGCCCAATGGGCACTGAAACTACAGGCCTTGGACTACAAAATCCTCCATTGCCCTGGCAGTAAACACCAGAATGCAGACTGTCTATCCTGCTTACCTACCATGGCTTTAGTGAGCCCATTAGTGGATCAGCTGTATTGCAAAATGATGACTGGGAAGTTTAACAATGAGCCCAAGAAAGTACAGCATATCCTACAATACTTTCAAAAGGATGCAGTACTACACAATGGTATGCTATACAAGCTGATAGATGGCAAGGAAGACATATTTCCTCCCCCTTTAAAAGGACTAGCATTGTTACGGCCACTCATAAGGCAACAGGTCATGGTGCCTTTCAGAAAACCTGTTGGGGTGAAATGGTAGGCATCATGATTCAAAGAGATACAATGAGGATATAATAAACAAATTGTAAGTTACTTGACAAGCAGGAGACCAAATTGGGAGGACAGGTTCAATATCTTAGATCCAATGGTATTGTAGCAGAAGATGTAAATAGAAATTTTCAGTAAGCAAATGACTTACAAAGGGAAATTAGAAAAATAATCTGAAGGCATTAGCATGTAAAGGACGGGCCAGGTTGCGGCCATGAAATCAACAGCAACCTTGACAGCCACAAAGGCTAATCTTTCTAGGACAGGGGCAAACAGCCCCAGATACGCCATCATTTTGGGATAACTTTCTTTTATTTTTGAGGGAAATTAAGCTATCTAGAAACAAGTTTCTAGAGGGGAACTTGGAAAGTCTTAAGGGAGTTTGGGATGGGGCAGGAGGGGATTCCGCGGCTTCTAATTGACTGGCAAGAATATTTTCAGCAGTTAGTGGTCCTGCATTGGAATTCAAGTCAATGACGTCATAATTTTTTTTAAAAAAATGGCAACCAGCAGGTCAAGCACTGCCATCCCCAAATAGTGTATAACATGTAATTTTCTTGCCATAATTATTTGAGGAAAAATAAGGCAGGTCCAGATTTTTGAGAGCTATTTGGGCGACCCCAGCTTTGACCCATTTTTTGTCTATGACAGCATTTAAGTCGTCAATTTCTTTCAGGGGTCTGGCTACGGTTCTTTGCTGATTTTTGGTTTTGCAAGGGCGCACTATCCCTTCCATTTGATTTTCTACCGTAACAAAACCAAGGAGATCTTGTCTTGCACCTACTTCTGGGAAGCAATGAATTTTGACATCCAGGAGACAATTTAATGCTGCATCAAGTGCCAAGGAAACAAGCCACTACAGAAAAGCACAACTTATTGGATGGTACAACCTCATTTTGCCTGGCATACCTTATCAATGGACGTAGTGGGACCACTCCCACGTAGCAGTCCTGGCTTTTGTTACTTGATAGTAGCTATAGATTATCTCACTAAGTGGGTGAAAGCCCGGCCTCTAAGGAAGGTAGATGCTCATTCTACTGCACAATTTGTCTTGGATGCCATTGTACTCTGCCACAGCTGCCCACAGTTCCTACTTTCAGACAATGGGACTAACTTTACAGCCTCAGTAATATTGAGAGTGAATGATCTCATGGGAGCTTGTGGGGTACTCTCCACCCCATACCACCCTGAAACCAACAGGATGGTGGAACGCGCCAATGGTACCCTAACCCAGATCCTCTGGAAATTAGCTTCTTTGCAACCATCTTCCTGGGAAATATACTTAGGTGCAGTAGTGTTTGCGTACAACATTTCTCTATACTATACCACAAGAGCGTCCCCATTTCAACTGATGTATGGCTGCCACCCTGCCATTCCACCCATCCTATACTTTGCCACAGGTGACCCTGGACAACTTTCCTACAATCAGTACCTAGGACAACTGGCTGAAACCCTCATCAAATTGCAGGCATCTGCTTTTAGCAACACAGCTATCAAAACCCAAGCAATATTTGAGAGGGACTCTGCTAATAGAGCCCTGTTGCCTTCTTTTGAGGTAGGGGAGGGAGTAGCATTCTGCGACACTTGAGGGGCAGGTAGATCCCACAAAATAGAAAATCTATGGATAGGCCCCTTTGAGATCATAGAAAAAACCTCACCTGACACCTACACCATCAAGGATAAGGATAGTGGATGCATATTTAACTGCATACATACAAAGTTTGTATGTCCATTCTGCACCTCAAAGGAAGAGCCTAATTAAACACTATCTGAACTTGTCATAAAAAAAGAACATAAGTAATATAAGCACACCATATGATTCATAAAAAGAAAAATATAAAAAGATATAGAAAGTGCATTATATTGAAAGAGGACTTAGTCCTACAAAACTTTATTACTGAGTGCCCTCCTCAGGCCCCTCAGGGACATGGTGGGTGGTAGCCTTCACATAGTCACCAAAAGCGTGGGTGGCCACCATCTGATAGAGGACAACAATGTTTCAAAGCCACATATGGGACATTATTTGTTAGATTAAGCCAAGGCGCCAGCTTAAGCATTTCAAAGCCTTTTAACTTCTTTGGTATCATTTAAGTCATAAACTTATGTTTTTTGAACATTAGTATAAGGCTTAGTTTACTGAAGAAAAGTTTAATAGTGTAAAATGTACAAATAATAGAAATAAATCTTATTTCAATTAGCTGTATTTTTTGCTAAAACCCTTTTTTCTATTTTAATAAGCCAAGAATTAAATATATGAGTTGCATGGGAGAGTAATAGCAGCCCCAAAGCTATAATTGCTATTACCCTATCTTTGGCTCATATAATTAATTTCTTAGTTATTTTTAGAAAAAAAGTTGTTGTATTTAAAAGACTATTTACCCTATGTGAAATATAAGTTTTTGTTATGCGTCCAACTTCATGAACATGTCCTACTAATCCTTTAGTAGTATCAGCTCTCTTTGTTCCTCTGTCATCTGTGCAGAACTTTGCACAATAATTTATTTTGGAGTACTCCTTAACATCCTCAAATGTCAAAGGTGAAACATACAGCTCACCATCTTTCATTAAATATGAAAGATTAACATAAAATGCTTTGACTTCAAGCCAGCTTTTTTTAGGCCTAGATTTTCTATCATAGATGTGAAAAAAGATTTTTTGGGAAACATCTGAATTATTTACAAGTGTCTCATATAGACCCTTTCTTTCTTCCTCTCTCTCAAAAACCATTTTGAGATCATTTATATTTTTTATATACATCTCATTTTCCTTTTGTTTAAATATTTTAGATAATACACCAAAATGACCATCAACAACACTTTTGCCATGACACTCAACAAATCTATTAAACTTAATTGTTCCTTTTATAATTTTAGGTACCTCTTTAAAAAGATAATATAAGAATTCATAAGATCTGAAATGATTACCATTATCAGTCCAAACTTTAATATTTTTAATATTCTTAAATTTATTATTTTTAAGCAGACTTATCAAACACTGACCTGAAAACAAAGAGTTATGAGATAAAATTTCAGATAAAAAGTCATGATACTCATATTTAATTTTCTCATTTTCTTTAAAAGCAATTGCAAATCCTAATAAAGAAATAGGTATTTTCTCATAAAAACAATTATTTGTCTCTATAGGACCCCCACCTATTTTAAAGTTTTCTTTATAGTCTATTACTATAACACATGAATTATTATCAAGATTATTTATATCACTAATATATTCTTTATTTTGATGCTTATAAAACTTTTCATGTAGGTCAATAGATTCCAAATTTTCTTTAATAGATTTAGGCAATGGCAACTTCTTTATACTCAAATCCTTTTTCTTCATTTCTAATGACTTTTTTAAGTTGCATATGTTACACATATCAGGTTGCTTTTTGCTTTTAATTATATTATTAGGAATAAGCTCATAAAAAGTGGAAAGTGAAATAGAAATATTGTTTTTTATTTTCATATCTTTGTAAATTTCTTTTTTTGTTTTCAATAATGAGTATTTTATTTTAGTTGAGTATTCACTCAACTCTTTTTGTAATTCTTCATAAATCAATCCAGGGGATTTTTTAGTGAATTAGCTAGTTGGAAATGAATTTTTTAATATATTTTTTAATATATTTTTTAATATATTTTTTAAAATATTTTTTATGTTTTCTTTCTATACTGAATCATTTTTTCCTTTTTTATTTTTTGAATTTAATGATGCTTTTTTAGCATTTTTTATTTTTTTAGAATATGAATACTCATTTTTTGTCATTTTAAATCCACAATCCCAAAGCTCTTTCAGACTGTAGCTTGATGTAACCAATGCTCTTAGGGAAGGAAGGTGCTTGGCAAGGGACTCTGACATCAATTCCTTTAGGTTGTTAAGGAAATCATCTGTCTTAGAATTTTGTATGACAGGTAAGAAGGTACTTTTTCCAAACTCTGTTTTTAATAAGAAATTCTCAACAAAGCTGTTAAGATCACTACCAGCAGTAAAAAGGAATGCTTGTTTAAGCATAGAGATTCTTTCTCTCTTAGTAGAAGCCCCCAGTGATAAGAAGGGTGTCATCTGAGGTGCAAACTTGATAGGTTCCATAATGATAGTGGTTGGGTTCCTTGGCTTGGTTCAGGCAGTTCTTTCTTGGAAATAGATGTGCAGTTATCAGAGAGGAGTAAAGGTGTAGATTGTAAAGTAAATTTCTGTAAAGTTGAGCTGTTTAAATACCATGTTAGCTGAGCTTTCGCACTACAGGCATAAATCCCCAACTGATCCCCAACTGATCTCCTTAATTTATCAATATCACCCCTGAAGTCTGATATCATTGTTTATTTACCCCTTTTTATATTCTAGTTAACTGTTGATATTTCCGCTAATAGTACTTCAATCTCACTCAAACTAATATCATCAGAAAGCCCTTAATCTCAGCTTTCAGAATTGTGCTGCAACTTTATATTTCAATACCAATTTAGTATTTTGAAGTGGCTTTGAATGTAAGCTTATAAAATTATCATTTGAAATAAAATATGCTAATTAACTCTTAAAGTATGATATTTTAATCAGTAAACTAAATTTAAAGTATAAATCATTATTTAGCTTACTTTTAGTAACCAACTCAAAAACCTTTTTTTAAATAAACTTAAGTTTATTATAACCTTTAACAGTTCTTAAAAAATAAACTTTATATATTTTAAATCTATTAAAACAAAAATGTTTTTCTAATCACATATAAATATTTGCTTGTATAATTAAATTTGTATCTTATTTTTATAGATACAATGACTAAGATCATTTTCCATTTAGCTCAAATAAATTTTAACCTTTATAAAATTTAATTAAATAAAGCAAGATTTTGATACATTCTTTTTTATGTTTGAATTTTTTATACATATTATCTCTAGCATACAGTATAAAAATATAATTTTATTAAATAGTTGTATAAAGCTATTTTATTAATATTAAATACTTAAAATTTTGAAAAGAAAAACTTTTACTCTCTCATAAGTTCTTATTATATATTTTCTATAAAATCTAACTTAAGAATAAATTACTTATGCTAAATGAGATCACTGAAATTTCAATAAAAGTTCAGTTTTAATTTTAGTTTTGGTTTTTTTTAACTTTTTACTAGATTTTTTTTTAAAAAATCCAAAATTATTTAATATTTATTAAATATGCAAAAAAGCTATCTGCCCTCTTTTTAAAAAGAGGGATTCAAAAATTATTATATTTTAAATTAAATATTTTAAAAAAGCTAAGATTTTAGGCAACAATTTGATTTCCAACAAAAAGCATCATATCAGTTTTTATTGTATTTTTAGGTTGCTCTTTTTAGAATGATGTCATTTTTCACTAATCAGCTTTCAAGAAATAATGGTATATGAAATAAGATTGTTACTAGCTTTTAATACAGTTTAATTTAGCTGTAAGTAGAAAATGATTAATTTAATATAGGTTTTTATATTATAAGGATTAAATAAGATTTATTTTGATAAAATTATTATAATTATTTAAATTTATTGATAAGAAAATTAAAACAAAATTTTAAAGTTTTAAGTAGCACAGTTAATAGGAAACAGATTAATCTAACAAATAATGACCCATATGTTGCTCCTTGGGGGAGAGCTGCTTCCAGTGAATAATGGGCACAGTCAAGGCCAGCTCCCCATCTGCCAGGCAAACCAGATCACACTCAACAGGGAAGCACACCCTTCCCACCAGGCACTCCACAATAAATCCCTCTGAAGGATAGTCAACTGGAAGACCCTGTTGACGGTGCAATACTTCAAATTGGTAGAATTCCAGGATGGCCAACATCTGACCCAAGGAACTGCAAGGAAGCAAAGGCTTGAGGACCAGGAAAAGGTTACCCAGAAAAGCCACGTGGGGAGATACTGGGAAGGGTCTCCAGTCTTTAATCTCTCCAGGGTAATATTGATGACATTTGCCAGCTGGTTGTGCTGGTTGTCAGCACGTTGAAGTCCCCACTGGCAAGTAGAGTTGGGACTGGTCCCCCAAGCAAGGGACCAGACTCACACTACTGCACAGTTGAAGTCAATTACCCGCGCATATTTGGCATACAAAGCCATATTAGAGCGGGGCGGCTCTACCAAGACCCCCTCCAGAGGCCAGGACAGCTCACAAAGGGCCTCAAAGCAAACAGCAGGAGAGTGATATTGCTCCACATGGCAAAGATGGGAGTGAACATCCACCCCTTGCTTGCAAGACAGGAGGACAAAGAGCAATTTGCTCAGGAACTCATATTCCTGGAAGAGGCTGTTGACCTTGAAGTCCACGTGATTGGGGTCATAAAAAAGGATAACACTATCCAACAGAGTAGGGTCAGGAGCATATGGTACAGCAGGTGGCAGAGGAACCATGGCCCTGGCCTGCCAGACAGCTGGGTCTACTGAGGTAACCTGATTGGCACCCCCAGTCACCAGAGGAGGATGATTTTCCTGTTCAAACTCCTGCTCCAAAATAGGGCTGTGAGGATGCTGGAAGGGGTTGATCACCACGGTAGTGGCCAAGGACAACTCTTAACAAGTATTGCTCTTGTGAGCACGTAGTGAACGCCAACCGTAAAACTGGAAGCGCGTGCCTCCTTACTCTGGTGATTGAATTCCTGACAACGCTCCTCCAACATGGTTGCCAGGAACTCCTGGTACTCCTCCTTGGTGCTAAGACGGGAAGATGCTGTTGAGAAAGCCATATGCCTAATTCTCTTCTTATTCTCCCCATTTATGGTCAAGAGGGGGAAATTTGAGATTAGGCTGATTGACCACAAATAATCAGGATAAGCATTGTACACAGATCTTTATCAGTTATATGCTGTATTGTTGCTAGGTCAATATTCTATTAAGTGTAGCAATTATATGCTGTATAATCACTAATATATTATAATTGATATGGCAGTTATACGCCTTGTAATTTTCAGTTTATTATGATAGATGTAATAATTATATGCCGTATTATCACTTGATTATCATTCCAATGTATACTGATTATATGCTGTATAATACCTAGTTTATTATAATTGATATTAGCATTATGTGCCATATAAACATTAGCCAATATAGTGTTTATCATTGATTACACAGTGTGTAATCTTGAAATCATCAATTGTATATTGCTCATCTTATCCTACTGGACGTTGTATCAACTCAGTCCACCCAACCTGATGGACGTATATGAGTATATCAAACAAGTGATGTGCATATGGCTAAGAAATACCGAGTTTAGATCAGAATTACAGAGCAGATAATCCACAAGTCAATATTGGATTGAGCCTGCTATTATACAGCGTATAATCCCCAATTTGACCTGTTGCATTAATAAGCAGAAGGCTTGCCAGCCAGAAAAGGATCACTGATTGAGCCCTACAAATGAAACACCAGAATTCTACCTTCCAATGTCAGAGGACAGATTAGGGACCATTTATAAGCATAAAATAAATACGGTGTAGTTTCCCAGAGCAATAATAGGCGTGAAAGATACAGCCAATCAATAAATGACAGTAGGCCAGCTCAAGAAGAGTGTAGGCTGTAGCTGAAGTGCCATGTACACCTGCTAAGGCCAGTAGCAGCACACGTGCCAAGGACAGCCAATAAGGATAGGTGCAGCCAGCAAGGATGGACCTATTGCAAAGATAGCCACTGAGAACTGTCTGAAAGGACAAGAAGAAGGGTTGTTGCAGTATATATTGATACAGACACCTGAAAGGATGACAACAAGTTCTTAGTTACACCTGGATAGATTGCAGCTGCTGGCTAGATTGTACTCCAGTTTC
Source organism: Entomophthora muscae (assembly GCA_014839935.2). Lineage (NCBI taxonomy): Eukaryota > Fungi > Entomophthoromycota > Entomophthoromycetes > Entomophthorales > Entomophthoraceae > Entomophthora > Entomophthora muscae. Next base: position 197,161 of record QTSX02004317.1, on the reverse strand, counting down.
AATAAACATAATTATCTTGAAAGTTCTATTCTACTGTAGTCTGTAGTGCTCTTGCATAGTATTAGGTGGATTAAATTGGCAAGGCTAACATCTATCTGTAGCTTTGAACATACCAGCAATAACCCAAGTTGCTCAACAGGCACTAAGTAGGCAGGCAGATAGTTGTGTCTGTCCTGGAATAGTAATGGCTGCCTAATATACCAGGTGTCTTCACATTCAATGAGTTCAGGCTCTCAGGTTCTGGCTTTGGGGTTGGCTATTAGAATTCCCTCTAAAGCAAACTCTGAATAGTCAGTATTGGTAGGATACTCTATGGAATGTACCAGGCTGTAAGGTGCTCCTGGTGGATGGTATAACTTGGGCGGCTTGTCTGTGGTTTCTTGGGGTTGGTGGGTGTGGGGTCAAGGCTGCAGAGGTTAGTCTGAAAATGAAATAGAACCAAAATCAAATATGGGATGACTTGGTTGAACCAAAAGTTCATGTCACTTTATTGCAAGAATGGCAATGGGCAACTTTCCGGCAGCCCCGGAGTATAAGTGTACCCATCTACTATAGAAAAACTTTTGCAGAATCCTTTGGGCTGGGTGGTAGCATTTACCAGGGTTTGGAAATCTTCTGTGGCATCAGAAATTGTTGGTTTGTCATTGGCTGGGCTTGGGCAGATAATCTTGGTTTCCCTCTTTGAGGCAGAGGATTTTTCATCATCTGGTGAGCCTTGTTTTTGGGGTAATTCATGCAACACTTTATTAGCAGGGGGCTGGCTGATCACAGGAATACTGCTCAAGTTGGTGCTTCTATTGGCTGGGCTAGAGGGGTCCATAAACAGGCATGATCCACATTAGTTTGAACCTCTTTGGTTGGGTTCAGAGGTTTCTCCAAAGTCAAATCAGCCTCTGGTTTGAGCCCAAAAAATGTGGGCTGGCGGCCACCAGGGGGTCAGGGTTTGAATCCCAGAAATGGGATTCTGACTTGTAAACTGATATCAGACAACTGTCACTTGTGACACAATCCCACATCTTGATAAACAGGTTCAAAATCTACAGTATTCTGGAATTCCTTTGATCTAAATTGCCACCTCACAAATACTATTTAAGAAAGTGATCCCATTCAATTTAGATATATTGCTTCCCAGAATTTTGCTTTCCCACAGGGCTGCTTATCACAAAGTTAATAACTGGTGCTTCACAGGATCTAAATGGTAGCTTACCCTTAAAAAGTCTAGCTTTCAAGTTTGATGCTGGCTTGCTCACAGTTGCTAGATTTGGAGTGGATCTCATCTGGCTACAATCTGGAAATCTGAGCTGATATGTTCTGACCTTGAAACAATTCTCATTTGTGATGTCTATTTTGTCTACTTAGAGTTTGATATTTATATTTAAACTCTATAGACATTTCATTTGTTAATAAAGAAAGAAAGGAGATATTCTTTTCACCCTGATTTAGCATTAATACTTCCACACCTTTTCTAATTGCTGGAATATTTTTCTAATCACTGAGTATCCCAAGACCTTAAGGTAACTAGCCTGATTTATCCCTTGGGTTCAATCTGTAGTTAACTTGAACTTTGAATCTTTTGCAAGCAAGGTTCTCCACTCTGCCCTTTGGTGTATTGGACCCAAATGACAATGCCGATAAGTATTGTTGGTTTTAAACTTATGTTTTATCATGTTTGCTTTAGTTGTAGTTGGGTTTATGAAGATTGCATTTTCATTTCAAATCTATTCCCCGATGCTTGCAGAGATTTCTGTCTATTTTTTATTCACATAAGCAGTATTTTTATTTCATCAAATGTGAAAAGATTACCCAGAGTTATTTTTAGTTAATATGTTGCTTAAGTTGTTGAAATTTTCTAAAAACAAAGTTCAGTGAGAGTTGCGAATATGTTTAAACGGAAAGACCTTTTAAACTAAATTAAAGAGATAAGGACTTGTGCCAAGCCTCATTGGAATAAAAATATAGGCATTGCTGGTATTTATTGATGTTCAAGCAAAATAATGAATTCAAGGTTACCTTAGATGTCAAAATCACTGCCGCAAAAGTCCGAAAACATAGAGTCAGCTACATGAGAAGGCTGAGCCTGTCTCCTAGCGCGAGGCTGGGGGCTAGACTGATACGCATAGCGACGTACTCTTCTGGTTGGAGTCATTATAGGTGGTGCTTGGTAAACAACGGGAGGTGCAACTTCGAGAGGTTGGGGACGAAGCAGCCAACTCAGCATGGCGCTGGCACAAAGCCAAACAAACATAAAGGCGACAAAAAAGATCTGGCGTGGTCAGAAATCACTAAACGATGCGTTACCATAGACTTATAGGACAATTCATTAAAAAAGCCATTCAGTATGGATGCAAGTGCTTTGACAGAAATTGCAGCAAGAGGAAGTGAGTCTATATCTTCTTTCCGACAAATGTCCAGCTTTTCGCAGTAGGCTTGGAGACCAGGAATATCCAACTCTGGGCCACATCCATATTGAGTATACTCTTCCTGGCATCGTGCAATTTCCCTCGCCATTCCTGATACAATCAATACAATATAATCAAAACCTCACCTAGCTCATGTTCCCTAGTGAGTCTAGTGATATCATTCCAAACTACCCAAGCAAAGCCAGAAAGGGTCAAAATTAAAAACATGATCAGCATAAGATTCAGGACGGCGTTTAAGACTCTACGGAATCAGTATTATTTTTTACTCCATAATACCTATAGGCATAGTAAAATGTTTCTAGCCTATCATTTCGAGCATCTGCTAGCTGTCGTTGGGAGGGTAAATGACTTTCCTTAGCAGATGGCCTCTGTGGAGCATGATCAAAATATTCCACCTCTTCTACTTCTTTAAGAACGGTGGTGAACTTGGCCTTGAGATGCTCCTAAACTTTTAGCGCAAAAAAATGGGATATTCACTTCTGAATTATATCTAAGCTGTAAATCGGTAAATTCTTTGGTCTCTGATTCTAAGTTGCTATTTTTCGAAGTTTGACTTTCATAATCTTCTATGGAAAGCTCCTCCTCTTTATACGAGCGCAGCTTTATATCTTTGTCTGACAGATCCTGATCATAGCTTATCAGTGAGTTTTCTGCCGGGGCTAAACAGGAAGTACAAAAGTAAACACGGTTTCTTGAAATTCATTCAAAAGCCTTACAATCTTTGGAAGCTAACTGCTTGGAGGATTTCTTTTTGCCCATTATATAATTTGTAAGTTGTGAAAAAACTTGAAACTTGGGAGATATCTATGTTGGTCTTTTAGCATTAAAAGCTTCAAAAATACTTATGAAGTTTGAAATGAGCCAAAGCCAGCCAACAAAAGCGGCGAACTTTGACAACTCAAAAAGCTTGTCAAAATCCTTTACTCAGCTTATAGAAAGCAAGTCTAACTTAACTTACCCAGCGAGACCTTTTTATTGATTTCTCTTGGTTGTTTAAGAACCTAAGGAGGATAGAATCAAGTAGAGTTTTAGAGCAACTTTGACTTCCAGGAACTTAACCCATCCTGTGCCTTGACAGGGGTAATTTATAACAAGCCTAATCGAGTTCCAGCCGAAATGAATTTTACAAATAAATTTTATCCCATGGGGCTGGGATCCATGTTCGGCCTAGCAGAGTTTGGCACGCTTGAAAAGTCGAATCGCTTAACGCGAAAGCGCCCAGATTGAAGCTTTTTCGATTTTCGATTCGGGTGCTTATTATTGTTGCGAGTCAAACCCAGAAATAAACCAAAGTAAAGTCTTTAATAAATTGCGTTTGACATAGTAATTTACTTAATCTAGAAATCGAACAACCTGGAAATTGAATGCTGTCAAATATGCTGGAATAGCTCATTGCTAAACAAATACACAAGTTAAAATTAAAAGTTTATTTACTCAATTGAATTAAAAACATAAAATCAGATAACTAAAGATTGGATAGACAACACCATCTTGAAAATGGCACCTTGGATTATTTTTTTAGGGAACCCAAATTTTATTAAGGTTCAGAGGTGGCGTCTAAAAGAGACATCACCTTGGGGAAGGGGAGTAGGGCTGTTAACAGAGTGGAGTTGCATCCAAGATGCCCTCTGTGTGCTGTCCTTCCATTGAATTACTCCATCTATTACCAGTTGGAAGATTCAACAATGCTGTACATGTGTTTTCTATTACCTTGGACTGTGTGTCTAAAATTATCTGTCCTCATCATTGTATTATCCATCAGGGTTCAAGACTTGTATTTCATAATGGCTACCAGATTAGGTTCATTGTCAAAGATAACACTAATTTGGGTGGTGTGGATGGTCCACAAAGCCAGGTGGTACACTACCACTCTTACAACTATTGCATCTCTTTTTGTAAAGTTACTCCCCCCTTTAGCTCTGGATAGGACAATCTTTCCCCAGTGTACCAAGAAATCTGCTAGGAATCAAGCTAAACCTCTTAACTCCCTTGAGGATTTAGCCCACACAATTGACAAGCAATTTGTCCTGGCTTATCTCTCTCAGGTGGTAACCACAAATGATCAGATTTATGTTCCCACCTGGGAAGAATCTCTGATTAATTTAGACTGTTTGTTGGCTTGGGCTCACTCACACTTAAAACAAATCAAGGGTAATCAATCAGGTTGTGCTCCTGTACAATCAACAAATTCCAATCCAACTGGATTAGATGCTGCCTTGGAACACTCCACTGATGCCAACCAATCAGAGTTGAGGCCAGAAATTATTGAAAAACCTCCCAACCCACAGGTTTTGCATTGCAAAAATTCTCTGGCAACCAATCATGTTTGACCTTTGGGTCAGGTGACCTGGGATTTCAAAAGCTCATCCCTTATAGAAAGACAGAGGACTATATGCTCCCTGCTTGGTCATTCTTTCAAATTAAAGCTCTTAACTTTCCCAGATTTTAAGTTTTAACTTAGGGGTCTTTTATTAATCCTCACTTTCATCCTTGGCATAGTTAGTATTAATTTTAATATTCTTTACCTCCCCAGCCTTTCCCTGATTTACATTGTTGCTTTTAGAGCTTCTAGATGTAATATTAATGTTAACATATAAGCTTACCTATGTTGCTCTCAAAACTCTAGTTCAAAATTTAAAATTAGTATTATAACTCCTATAATTACTTAATTTAAGCTCAATATCACTTTCTGCCCGCTTCAACTTTTGTTTTTGCTTTGTCAGGAAATCCTGATCTATTAGGATTGACTGATCCATATCCCTTCACTAAAGCTGTGGGTTGACATTAGACAGGACACAGCCAGAGTGACACAGCTATTCCGGAATACAGAGAAACTATAATAAGATTGATATAGTTTCCAAGTCAGAAGACACCTGAGACATTCTGGGTCTCAGGCCACGGGCCAATCCAGAAGCTTCTATAATTAGATGCTAAGGATTCTGGATTCCAAATAAAGACGCAAACCCAACCCAGAGATGGGAACAGGGAATTACAACATCCTGTTTTACCAAGAAGTGAGACAGAAGACTGCCTGTGCAAATTTTGCACATTATACCAAGCACAAGGGCAGGTTGGCCAAATTGTGTGTCAAATTAATTTGCTGTAACTAAGTCAAGGTATATCTAGGCTGAAGAGGAGAAATCAGCAGCCTAGAATATTACCTCATCTCAAACCTTATTCAGGTTTTGGGATCCAACTTTAGGGGGTGAAACTAATAGCTTTGGGATGATAGGCTAGCTAGTAAGAGTTTTCTGCAGCTAGGCGCCAGTTTGGCCGCTAGCTGTCAAACTATAAAGGGTCCTTCCAAGATCACTTGGAAGCCAGACAATTTAATACCCTTCAACATCACTACTAGTCCAAATAGTAGCGGTGTCAAAGTACAGTAAGAGCAACTTATTGATACTTTCAAATTCCTGCCAAACCACCACTGACAGTGTTGCGTCTCCAAAGGACCACAGGACTTCTCCATCACTCAGATCAACCAACAACAGAACACAGCCCGTTGTCACACCTATCTTCACCAATAGAAGCACATCTGTCTTCATACAGATATCCTATCCCAACATGATTAACTCACCTAATAAAAACAATCTCTCTTATTCTTCAAGATCCCAAAATCTTGACATGCTTTGTATACTCTCAAGCAGTTTCTCCTTCTCTCATTAAAAGTGTATAGCTTGTGATTGTCTTTCCCCAAACACTAAGCTTACCAAAAGACTCCCAGCTGCAGGTTTTTTAATTGGCCTGTTTTTTTAGAAAAGTTAGAAAATTCCCTTTTCCTCTCCTTTCTTGAAAATTTTGGTCTCCCTGATGAAGTTTGTGGCATTCACCCTGGCACCTGCTCTAGTAATGATATGGACTACTTTTCCAGATCTCTGGAGTTGTATTTCCCACTCATTTTATCATGCAGGAAGTAACCCCACCCAATTCATGTACATGTTTGACAACATTCCTGGACGCACTCAGGATATCCTGGTCACTAGTGAGAATGTAGTGAGGAGTCTTACCTGTGATGATCTTAAGTTCTCTGCCCACAAACTGTCACAGTAGGTTCCATCATGCCAGGAATTATCTGCCCAAGCAAGAAGGCTCAAAAAGCAGGGAAACCTTTATCAAATTGACCAAGTTAACAGATTTAAATCAAACAGTTGATCAGATATGGGTTACAGCTGCTCCAGTCTGTCAGCTGAAACTGGTTCCTCCTTGCAAATTGATGTTGATAAATTGGCGTAATTTGAGGGTCACCTGATATGAGCTTGTTAATCAGCATGGTTGTCAGAAACTGATCACACAAGGGTTCTTTGCAACCTGGACCAGATACTTACTTGACAATGTGGAAGGAATAGGAGGTCAAGACTCAGGTGGTATTGCTTAGTCAATTTTCTGATATATATTGAATAATTTTCACTGTTTCAGCTCTAAGAGTTGAGTCCTCCCAAAATTTTACTCAATAAAAATCATTTATCCCCAGTTCTAATTTACTTTTCAAAATTCATCCTGTGGTTGGGTTGTTACAATATATTCCGTACAATTTAATTCTCAACCAAATCATTTCTGGAAGATGGGGTCCTGCAGTTGGAACTTTGTTGTTGGTGCCGCCCAATGTTAATTTTGCGTCAACCAATTTTGAAGCTCCCCCCATTCTTGAAACTGAAAATTGTGTTGCCTCCCAATGTCCAGAATTTTATTCTGAAGATTTGTTGATGTTGTCTCAGGCCATTTATCTTGGGCTACTTTGGTTAGGATTAATTGTTCTGCTTAATCCTGGTATTACAATTGGAAATTTTACAAAAAGATATTTGAAGCCATGTTGATAGTTAATCATTAATTCCATGTGGATTTGGGTGGTAATTCACCATCACTTAGAAACAGCTTCATACTATCCCACAATTTCTGTCACATTACTCAACTCTTCTACATCTGAGTTTTTGGAAGTAGTTTATCATGAATTTGTGTTTCTTTTCTCCTGCTCTGTTGAGATATCTGCATATAACATGTTTATTTGTATCAGTTCCTTTCTGAGCTTTCAGTTTGGGCTTTTCTTTAATTTGTGGTTTCCATCTCCAGTTGCAGTTGTTGAGACTGGATCTTCTGTTTCCTATTTCTGTTATGTCATGCCATTTTGGCGTCCAGATTATTTTCCTGCTCCACCCACTGATGAGATTTTGTGTAAAGTTTTGTCAGCATTATCATTCTATTCCGGTTCAAGCCTTAGTCAAAAATCCAAATTTTACCATGTGATGACAAAGGTTTCTGAGGATGCTTGTGAATGGTTGTTGTCGGCAGTGGAGTACAATCCACGTGTTTTAACTGAAAGTGCATCTCTATACCCTTTGTTAAAAAAATTGTGTGTATCTATTGAGGAGCTCAAAGTATATTGTAAGCTGTACGCCTTCCATCAGGGCACAACTCCGCTTTCAATATTCCTTCCTCAGTTTCTTGCCTACTGCCGTACAATTGATGTTCCCGAGGTGAATAAACTATCAATATTATGGTTAGCAGTTGACCAGACTGCCCAGGACTTGGCGGTTTGGGATTCCCTGTTAACCACAACTGAGGCCCTGGTAAACCAAATTCTTTCTCTGGTCTCAAATCTGTCTACTTCCAAGCAAGGTACATTGGTAATTGAGGACAAACCTGCTGCGCGCTCCTGGCTTTCTGGTCCTTGCTCTGTGGTAGTTCCTTTCAACCAAAGCCAGGATTGTTCTCCCCCTAGCCTGTCTCAGTTGCAATTAGCGGTGGTGAACAAACCTGCCAATGTAAAGGAGGCCCCAGTAGTGTATGATCCTGATAGTTCCTTGGCAATGCTTCAGCATGTCATACCTGCAAAGCCTTCCATAGTTACATCCAAAGAGTTGCTCCTTGTCCCCATTGATTGTAAATATCCCGTTCTTCCAGCTGCTGTCCAAGGAATGATTGTGCGTTACTTCCAGGAGCATCCTGCCTCCTTAGCTGCTGTCTGTACCGCCAAAGAGAAGCAAGACCCTGCCAAGATTGCCACCTTTGCTGCAAATAAATCTACTTCTGGTTACTTCTTGTTTTATGGTAGCATTGATAACGGCCAGACTATCTATCAGCCAGCCATTTTGTTGGATACAGGTGCTTCCAATAAATTCATGAGTGTGGAGACTGGCAACTTGCTACAACTCAAGTACCACTCTGGAATGCTTGTTAGGGGTGGAAACTGTCAAATGTTTCCCTCTTTCCAGCTGAAGAAGCCAGTAACCTTTGTAGTTTTGGGTCAGTCTTTTACCGCAAGGTTCTCTGTTTGCTCCTCCCTGATGTATCCTATCATTTTGGGTGCGGGTTGATGGAGAGATCATAATGTATCCACCTTACTGAAATAAAATGCGTTACAGGTGGAACACTCTTCAGGTATATCTATTTGTATTCCACTGTTAGGCATGTCCAAAATGGAGCAATCCTCTCAGACTATTCAATCAGTTCCTGTCCCTGTCCCTGTAAGTTTGGATTTACTGGCATGTTTACAACCCTGGTCTGTGGCGTTTGACGCTACCAGAGGTGAGGTCCTTCCCAAACACACTCAGTTTGACTTTGACTTTAAAGTTACTGTTGATATGATTTGAATTGCGTCCCCTATTTACCCTTTAACCTTGAAGGAAGATGCATGTTTGGAAGAATGGACTTGTGACATGCTGGCAAAGGGCTATATTTTAAAAAGACTTTGTCAATTTTCTCCCTGTTGTTGTTTGTTCAAAAGGATGATGAGTCTCTTTGTCCTTGTGTTGACTACAGGAACTTGAATAACATCACAATCCCTGAACCCTACCCTTTACCTCTTGAAGCAAAGATCTCTAGGTGTGTTGAGAAGGCTAAGGTATTCTCAAAACTTGATCTTTTGAATGCTTTCAATCAAATCAGGATTGCAGAAGGAATGGAATGGTTAACAGCATTTCAAACCAAGAAGGGTATCTTTCAGTTCTGGGTAATGCCTTTTGGATTGAAGAATGCTCCAGCTTGCTTTCAGTGACTAATTGATTCTGTCTTGGGGGATCTCCTGGGTGTATGTGCCATTGAGTATATGTATTATATCTTAGTGTTCTCTCCAGATGAGGAGTCACATAAGGCCCACCTGTCAGCAGTTGTGGAGCACATTCTCCGGGAAAACTTGATCATTAAAAAGAGTAAGTGTGAATTCTTTAAATGTAAGGTTACCTTTCTGGGTAATATTTTCTTTGAGGATGGCCACACCATTGCCCCTGACAAGGAAGCTGCAGTTCAAGAGTATGCTACGCCTGTAACAGTATCCTAACTCCGTATTTTCTTGGGTACCTGCACGTTATTGAAGAAATTCACTCCACACCTGTCCAAAGTGGATGCCCCTTTATATTCAGCTAGTGGAAAGACAACTTTGGTCTGGATGCCTGAGTGCACAAATTTGTTCACAGTAGTCAAGGCTCTTTTGTTGTTATCACCTGTGTTGAGACATGTGGATCCTGAGCTTCCTTTTGTGGTTTCCACAGATGCATCTAAATACGCTGTGGCTGGTGTGTTGTTACAGACTGCTGGTAATGGGATTGAGAGACAAGTAGGGTATTTCTCCCAGAAGATGGAGGCTTGTGAACACAACTACATGATTTACAACAAGGAATTGTTGGCTGTTGTGGAATTTTTAAAGCATTGGCGTCACCATATCATGTTGGCACGTCATTCATTTGTAGTAAGAACTGACCACAAAGCTCTTATATATTATCAACAATCCAGGGTTTTGTCAGGTTGCCAATCCAGATGGCATGATGACCTGACAAGATACAAGTTCTGCTACAAGCTTATTAAGGGATCTGACAATCACTTGGCCAATGAACTAAGCAGGAATCCTTCCCATCTCCCAGATGCTAGTATGAATGCCGAGTTTAACACACATACTATGATTCCAGATGAGGCTGTGGTGCCTTTTGTATTGCCTCCACCTACTACGCTGGCCACCATGTCCTTAACAGAGGGCGCAGACCTGGACTTATATTCCAAAGTTAAGTTCCTGCAACCTCTGTTCAAAGGTTATGATGGGCTATTGGAGCTAGCATGTGCAAACCCAGTGGGTCAGACACAGGGTTATCATAAGATAGGTCCTGTCCTATATCATCAAGGTTGCTTGTGGGTTCCAGAAGGAACTATTTGGGACAAAATCATGGAGACTCATCACACCTGTCCAACAGCAGGCCACCCAGGGAAAAACAAAACGGGGGAACTAATCCGCCGCCAGTTTTTCTGGAAAGGTTTGACAATGCAGGTGGCAGCTTTTGTTTATGATTGTCTGGTATGTGTTTGATCTAAGGCAAGCCAGAAAAAGACTACTGGTTTACTGGTTCCACTGCAGCCTGCTGCAGGACCCTTGATGTCTGTGTTGATGGATTTTATTGGTGAACTTCCAGATTCCCAGGGGTTTAATGCAATCATGGTGGTGGTGGATTGGTTCACAAAAATGGCACACTTTGTACCTTGCTCAACCACAATCACGTTGGTGGAAACAGCTAGGTTGTTTGTGAATAGAATCTTCTCCCTACATGGCATTCCAATGGAGATTGTGAGTGATTGTGAGCCCTAATTCATTGCTCAGTACTGGGAAGCTTTCACTGGGATTCTAGGTATCAAATTGTGCCGTTCCGCAGCTTTCCACCCCCAATCTGATGGACAAATGGAGAGGGTAAACCAAAGTTTGGAGGTTTACCTACATTGCTACACTAATGCGCGGCAAGATGACTGGTGTGATAATCTACCCAAGGCATAGTTCACATATAATAATGCCCCTCACATGTCAACTCAATTATCACCCTTCTATGCCAATGTGGGTTACAACCCTTATTCCAATATGGGTCCTTGTTTGGTTAGCAATGTGGAAGCTGCAACTGATTATGCTGCTGCATTGAAGCAGGTTCATCAGGAGCTCCAGGTTACTCTTGCCGCCGTCGTGACAACTTACAAGGAATACACAGATTGCAAGCGCCAGGAAGAACCAACTTACAGGCCAGGTGATCTAGTCATGGTTGATGCTTGCAATATGAAACTGAAGGTTCCCTGTTGTAAGTTAGGGCCTAAGCAAGTTGGCCCCTTCAAAGTTGAATGTCAAATTGGCCCCTCCACCTATTGGCTGGATTTACCTCCTGCTTTCAAGATTTTCCACACCTTTCAGGAATATCTTCTTACTCCCTTTAAAGGTACAGATAATCCTTCTTCCTAACCCATTCTTGTGGAAGGAGAACCTGAGTATGAGCTAAATTGTATTCTGGCTTCCTGCAAGAATTGACAACACTTGAAATATTTGGTGTCTTGGAAGGGTTATCCGGATTCTGAAAACTCCTGGGTTCCCCACTACAATTTTTCCTATTTCCCATATCTGATTCATAAGTTCTACAAGCACAATCCCACTGCTATTGTCCACCCTGAACTTACCTTAACTGCAATGAAACTCCCACCTGCCCACAAGAATTTCTCCTTATACCATCTCCTGGATGTGGTATTGTGCCCAGGGCTAAAGCAGAGGGTAATGTCACAGTAAGTTCCATCATGCCAGGAATTATCTGCCCAAGCAAGAAGGCTCAAAAGGCAGGGAAACATTTATCAAATTGACCAAGTTAACAGATTTAAATCAAACAGTTGATCAGATATGGGTTACAGCTGCTCCAGTCTGTCAGCTGAAACTGGTTCCTCCTTGCAAATTGATGTTGATAAATTGGCGTAATTTGAGGGTCACCTGATATGAGCTTGTTAATCAGCATGGTTGTCAGAAACTGATCACACAAGGGTTCTTTGCAACCTGGACCAGATACTTACTTGACAATGTGGAAGGAATAGGAGGTCAAGACTCAGGTGGTATTGCTTAGTCAATTTTCTGATATATATATTGAATAATTTTCACTGTTTCAGCTCTAAGAGTTGAGTCCTCCCAAAATTTTAATCAATAAAAATCATTTATCCCCAGTTCTAATTTACTTTTCAAAATTCATCCTGTGGTTGGGTTGTTACAATATATTCCGTACAATTTAATTCTCAACCAAATCATTTCTGGAAGATGGGGTCCTGCAGTTGGAACTTTGTTGTTGGTGCCGCCCAATGTTAATTTTGCGTCAACCAATTTTGAAGCTCCCCCCATTCTTGAAACTGAAAATTGTGTTGCCTCCCAATGTCCAGAATTTTATTCTGAAGATTTGTTGATGTTGTCTCAGGCCATTTATCTTGGGCTACTTTGGTTAGGATTAATTGTTCTGCTTAATCCTGGTATTACAATTGGAAATTTTACAAAAAGATATTTGAAGCCACGTTGATGTTTAATCATTAATTCCATGTGGATTTGGGTGGTAATTCCCCATCACTCAGAAACGGCTTCATACTATCCCGCAATTTCTGTCACACAAACCAGTCCTCTCAACGCTCCCAAGTCTGGCCCCCCAGTGCCTCTCTCCTCTGAACACTCAGTTGCTCCAGTCCAAGAAGAAGGTTTGGGCACCCAAGAGCATGCTCCCAAGCACACCATCTGGTTGTTTGGTGGGATGATCTTGATGGGTTTAGATTTCTACTTCCCCCAGATATCTACTGTGTCCTCCTTGTGGATGCCACTTTATGCCGCCATACCAGTATTGCACTGGATAGTGTCCTGGTGGATTCTTCCCCCAGGATGGGAGCCAAACTTAGTTAGTTTAGCCCCCCCTCTCTCACACTTTTTAGGTCCTGCATAAATTTAGTAGTTTTAGAAGCTATGGTAACAACCAAAAATACCTTGGATTTAAACAAACTGATTTGAGATGTAAACAAAATCCAAGTTGCGCAAGATTCAGGATTCAAATAATTTAAATATTTTTGGTTAATAAATGAACTATCAAACCATAAACAAAATTTCACTAGCCCAGTATATGAAATTATATCAATTATCACGCGGTGTAGTTTAAAACACAAACAAAAGGAACTGATACAACAAGTGAGATGAATGGATGTTATTCCAAAGTATATTATAATCCAATCAGGATTTGTATGGGGCACTGACAGAAAGACTAAAATAAAACAAAATTTGAGCAATCTAGAAGCAAGATTCCACAAACACAAAACAAAATGAAGTCACACAAGATGTGTAGTATGAGCAGCCTAAAATAGAGAAATAATAGTTTAATAGCCAATCAACAACAATCCAATTTAGGAACAAAGGCATTTTATTCATTTTCATGGCTCCTGATTTGTATATAATGGTTTTGAGAACTTGACAGATGTGAACTTGTGATTATAATAAAAAAACCATAAAATTTTAACTTCTACTTTTAGTGGTTTTATCCTAGGTTTTTTTCAAGATGATTTTTACTAGCAACAACATTTTCAACAGTGCCAGCAGCCAGGCCAGCTTCAATGGAGGCAAGGCTCAGAACGTAGAGGCACCTTTTTACACCCAAGCCTTTGAGGCAGGTAACAAGGAAGCTGACCTGTACCTGACCCCTGGCCCATTTTTCTTTGACTTGTTTGAGAGTCACCTAGTGTCTATCTCTGCCCCCGCTCCCGTAACCACCCCTACACAAGCTGCCCATCAACCAACCAATCAGGATGGCAACCTTGATTCAGAACAACTAACCACCACAAGCCAACCTGCCCCCCTACAGTCAATCAGGCTTCAGCTCCCCCGGCCCAGCGCCCCAAATGCAGAATAATTACTGCCCAAATTCTTCAGGAAATTGTGGCACTGAACCTGCAGGGTCTGTCCTGGGATCAGATTGCTACCCAATTGTAATTCACCTGAGCCAAAATAATGCAGGAGTTCGACAATTTAATGAACAAGGGGAATCTTATTGGGATGGCCAAGAGGCCCAAGAAGGCCCCCAAGTCCCAAATCATTGAGGCATATACAATTATGCTTGATCTCTTACAGCAGGACACCAAGCTTCCCCTGACCCAGGCCCTGAAGCAACTTGTTCACCATGGCATTTGGGTGTCTGAGCGCATGGTGCAGCTATGGATGTATGGCAAAGTTGTCAGTCTGTGTATTGACCAATGTTGCTGGCAACCAATGGGATGACACTGAGGATTCCTCATATACCCTGCCATTGAATCCACCCTAGTCAAATGCCTGACAAGTTTATCTGATGATGTCATGATCATCTCCTACTACAAGCTATCAATAGCTTTTGATGATTTTGGTGAGCAAACAAAGTGGCCACCAAAAATAGAAGGAAGAAGGTCAAGAAGGAGATGTTCATTAGTACTTTTCTGGCTGTTTCAGCCAAGGGTTTTGTTCACTATTGGACAATCCAGATTTCACCAATGACTACAAGTACAGCCACATCTTTGGTGAATTACTCAACTCCTGGGATGGCTCAAATTCCAAGCACTGGGCTTTCTTGAGCCACCAGATAGAGGGTAGCTCCACTGCCCTCCAGGCCATTCAGCAACGCGGGCACCAGGCCTCTGTGTACCCAGATGTCATGCAGACATCCATCTGGGTGATGTTGTGCTCTTTAACATTGGAGATAAACTCCAGGAGCGCGGCCCTCAGGCTTTCAACAGCCTCTATCTTGGGATCCTTGACCACAATTCTCTCTTTGGTCACCAATTGGTGGCTGACCTGTTTGTGCAAATGGTTTTTCATGTGAACATGGGCAACCAATCACGCAAGGATAAGCACCTCCCACCCTGTTCCACAGCCATCTATCAACCCATCCAGCCAATGATGGACAATGAATATAACAAGCATTATATGGCATCACACACAATCCTCCTACCCCCACCACCATCCCCCCACCTTCTAGCCCCACCCACCCAATTGCAGACCCCCCCAGGCCAGCACTTCCTCAACATCTTCCTTCTTGCGCTATTCTGCCTACTAGGCATCACTCTTCACTGCCCCCAATAAACCCCCTGTCACCAAACATTTTCTATTTATGTTATCTTTTACTGAATTTCAATTGTTCATTTTCTCTTTGTTTATAGTTGGTTTTATTATGTATGTTCAGTTTATTTATATAAAATCATATATTTACTATGCCATGTATCTAGATTCAAAACACAGTTATTTTTGCCACTTTACACAGCCCCTTGTGAAAATATTAACAACAATTTGGTAATCATCAAAATTTGAATTAGAAAATTATAGTTTAATTGTGTTTAATTAAAGTTATTACTGATCCAAATTCAAGACCTTAATGATAAGCTTTAATCCAATCAGGATCCAAGTGATAAAGTGATTGTTGTGACATAAAGGTCCATTCAATAAGTCTTTGGTGCATGTGCGCTAATTAATATGATTGGCAGGATGTTTTGCCATTGTGCACCATTTCTGCTGTGGTGATTTGTTGATAGACTAGTGTTAACCCAGCAGCTGATTGGACACTAGTCCACAAACAACTTGCCACAGCGGCAATGGTGCACATTGGCAAAACATTGAGTCAATCAGATTAATTAGCACACATGCATCAAAGAATTATTGAATGACCCTTCATGTCATAACAATCACTTTATCACTTGCTCTTGATTGGCTTAAAGTTTATCATTAAGGTTTTATTTGAATCAGCAACAACTTTATATAAACACAATTAAACTATATTTTATAATTCAAATTTAGCTGATCACCAAATTTTTGCTAATATTTTTATAAGGGGCTATGTTTGGGTGCTAAAAATAACTATGTTCTGGATCTAGATACACAACATAGAAAATTTATGATTTTATAGAATTAAACTGAACATAAAGAATAAACCAAACTATAAACAAAGAGAAAATGAACAATTGAAATTCAGTAAAAGATAATATAAATAGAATATATTTGATGATAGGGGGTTTATTGGGGGACAGGGAAGAGTGATGCCTAGTAGGAAGAATAGCACAGGAAGGAAGGTGTAGAGGCAGTGCTGGCCTGGGGGTCTGGGATTGGGTGGGTGGGGCTGGCAGATGGAGGGTGAGGATGGCAGGTGTAAGGTCTTTCCTAATAAGGCGCAAGATTATAAACTATACCAAGTAAAGCGTTTGGATTTAAGTTTAAAGATAAAGAAAATTAGGTACAGTTTGTAGAAGTACTTTTAAAAGACCTGTCAAAAACTTATGATTATACACAAAAGGTTTCATGGAGTTAACTAATCCTAAACAAGCTATATAGAATAAAGTGTTAAATAAATATTTGTTTTTAACCAAAGGTATATCTACGTCAGGATATTCCCCATGGGAATATCTCAACATAAAACTAGTCAAGTTATCCCTAATGTTAAATTTGGTGACAAAAAGCTAAATGCTTGTTGTCTAGCTATCTCCATTCTAATTATGCTAGCTGTTATTCTTCTGAAAGCAAATTTAGATCTAAAAAATATTTACTATAAACCTAAGCTTCTTCTTAAAAAAAGATAACCCAAGTGAAATTTCAAGTTAGAATTTTAAAATGAAAATAAAAGATTGAAGTAGAAAAAACCTGTGAACAGTGATTGGGAAAAACCACTTAGAATTTCAGCTTAAAAAGCTTACTCTTCTGGTGTCTTTATTTATAAGCTCAAAAAGCCAAGCCTTGGGGAAGATCTGCATAGGAACACATAGGATTTTCCTGAATTAACTGGTGTAATGAAGCAGGAGAAAATCATATGGTGGTGGGGAAGCTGCTGGTAACAAGCCAAAGATCTGCATATACAGGGGGAGGAGAACAGCAGTTGCGTAAGCAAGGTAAATAATAAAAGAAAGAACCCTATTTAAAAATAGAAATTATAAAGAAAAATGAATCCTGTGCCCACACAAAAGCAAAAGCAAAACCAAGAGCAAAAATGAAAGCAAACCCAAAAAGAGAGCAAAAACACAAGGTAAGTTTGATTTAAAATAAAATAATAAAATTTCTACTTTAAATGTGAATTCAAACTCAAACTTTAAACCTTAACTGCTTGCCCATTGGGGCAGGGCACAACAGCAGGGGTATAGATAGGAGGATTTATTGTGATGGCCAACATATACTGCTTGTCATATTCCTCATCTGTCATTGCCTTGATTGGCTGGTAAGTGGCTGTGGCATGGGATGGGAGGCGTTTATCCTTCTGTGATTGATTGCCCATGTTCACACGGAAGACAATCTGGGCAAACAAGTTAGCCACCATTTGGCAGCCAAAGAGAAAATTGTGGTCAAGGACCCCAAGATAGAGGTTGTTGAAAGCCTGAGGGCCGCGCTCCTGGAGTGTATCTCAAATGTTAAAAAACACAACATCACCCAGATAGATGTCTGCATGGCCAGCTGGGTACACAGAGGCCTGGTGCCCGAGTTGCTGAATGGCCTGGAGGGCAGTGGAGCTACCCTCCATCTGGTGGCTCAAGAAAGCCCAGTGCTTGGAATTTGAGCCATTCCAGGAGTTGAGTAATTCACCAAGGATGTGGCTGTACTTGTAGCCATTGGTGAAATCTGGGTTTGTCCAATAGTGGACAAAACCCTTGGCTGAAACAGCCAGAAAAGTACTAATGAACATCCCCTTCTTGACCTTCTTCCTTCTATTCTTGGTGGCAGATTTTCCTTGCTCACCAAAATCATCAAAAGCTATTGACAGCTTTTAGTAAGAGATGAATATGATATCATCTGATAGACTAGTCAAGCATTGGACCAGGATTGATTTGATGTCTAGATCATACAGGGAATCCTCAGCGCATCTCATTGGTTGCTGGCAACATTTGTAAGAACCCTGATTGAAGCCACCTTTCTGTGCATCCAGAGCTGCACCATGCGCTCAGAAACCCATATGTTATGGTGTGCAAGTTGTTTGTGGACCTGGGTCAAGGGAAGCTTGGGGTCCTGTTGCAATAGATCAAGCATAATTGGATATGCCTTGTTGATTTGGGACTTGGGGGCCTTATTGGGCTTCTTGGTATCCTAATCAGGTTTTCCTTGTTCATCAGATTGTTGAACTCCCACATTATGATGGCTTGGGTAAATTACAACTGAATTACAATCTGATCTCATGACAGACCCTACAGGTTCAGTGCCACAATTTCCTGAAGAATCTGAGCAGTAATGATTCTGCGTTTGGGGCGCTGGGCCAGGGGAGCTGAAGCCTGATTGGTTGTAGGGGGCAGGTTGGCTTGTGGTGGAAAGTTGTTCTGAATCAAGGTTGCCATCCTGATTGGTTGGTTGATGGGCAGCTTGTGTAGGGGTGGTAATGGGAGCGGGGGCAGAGATAGACACTAGGTGACTGTTGAACAAGTCAAAGCCATATGGGTTGGGGGTCAGGTACAGGCCAGCTTCATTGTTACCTTCCTCAAAGGCTTGTGTGTAAAAAGGTGTCTCCATGCCCTGAGCCTTGCCTACATTAAAGCTGGCTTGGCTGCTGGCACTGTTGAAAATGTTGTTGCTAGTAAAAACCATCTTGAAAAAAAACCTAGGATAAAACCACTAAAAGTAGAAGTTAAAATTTTATGGTTTTTATTGTAATCACAAGTCCACATCTGTCAAGTTCTCAAAACCATTATATATAAATCAGGAGCCATGAAAATGAATAAAATGCCTTTGTTCCCAAATTGGATAGCTGTTGATTGGCTATTAAACTGTTATATTTCTATTTTAGGCTGCTCATACTACACATCTTGTGTGGCTTCATTTTGTTTTGTTTTTGTGGAATCTTGCTTCTATATTGCTCAAATTTGTTTTATTTTAGTCCTTCTGTCAGTGCCTCATACAAATCCTGATTGGATTAAAATATACTTTAGAACAACATCCATCCATCTCACTTTTTGTGTCAGTTCATTTTGTTTGTGGTTTAAACTATGCCGCTTGATATTTGATATAATTTCATATACTGGGCTAGTGAAATTTCGTTTTTTTGTTTGACAGTTCATTTATTAACTGAAATTTTATAAATTAATTGAATCCTGAATCTTGCACAATTTGGATTTTTTTTACATCTGAAATCAGTTTAAATCTGAGGTATTTTTGGTTGTTGCCATAGCTTTTAAAACTACTGTATAATGACATGATGTTGGATTGTATTATAGGCATATAAGAATATATAGAAAAGGTAAGTAAAATTAATTTTACTAGATATAGAGACATGTATTTTTATTATAATAAACAAAATATTGTATTGACTGTAGAGCTAACAAATAAATAAAAAAGATAGAAATAGATTAATTTTATTTAAAATAAAGGTGAACCCTTTTAGTACAATGGCTTTTTTAAAAGCTAAAGATTTGACCTTGTGAGGCATCACCTGATCCTTCTTATTTCAGTGCAACTACAGCCACATAACACAAAAACCAATGGTTTTCATGTATCTCTTACTAATTAGTACTTATGACACGGGTCAAGCATATTGAATATATTTATTGAATCATATTACAAGGGAAAGGTAATTTGAGTTCTAAACAAGCACTTGTTTAGAACATAAATGGAGCAGGCTGCTTAATGTGGATAAATAAAGTATGTGTTGTTTAACTATGTAGTATATGAACTTGTACAGGATGAGCAACTAAATAAACAATTTTTAAATTATATTTTATTATTTCACATGCTTGCTTAATATAACTACAGTATTATAATATGTTTACATATATTACCATTATAATTTAAAAAATAAAATTTAAAATAAAAATTTAAAATTAACAATAAAAATAAAATTAGTATTAATAATAAAAATAAAAATACAAATAAAATTAAAATTAAAAAGATAAATTTCAAGAGAATATTATTTATTAAGGGGATGCTAATTGCTAAGGGGAATTCAACTATTCTGGGTTAATATACCCTGAAATCAAATTTTCTGCTAATGCATCTAATTGGGACCGCATAATCTTCTGTACATGGTGGACAACTCTGGATGCAATTGCAATAGGGGTGGCGCTCAGCACCCTGGTGGTTGCTGAGTGCTTAATAAAAGGCAATTGTGTAGGCAAATTGATTGGTAAGTTCTTTTTGGGAGGCACATAATAACCAAAAAGCAATGTCAATGCAAAGGAGTCATACAAGACGTGCTCAACTGTCCTGTACCCCCGTGGTGTCTTCTGTTGTTATAGTGCTAATTGGCATATATCAAGTTGTATTGGTACATCCTCTATTTTTTTGACATTTGTTTTTAATATTCAATGCAAAAGTATTCCAAGGTATGTTTCTATGTTTATTCTTTGGGAGGTACGTTTTTCTTAAAACATGCATAATTTTTTATACATTTGAACTAATCTGTTGATATAGGAAGTATTGCTGAACTTGATGGTTCCAGGTGGTGCCCGGCTTGTATCTGCCCCCCATGCCTTGGCAAAGGAAATAGATAAAGGCTTGAATTTATTCACAAGGACTGCATCCCCAACTTTTCTTGACAATGCCTTGAATACTCCATTAAAAATTTCAGTTTTAAATATTTAGTTCCTATTTGAAAGTTGGTTTTGACTAGGTTTTTTCATATTCATTGATGTTTGCAAATGGGAATCTTTGAATGCTTTCATATATATTCATCAAAGTTTAGCTTGTCATCCCCTCAAATTTCATTCATCTGTTTGAAATTGATATTTTCTGCTATTTTATATGCTTCCCTAACCCACAGAAGCACCCTGTGGGTGGTAAATATTCCTTGTTTTTTGCTTCCCTATTTTCATATTAATTCATGTTCATTTGAATTATTTTATTATTTCATTTTTATGTATTTGTTTTACAGGGGCCACCAGTGACTGGTAACCCCCGTAAAACCAACTTGGTGTATAAGCCGCCACTTCTGCAACCTCATCCCCATTCCTGGTGATGACTAAAATAAATATAAGTAAAACATAAAAAGACTTACAAATTGTTTCCCCTGCGGCCCCCTCAGCCACAGGCGCCCCATTGGCAAACCTCATGAGCGTTGGCTGTTCTTCATTTGAATTCCTAGGCTTGATTTTTCTAATTTTCTGTGATACTTGTGCTTCCTCTTGATTTTCATTTAATAAATTTTCATTTTTTACTATAGTGCTTCTGCTTCTTGATTGTGTTTCATTTTCATCTGTTTCCATTTGATCAGTTTCCTCTTCATTTGTGTTAATTTCCTTTGGAATTTCAGTTCCTTCAATCAATTTGAAATTTTGAGTATTCTTTCTGTTGTTTTTTGCAAACTCCTACAAGTTGTAACTTTCATTGTTGAAATTTAATTGTTTGAGTATTTCCTTTTGTAGATTTAAAACTATTTCCTTGTGTTCTTCTTTAACTATTGTTACTAGGTTATTTTTTGCAGTTTCATGTTGCTGGACCAAAGCCCTTTCCTCATTTCCTAGCCAATTTACTACCATCTCCCTGATGTTGTGTTTGAGCTCAAGAATCTTTTGGATGGCTGAATCTAATTCATTGATTAGGCTGTAGATGTTTGACATATTGATAGTAGTACATCAGAAAACTGGTTTTTATAGTACTACCATTATGTATGAATATTTTTCATTATCAATAATAAATTAAGGACTAAAATGTAAATGTTAAATTAGAATATTTCAGGTAAGCTTTAAATCCTGATATTTAGATACTATGTGCATAACTCAATGCATTTTGTAAATAAAATTCATTGTAAACAAGGCCTTTTTCATTGTAATTTATATAAATGGACTGTGTTTATATTATAGAACCATTAACGCTTAGTATAAATATTGATGCATAGTGCATTTTACAGCTTGTATATTTATCTATTGATAATAATTCTGTAAAATTTCTAGTCAGATTTTTTGAGGTAATAATAATATAATGGATCAATAAATTACTTTGATAACCATTAATTGTGACAGAAACTGTGAGATAATAAGAAGCTGCCTCCATGTGGTGGGGAATCACCCACCAAATCCATATAGAGTAGATGATTAACCACCAATGCAGTTTCAGATACTGTTTTGTGAAATTTCCAAATGAGATACAGTAGTTTTAAAGCTATGGCAACAACCAATAATACTTCAGATTTAAACAAAATGATTTCAGATTTGAACAAAATCCAAGTTGCGCAAGATTCAGGATTCAATTAATTTAAAAATTTCAGTTAATAAATGAACTGTCAAACAAAAAATGAAATTTCACTAGCCCATTATATGAAATTATATCAAACATCAAGCGGTGTAGTTCAGACCACCAAAAAATGAACTGACACAGCAAGTGAGATGAATTGATGCTGTTCTGGAGTATATTATAATCCAATCAGGATTCATACAAGGCACAAACAGAAGGAATAAAATGAAACAAAACTTGAGCAATCTAGAAGTGAGATTACAGAAGCACAAAACAAAATGAACTCACACAAGATGTGTAGTGTGGGCAGCCTAAAATAGAAATATAACAGTTTAACAGCCAATCAACAGCCATCCAATTTAGGGACAGAGACATTTTATTCATTTTCATGGATCCTTATTTTTATGGAATGGTTTTGAGAACCTTTAAAATATGGACTCAAGATTAAAATAAAAATAAATCATTAAAATTTAAAATTTCTACTTTTAGTGATTTTATCCTAGGTTTTTTTACAATGGTTTTTACAAGCAATATCTTTGACGGCGCCAGCAGCCAAGCCAGCAGCAGCCAAGCCAGCTTCAATAGAGGCAAGGCTCAGAACGTAGAGGCACCTTTTTACACCCAAGCCTTTGAGGCAGGTAACAAGGAAGCTGACCTGTACCTGACCCCTGGCCCATTTTTCTTTGACTTGTTTGAGAGTCACTTAGCGTCTAGCTCTGCCCCTGACCCCGTACCCACCCCCACACAAGCTGCCTGTCAACCAATCAATCAGGATGGCAACCTCAATTTAGAACAACTTCCTGCCGCTAGCCAATCTTCCCCCCTACAGTCAATCAGGCTTCAGTTCCTGTGGCCCAGCACCCCAAACAACAGATCATCACTGCCCAAATTCTCCAGGAAATTGTGGCACTAAACCTACAGGGTCTGTCATGGGACCAGATTGCCGCCCAGTTGCAATTCACCCAGGCCACAATAGTGCGGGAATTCAACAACCTGATGAATAAGGAGAATCTGATTGGGATGGCCAAGAAGCCAAAGAAGGCCCCCAAGTCCCAAATCAATGAGGCATACCCAATAATGCTTGACCTCCTCCAGAGGGACCCCAAGCTTCCCCTAAACCAGGTCTGCAAACAGCTTGCACACCATAACATATGGGTTTCTGAGCGCATGGTGCAGCTCTGGATGCACAGAAAGGTAGCTTCAATCAGGGTTCTTAAAAATGTTGCCAGCAACCAATGGGATGGCGCTGAGGATTCCCTGTATGATCTAGACATCAAATCAATCCTGGTCCAATGCTTGACTAGTCTATCAGATGATGTCATGTTTATCTCTTACTACAAATTATCAATTGTGTTTGACAATTTTGGTGAGCAAGGAAAAGCTGCTGCCAAGAATAGAAGGAATAAGGTCAAGAAGGGGACATTTATTGGTGCATTTCTGGCTGTTTCAGCCAAGAAGTTTGTCTACTATCAGACAAACCCAGATTTCATCAATGGCTACTTGTACAGCCACATCCTCAGTGGATTACTTGACTCCTGGAATGGCTCAAATTCAAAGCATTGGGTTTTCTTGAGCCACCAGATGGAGGGTAGCTCCACTGCCCTTGAGGCCATCCAGGAACGCGGACATCAGGCCTTTGTGTACCCAGCTGGCCATGCAGACATCCATCTGGGTGATGTTGTGTTCTTTAACATTGGAGATACACTCCAGGAGCACAGCCCTTAGGCTTTCAACAACCTCTATCTTGGGGTCCTTGACCACAATTTTCTCTTTGGCCGCCAAATGGTGGCTGACTTGTTTGCCCAAATTTTCTTCCATGTGAACATGGACAATCAATCACGGAAAGACAAGCGCCTACCACCTTGTGCCCTTGCCACCTACCAGCCCATCCAGACAATGATGGACAGGAATATGATGAGCGTTATATGGCAGCCATCACACACAATCCTCCTACCCCTACCCCCGCCACCAACACACCCTACCTTCCAGCCCCACCCAATTGGAGACCCCCCAGGCCAACACTTTCTCAATGTCTTCCTTCCCGCGCTATTCTGCCTACTAGGCATCACTCTTCCCTGCCCCAATAAACCCCCTGTTGCCAAACATTTTCTATTTACATTATCTTTATTTTGAATTTTAATTCTTTGTGTTTTCTTTGTTTATAATTTATTTTATTCTTTATGTTCAGCTTATTTCTATAAAATCCTATATTTACTATGCCATGTATCTATATCCAGAACACAGTTATTTTTAGTACCTAAACACAGCCCCTTGTAAAAAAATTAACAACAATTTGGTGATCAGCTAAATTTGAATTAGAAAATTATGTTTTAACTGTTTTTAGATAAATTTATTACTGATCCAAATTGAAACCTTAATGATAAACTTTAAGCCAATCAGGAGCCAAGTGATAAAGTGATTGTTGTGACATAAAGGGTCATTCAATAATTCTTTGATTCACGTGCGCTAATTAATATGATTGGCTGGATCTTTTGCTATTGTACACCATTGCCACTGTGGCAAGTTGTTGGTGGACTAGTGCCCAATCAGCTGCTGGGTTAGCACTAGTCCATAAACAACTTGCCTCAGCGGCAATGGCGTACAATAGCAAAAGATCTAGCCAATCATATTAATTAGCACACATACATCAAAGAATTATTGAATGGCCCTTTTTGTCACAACAATCACTTTATCACTTGGCTCCTGATTGGCTTAAAGCTTATCATTAAGGTTTTGATTTGGATCAGTAATAACTTTATCTAAAAACAGTTAACACATAATTTTCTAATTAAAATTTAGCTGATCACCAAATTGTTGTTAATATTTTTACAAGGGGCTAGGCAAAGCGTCAAAAATAATATGATAATTAAGGAAACAATGCCAACACAAAGCAAACAACATATATTGAGTTGAGCGTAAAACATATACAAAATGAGTAAAAAGATGGGGTAATGTAGTAAATGAAAAAAAAGAAATAAACAAAGAGGCAACAGTATCAAAATAATACAGAATTTTTTGGGGCAAAAGCTATAAAAACATATGAAAATGTTATTAAAAAATTAATGAGAGAATTAGAGAAGCTTTTGAAGGATCTCAACTCAGCAATTGCTGAAATTAAAGAGATTGACCACAAGGTCAAAGCTAGAGTTAAGTCTGCCATCCTTGAAGGGGACAAAATTGAAAAGGTGTCTGCCAAGGCACTCATGGCCAAGATACCAGACACCCCCAAAACAACAATTGAACGGCTTTTAAATGTCCAGAAGCACGTTATGAAAGGCCTTAAATTCAAGTCCTTTGCCCTCTCTGTGTCGTCCATCTGGGTCAACAACCCTGAGATGTATGAACATCTCAAACCTGCAAAGCGCGCAAGAACTGCAGATACTGAATTGCCAGCACAATTACTTGCGCCAAGAATGGCAAAGCCTACTGAAGCCGCCACTAAGGAGGAAACCCAGGAAGATGATCTAAAAAAATTTTTAATAACATCTTCAAAATACTTACCTTTTTTTAGAGAACATTGATGGTGAACTCCACCAGGTTCTGGTTCCTTCTGTCCTGCCCACCTTCTATTCAAATTTTGCCACTCACATGGCAAAACAACTCTATCTGTCCCCCCTGTCTTGCAGGAGCTTGAAGACAGGGTCCACAGGTCCTTTTCAATGTTGTGGGAGGTGTTGGCTGAACTTACGCATGCTGAGGGGGCATCCAAGTGGGCAGTTACTGCCTACAAGGATGCCCAATTGATCCACATTGACCCAGTGGTACTCAATAAAGTTTACTGTGTAAACTCCATTGAGCTTTTTTGGGATGTCCTGGTGATACTCCTATTCAAGAATGTACCAGAGATGGGCCAGGCCCATGCGGCTGCTTGCTTCTGCTACCCCTTGGAGCACACAATTTCTTACCTGCTAGACAACTTTGGGCACACAGTGGGAAAATTGGCTGTTGCAGACGCAACAGCCGTCAAGAAAACCAAAATCCTCTTGGCGGACTTTGGGCTGGCATGGTGTGCCAACAAGACAGGGGTCCCTGCAGCCATGGAGCTGACCTTTGCAAAGACCAAGCATGAAAAGAAGATCAGTGCAGTTTTCAATAAATTGTGCAAGTTTACGGAAGCCTTTTCTGGGAAAAGGCTTCATCTGGTGGTTTACCTGGGATATCTCTTCTACTTTGGAATGAGCGCCAGAGTGGAGGATCTTGACGGGGTCTTCCTAGGAATTTATGAGGCCAGGCTCTCCCTGGACAGGAAGAAGGCCCCCCAGGTATGACTCAGTGGATCACGTCATCCAGGACGCCCTGGTCCTGGCCAGTATCTACGGGCTTGCAGCCCCTCCAGAGAAGCTACTCCTCCATTTGCACCTGATCCTACTCCCTTTCACCAGCAGGCGGGAGTATTTTAACCAGGGTGTATCCACCGTACACAGTGTGGCAGTGGAGGTTGTGCACCACCTCCATTGCGGGGTGGGTACATACAGAAGAACTCACTACAGGCGCTCTTAATAAATTCTCTCTTCCAATAAATTTCATTACAATTCATATTATTTTTATTATAATAAAATTTTCTAATTCTTATTTTAGCAAACAAGATTTGCAAAATATATCCCTGAGAAGGTCTTAATAAAAGCATAATAATATATGTCAATAAAATCTACTTCTAATTTGTACACTTTACATTTAACTTTTTTAATTTGATTTTTATATTTATTTGCCAAAAGTGATATTAATGCGTTTGCGTAATCCAGTATCAAGTGTTTGGGATACCCTTAGATGACACAATAAAAAATGATTATAAATAAATAAATAAATAAATTACTAACCTTTTTTATTGTCCTGCTGAATGTGATTGAAGGCTTGCAAACATCTAAATATAAAATGATAATTAATAAATCTTAAATAGTAAATCAGAGAATATAAAAAATTGGACACACTAAGCCTTTAATTGATTGGCTGTTTGGCTAGGCATGTGGGGATGAAAAAACCAGCAAGACCATATAATTTGGTGACAGTCTCAGCTGGGAGGGTGTGGATCCTGACCTGCAGCAAATTAAACAGGTCTTTGGTCCCAGTTGAGGCTCCTTGCTTGACAACTTGCTTGAGCCACCCAAAGACTTCCTCAATGAGATTTAGGAAGGGCAGACAGGCTGGGAAGAAGAGAAGGCACAAATTTGCTGTGGCCAATTGCTGGGGGCCCACAGCAATGCTGGTGTCAATCATTGGGAATTCCTTGAGAATGTCAGCCACTTTGCAGAGACCAACATTGTCAAACACAATGACATTGGTGAAGCCAGGGCTTGTGTGCCTCAGGTGCTCCTGGACCAATTGGAGAAATGATAGGAAGATATGGCTGTTGTGAGAGTCCAGTATCCTTTGGTATAGCTCAACCCCCTTTGGACTGAGGAGAGCCACCATTGAATAGGCTGTGGCACAGACTGCAGTACACCAAGCATCCCGTCATTTGAGCCTTTGGGGACATAGCCATATGCATTGTGCATAGACGAGGCAAATGTCAATTTGTCAATATAGTAAAATTTGACTGTCTCCTTGGCTTTGAGGGCAGTGTACACATCTGCGTAGTTTTTCCGGGTCTCAATGTTGGTTGGGCTATTCCAATTGTACAGAGATACCCTGAGCTTTTTCCAGGAAAAGTGCATCTTCTTCAGCAGATGGTAGTAAAAGAAAATGGAAGCCTCAACCCCAAAAGTGGACTTGATCATCAACTGTATATTTGCCAGTTCAAGATGGCAGTCCTGGGTGATCCACTAGGGGATTGCCCATTTGTGCTCCTTGGTGAGCATGGTGGAAATCCACATGGATTTCTCCACAACAAGGGCTTGTCCCGTGTTAATGAACTTGTTGAAGGTCTTGGAGGCGTACTTGGGATCCACTCCAACAAGGGCCGCAGCTGCCTTGTAATTGCCCAATTCACACATTAGCTTAAGTATGATGATGTGTTTAATGTCAGGGATGCGCTTCTGAGTAAGCTTTTTAGTGGTGGGGATTGACTTGTTGGCATTGGGCACAACACAGGGCATGGGCACCTTGGTATAAAACACAGCAACTTTCTTTAGCACCAACTGTCCCTCATCAGTTCTGAAGAACTCAGGCTTCTCGTCCTCTTCCTGATTGCCATCACTGACGTAGAGCTTGTAGCTAGTATCAAGTGCAGGCTTCATCTTCTCCAGCATGGCTGATGGGACCAACTCTTGCTGGTACACAACATCAAACACATGCAAAGTAAGTTCTACCTCCTTGTTTCTAACTTTCTTTATAGTGGTGACCTTGGTGGGATTCCAGGTCAGCTTGGGGACCCAAGGATTGATGCTCTGCACCCTAGCAGCTTGTGCTCCTTGAACCAGCTGTGTCAGTGCAGCGTCACTATGGAACTCTCCTCTCTTGTCTCCTCCTTGAGTAGGCACTTGGGTTGCACTAACTCTATTCTTTGACCCGCGGGGCAACTGCAACTGCGGTGCACAACAGGTGCATTGGTACTCTGGTGCTGTGTTCCTTTTATTTTAAAATTTAATAAAAGATTAAATAAGTTTCAATTAAATTACTCCCTAATTTTATTTTTTGCTTTTATCTGAATATGGATATTTAATTAGAGTTTTCCCACCCAATATCCCAATTATAGATTTTTTTATTTCTTAATTAGTTGTTTTTGGATTGAGTTTTGATTCACCTTGCTTAGGTGTATTTTATCATCAATTCACATAGTAAACATATGTACACCAAAAGTCAACTCACACCATTTTTTTGTGAATCAATGTATTTTGGATTGTATTTTGAATAGTTTTTCTTTGCACGCAAGCCATTTGTTGCTGTGTTGACTCATTTTGCCCATTAACGCCAATAAACCCTGTTAACAGAGTGTGTATTTTTACCTGAAAGTTGAATTTTGCTTAAATCTGAAAATCATTTTGTATAAATCTGAAGTATTTTTGGTTGTTGCCATAGCTTTTAAACTACTTTACTAGGGTTAAGTAAAATAATTAACCCCAACCAAAAAAGCCCTAGATAAATGGCCTGTGAGAGAATTAGAGTGTCTTCAGCATAAAATTCAGGACATTTAGATAGCACAAGAGAATTTCAGCTTTGACAGTAAGAGAAACAGCTCTGATATTGACAGGTATTGAGTTAAAATTTGGCGGCAACAACAACAATGTGCCAACAGCAGGCCCCCATCTTCCTGTAATAATCCAGCTAAGAATTGATTGTAGGAGATGTAGCACAAAAGACTAACTACAGGATGCATTTAAAATAAAGATTAGTCCAAGGGATAATTGATTTTATTGAGTAAATTTTTGGGAGGACTCAACTATTAAGAGTTGAAACAATGAAAGTTATTCAATATATATCAAAAATTGACTAAGCAATACCGCCTGGATCCTGGGCTCCTATTCCTTCCACATTGTCAAGTAAGTATCTAGTCCGGGTTACAAAGAACCCTTGAGTGACTAACTTCTGACAACCATGATGATAAATAAGATCATATTGGGTGACCCTCAAATTACATCAATTTATCAATGTCAGCTTACAAGGGGAATTCAGATTCAACTGGTAAACTGGAGCAGCTGTAACCCATTTTTGATCAACTGTTTGATTCAAGTCCGTTAAATCAGTCAGTTTTGTTAAAGATTTTCCGGCTTTCTGAGCTTTCCTACTTAGCCAAATAATCCCCAGCATTATGGAACTTACCATCACATTAATTGGCTGATTTTTTTTGCTGTGGTGATTTTGCATTTTATGATATTTACACACTGGTGTCTAATTGGTTGGCTTCACATCCAATTGTACAGGCAATAGGAAACATGGTTGCCACGCCCAACCACATCCAGTCTTGGGGTGGCAACCATGTTTCCTATTGCCTGTGCAATGGGATTTGAAACCAACCAATTGTTGCAACTAAGCCAATGAGTATTCAGTATTTGAATTGGGGAAGACAACAGTCCAATAGAAAGGACAGGAATAATAAGAATAAGGTATTGTTTATTATAGAATAATGCAATTAATATACTATGCGGGGAAAGCCACTGGGCCACAAGGGGGTGTCATGGTGGCATGTTCTATGTAAGGATTGGAGCCAAGGAATAACTTGTGCAGGATAAGCAGGTCAAATTGGTAGCAATCCTAATTAGGAGAAAGTGCCCGCAGTTTGACATTGCCATCAGATTGATTCATGTTGTTAGATACGTCAAGGGGCAGCTCAGCAAGCGCCCCTGTGTATTGTGAGATATGTTGGTAGGCAAGTATGGAAAATTGATTGCAACACCCCCCTTGCCCCCTGCTTGTTGTCAGACACCAGGATCAGAGTTTGCAGGAGATCTGGGAAGGTCTGCACAAACAATTTTTGTGTGGGGATGGTGTGGCAGGGGCGCAAGCAATTGTGGTTAAGCTTTTTGGTGTTCCCTTGGGCATCCTCCAGCTGGTAGGTGTGGTTGTCAT
Organism: Entomophthora muscae; assembly: GCA_014839935.2. Taxonomy (NCBI): domain Eukaryota; kingdom Fungi; phylum Entomophthoromycota; class Entomophthoromycetes; order Entomophthorales; family Entomophthoraceae; genus Entomophthora; species Entomophthora muscae. The sequence goes on along the minus strand of QTSX02004317.1, from coordinate 166,411 downwards.
AGACCGTGGCTATCTTGAAGGGCCCTAGTGATTGGGTTCTAATTTGGCTGAATTGGGGTTGAGGGTGTAAATGGGGTCACCTATGGCATATCTGGCCTCAAGATGCCTTGTCCCTCCCTCAATTTGCTTGTGCTTAATGTCTTGGGCTTTGGCACACTACTGGCTCAGGAAAGGGGTAGGCAACAAGGGGGGGTTTTGCAGGGACTGTGGATCACAATTTCCCTTTTTCTACTCCTGCCAAACCATTAGGCGTCCCAAAGGCCAAGGTGCTGGGGCTAAACCTGGTGCCCCTGTTGATTCTTTCTTGTAAAATGAGCAGTGCGGTGGGCAGATGTTCAGTTCATGCAGTATTAGGATGTTCTTGTGAGAGTTTGGCAATCAACTGGACAAGGGAGCCATTCAATTGCTCTACACACCCATTGGCTTGCAGATGGTATGAAGCCATGACTATTTGTTGTAGGGAATTTTTGGTGCAGTACACCTTCATGATATGTCCACCAAGCTCAGAGCCCCTGTCTGTGATGAGGCGTTTGGGTTGCTCAAAATGGGTCACAATTTCCTTGCCAATGAAGCAAGTGATGATGGTGGTGGTGTGGTTAGTGGTTGCCTACACTACTGACCAGCGGGTGAAGTAGTCAATGGCTGTGATGATATACTTCTTCCCAAGCCTGTCTTTGGGGAGAGGCCCAAAAATGTCAAGGGCCCACTGCTCAAAGGATTCCATTCCCTTAATGGGTAGGACAGACTTGGGGGTTACAGGCTTTGACATAGTCTTTTCACACAACACACATGTCTCAAAGAGATCCAAGATTTCTTGGTGAATACGCGGCCACCAAACCTTACGCTTCATGATTTCAAAGAGGTTCTGTCCTCTAACATGGCCCAAGGTGCAGTGGTAATGCAGTATGGTGTCACCTTGCTGTGTGGTTGGAATATAGGGTGTTTTCTCTCCTGTCTCTGCGCGGCCGCAGACATTGCCTGCATTGGTGGTGAACTGGCTTTCATTATCCTTTAGTTTGGAGATGGTTACCAAATTAAGACCTTCATAGCAGGTTGCTTCAGGTTGGAGGTAGAGCATTGGTCAATTGGGGTCCAAACTGTTGTCCCTGGTAATGAACACCACATAGAGCCTTGAGAGAGCATCTGCTGTGACAAGCTCTTTCCTAGGCTTGTAATTGATACACAACTGGTAAGGAGATAGACGCTCAACCCAGCCTTCCTGGTGGCATTTCAAGTGGGACTGTGTGATGAAGTATTGGAGCAATTTGTGGTCCGTCAAGACACGGGGTGAAAAGGTGGCCCCTTCCAATTAACAGCACCACTTCTCAACGCAGTGCACAGTTGCTGCTAGCTCCTTGTCATGAATTGGGTAACGTTATTATGAGTTAGTGAGCTTCCTGGATTTGTATGCCACGGGGAGGAAGACGCCCTCATCAGTTTCTACCTGTAACACGCCCCCTATGGTCCTGTCAGAGGCATCAGTCTCGAGTTTGTATTATTGTTTCAATTGGGAAACTGTAATACAGGCGCTGTTGTAAGTCTCTGCTTCAACGTCTCAAAGGCTTGATATCAGTCAGGGGTCCAATGGAACCGCTGTTTAGTGTTCAGGAGCTCAGTGAGAGATATATTAAGTTCTCTGCAATTGGGGATGAACCTGCCCACGTAGGCAACCATGCCCAAGAAGGTACACACCTGACCAACATTGGTGAGAGGTGGCATGCTGGTGATTGCCTTGATTTTGGAAGGGTCAGGCTTTATCCCTTGGGCAGAGATGGTGTGCCCAAGGAACAAGAGCTCTGACTTGAGGAATTCACATTTGGAGGGCTTAGCCTTCAACTGGTTTTTCCAAAGGGTGTCAAGGACAGCATGGAGGTGTGTGGTTTGATCTTGACTGAAGACAATAAAGTCATCAAGGTACACAATGACACACTTTCCAATCATTTCCTTAAATGCTTTGTTCATTAACATAGCAAAGGTGGAGGGAGTGTTGGTCATTCTGAAGTTCATGACCTGGCACTCAAACAACCTGTAGCGTGTTTGGAAGGCAGTTTTTGCTTCATCCCCTGGCGCAATGCGGACCTGGTTGTACCCTGCGGTGAGATCCATCTTGCTAAAGACCTTCACACCCTCAAGAGTGTCAAACAGGCTGTCAATCAACAGCAGGGGGTACTTGTTTTTAATGGTCACCTCATTGAGGACGCGGTAATCTGTGACTAGATGAAGGGACCCATCCTTCTTGGGGGATTTTCTCTTTAGGTAAGTTGTGAACCTACCGCTGCTACCACTGTTGCAACTGAACCAATGAGGATTCAGTATTTGAATTGTGAAAGACAACAATCCAATAGAAAGCACAGTAATAATAAGAATAAGGTATTTTTTATTATCAAATACGGCAATTAATATACTATGTGGGGAAAGCCACTGGGCCACAAGGGGGTGGCATGGTGGCATGTTCCATATAAGGATTGGAGCCAAGGAATAACTTGTGTGGGATCAGCAGGTCAAATTGGTAGCGCTCTGTTGTGTTCGGCTCCAGGGGACAACATCCTGGAGGACATGGCGGGAAATCTTTATTACAAAAGATTTGAGGTTCAAAGCTAGCCTTGGGTTAGCCTTCAGGGAAAAATTAAGGGCACATACCTTAATTTCCTGGAAAACAAGATGTGAATGTCCTTTTGGCAGAAAGGACAGGAAAAGCTTGAAGATTATTAAAGCCAACACAAATGTGGATAAACTTGTCTTTATTAGGAGTAATGATTCTACTTTAAATAGTTGACAAGAGACAGTGATCACTCAATAGGAAGACAGAGTGGCTTAGGGGGTCACATTGGGATGAGGTCATACCAGGATCAACCACAGACAGGTACAATAATCCAGAATGGGTGTATATTGAACCAGACCCATTTACAGAAAGCAGGGAATTTCTGAACTTGAAGGCAAAATCAGCCAAATCTTTGCAACTATCAATATTTGAAGGCCAGATCAAAATAGCATTGATTGCACAATTTACGACACAATCTTAATTAGGAGAAAGTGCCCACAGTTTGACATTGTCATCAGATTGGTCATGTTGTTAGATACGTCAAGGGGCAACTGATTGAGTGCCCCTGCGTATTGTGAGATACATTGGCAGGCAAGTCTGGAAACTTGGTTGCAACACAATGGGATACCAGTGTGTAATTATCAGAAAATGCACAATTGCCACAGAAAAGAAAATCAGCCAATTAATGGTCATAAACAGTGATTAATTGATCCATTGAATTATTAATATCTCAAAAATCCAATTTAAATTTTACAAAATCATTATCAATAGGTAAATACACAAGCTGTAAAATGCACAATTTATCAATATTTGTAATAATTGCTAATGGCTCCCTAATATAGACACAGTCCAATTATAAAATTACAATGAAAAATGCCATGTTTACAATTAATTTTATTATACAGAATGCATTGAGTTATGCACATAATATCTAAATATCAAGATTTAACATATGCCTGCAATATTCTAATATAATATTTACATTTGTTGGTCCATACTTTATTATTGATAATGAAAAATATTCATGCAAATAATTACATGTTACCGCATCAAATGTATACCATTTTATTAATTATAGAGAATGTCAATAATATAAAAAATATATTATTAATTATGAATTAGAAGAAATAATATCAACTTTAATAAGTTGTCACAAAGAAATTTTTTATTTTACTCATCAAAGGACAAGTAGGGGAGGGAATGGGCAGAATGTACATCTCCATCATCTGCACCAGTGAAAGGGACAGCATCAGAGGTAGTGGGGAGGGAATATGTGTTGGCTTGGTCTTGATGGGGAAGTTGGGGAGGCTTGGTTTTTTGACTGGGAAGAGGCGGAAAGAGCTGATTGATTCAATTGTTCAAATTCTTCTTCTGTCATGTATGTGGGCTTGATAAACCAAATGGATGGGCGTGGAGAGAGGCAGGAGTCCTTTCTGGACTTATCACTATCACTTGAATAGAAGATGATGAGATTTGATAAGTCCTGGATAAATACAGAAGGGAAAAACTCATACCCCTTCTCAATTTGGGATAACAGTTCATTGTAGGTGGCAGTCTTTGAGCGCCTGAGAGCCAAACCAAAATTGTAAAGACATACATCTGCAAGATACATGTCAGCGTGGTTGGTGGGATAGGATTAACAGGGATGCTCTGCAGCCCTAATTTCTTTGGTTGCCCATCCTGCTGCTCCATCTCTGCACCCAGTACAATTGTGTACACAGCTTGTTGAGTAGCCCACTCCTCCAGCATATCCTTGAGCTCTGTCTGGTAAGCATACTCATCTGTGGTGTTTGATATTGCCAAGTAATGATTGACACCCAATGGGGAAACTGCCAACAAAACCCTGACAAAATGATACAAGATTGGGCTGTGCTTGTAGAAGTCAGATTGGATACATTTTTCTCCATAATCTTGGATGCTTGCAGAAATCTTGACATACAACAAGAAAATGATTTCATTGTGTGTCCTCATTGCCCTCCCTTTAATAAAATTAATAATGGTTGAATTGTAGGGGTTGGTATCCACTAAACTGGGAACACTGAGAACTTGATTGGACAAGATTCTAGCATCAACCACAACTCTGTTCATCCACAAATTGACTGTTCTTTTATTTGTGAAAATGCCATGGAGTCCCAGTTGAAGACAAACCTGGACCAGGGGCATCTGCTGGTCATGTTCCATGATGGCCATCATAAGGGAATGGGCTTTTTTGCTATCATTTGACGTACAGGCTCCAGTTGGGGTCTTCTTGGGGGGGGCACAATTGGCATGGGCCCACAGGGTTGCTGCATCAGTGGACTTTGCAAAACCCATCATAACCACAATTTCCCTGAGGGACATAGGCATCCCTTGTTTTTTGACCATTTTGAGAACAATCTCTGGGGTGATTAACTTTCTTCTGCGTCTTGCAGGCTGATTGGCTGGAGGTGGGATTTTTCTGTCTTGGAAACTGGACAATGCCATCTGATTGGCTGTTTCTTGATTCAGGGTTCTCTGGGTGACCCCATGGCTCACTTGGCCAATTCTGGATGCTAGTGTTGATACACAATATGGGTTAGCAGCTGCCTGTACATGATAGGCAAACAGGGCCATGCTTGAGGACGCGGGAGAAAGAACACACTCCTGGGTAGTGCTTGGGGAGGGGCCTGCAGGTTGGGTGTGACCATAGACAGAGGCTTCACTATTGGAAGACCCAGCGTAGTCCTGCATAATTTCTTCAAGGCCAGGGAATAGCTTGTTGACTTGGTTGTTATTGGAAGAAGACATAATAAAATTTTATTTAAAAAATTAAACTCAAAAAGAGGAGTGTATATTTTAGTCAATTTTATTGTTAAGTATGTTAAGTTGCTGAATATTATGATCTAAATTTTAGCCATCCTAAAATGGAATAAGGTGATTTTTGAGAATGCCTATGATTCCTAAAAGAATTAGCACAAATCCACTATAGATCCTTTAGTATCCTTTTTGAGACACCCATAAATTATATTTATTTCAAATTCCTTGCAATTATAATTTGAAACTTGGTTCTTGGATTTGACAATCCTGCAATTTCAGATTCATTAAGTTTTACATGATGTCTATGATTTGTTTGAAATAGAGGAAATCTCAAACCGTACATTAGAATCTCGCATTTCTGATTCATGTATCCTGCATTTGCTTGCTATGTTTTGTCTTTTGTTAGTTGAGTTATCTGCTCAAGGGATTTGAAATTTGCCAATTTAAATAAACCAAAAAAAATTCAAATTAAATAATTGATTTTATTAAATATTTTATTTTTCACTCAGATGAGTTGCCCACAAAAGTGATTCAAAATTTGGACTAAGGATTTGAAAATCCCGCATTTTTACGTTTATGTTCTGAATTTACAGTATGATCTGAATGATGTATGGATAGTGTTTCATTAAAATGTATTAGGATATAAAACTAGGGGGAAAGAAGTAGAGTTTATTTGTGAAGCCTATACCTATTATGGTTAGGCATAAAGTGTTAGGGGTCTGGATGTACCAGCATTCTGGCCGTTGCCAACATACGTAACATCCAACTATTGCCTGGTTTGGTGCCAACCCACTGAAAGATTTGACCTTCCCAAATTGGTAGCTAGCCAATATCCCATGACCCATCCAGATATCTAGCTATGCTAATCCAATTCACATATGACCTCCAATATTTGATCCAACTTGAATCCCTTCACATCAAGCACAATATACAAGTCTAAAATATTATCCAATAAAAATCACTCTCTTCTTCTCTAAATCTATCTTCTAAGCTTCCCCAAAAGTTGCTCCTCGTCAAAAGTATAAAAGCATGTGATTGGGTATCTTTAGAAGTGCAGTAAGCTTATTGTAAGGCTTCTTATGATTGGCTGATCTTGAATGAGTGTGGCAATTAAAAGTGGGCTGATTGTTAGTTTCCACAGGGTATTGTCATTATTCTTCAAGAAAAGCAATTGTCCAAGAAGGGTAGATGCTGTGAGCTGTGTACATAGTATACCATAATTTATATCTTCATTTGTCGACTCTACTGATAATTAGCTTACAAACTATCATGTAGCTTCATGGGATAGTAATTGTTTAGAGTCATTAACTTCTCTTGTGGATGATCTTTTTAGCCCATTAGATTAAAGAATAACTTTGTGTTTTTTGTGTGTTCAATGACATGCAGTCAACGAGTAGAGTTTAAACCTAGACATGACTTCTCTGGGAGATGGGTGACACTTGGGTTTCAGGGAAGTAGTATAAAATTTTCCTCCTTAAAGATGTTGTGAGCAGACTTCTTAAATTGGTTTGCAGAGCCTTTAAAAATGAAAAGATGACTTTGTTTCAAATCGACTCTACACTGTGAATGAAAAGCCTTTATATGCTCAGTTGAATCACACATTGACCACATGCAGACGATGGCTTGTTGATACTTTGGCTGATAAATTTTAAAGATTCGTGGTTAATAGAAGCCAGGTGGTCTAGCATTACTTGCTAAGGCTTTGAAGCTTTAAATAAAAATGTAGTTTAAAAGACCCATGGGTGTAACTACAGATCAGGGGTGTACAGGAGAGTCTCGAGCTCCGTAACTGGTCTTAGGCGCAGCTTCTTCAGGCGGCTCAGCTGGGATGAATCTTCGTCGGTGGGAAGCTGGGAAGCGGCTGCCATCACCTTGTCAAGCAGCGGGTACAGAAGGCCGTAGCAGGAGAGCAGATGCTTTAAGGCTTGAGATCGCAGCTTCCATATTTCACGGGGCGGTAAGAGCAATCGCTTCAACCCAACTACATCGCCATCGTCGGCCTGGTGGGAAGAGTACTCTCCAGAGGTGAAGTCCTGATCTAAATCCACCGTGTATAAAAACTGCTCAAGGCTCAGAAGACCCGCGGCAATGTTGTCCAGGTGTTGGTCAAGACATAGCTGCACCAGGTCTTGGACCGACATCTCCTCGCCCTGGCTTGTTACGATCCCTTCTAAGAGTTCATGATAGCTATCTGCCAAGGGCTGGCAGAGTTAGTTGTTGTGATGCGAAAAGCTTACCATTATGCGATCAAGGCCAGCAACTTTGAGTAGAGCATTGTACTGAGATGTAAGCTATATTACAGATGAGAGTACCTGAAGTTCAAGGAGCTGCTCCAAGTTAAGCCGGATGATATCATCCAAGCGCTCAAGGTAATGCTGGGCTGCAGGAAAATCTTTAAGTGACTGTTGAATAAAGGTTAAGCAGTTGGTCACGTAAATGGCACGTTCGTTCTCTGCTACAAACGAGGCCTCTCGCTCGCAGAATTGGATTAGTGGATTCAGTATGCCATCCACCAAGCGATGCTCAGAGCTAGGGTTGTAGGATGCCTTGTTAATCTCTAGGATACGCTTGAGGTCGTCAATTGTTGAAGTTATGGATTCGGGCACAGAAAGATCTGCGGGAGGGATGTCGGCCTGTGAAAGAAGCTGCGCCATGTCATCCTCTAGGATCTGGTAAAAGCACTCATGGGCGTAGTCCGTCATCTGGTTTAGGGTTGAGTGGACTTCGCCTTGGGCAACAGTTTTGGCTAGAAGGTGGTGGTAGAACTGGATTAGATTGGCTATTTGGAAGGCTAGGGTTGGACCGTGCAGGTTTTCTAAAACATGATACACTCTTCCTTTAAGAAGCATAAGTGCAGAAGAAAAAATGGTATCGAGGGCTTGGGTGATTTGCTCAAGAGTTTCATCACTAATGGCTGAGCCTATGGAATAAGATTTTGCCAAAACATGGTATACCTGGCGAACCGGAAAGCAATGCGTCAAGTGAGTCCTTCTCCTCCACTAGAGCTTGATGGATCCATGCCAACATATCCCCTACATAGCGCAGAGAATCCGATGCCGAGAGATCGATCGGGCGCATGTTTCCTGTTGAGGGGTTGCCGCGCGTCAAGGCTGCTTCAAAAGCGTGGCCAAGGTGTTTGTGGCGCACCTGAGCCGCCTGCTCAAGCCAAGTAGTGAGCAAAGTAGGGTTGTGTGAAAGCGTTTTGGCGGCAAGGCATAGCAGCTGGCCCTCTTCTGACTCTAGTGCAGGAGTAGCAACATCCAGTAGAAACAGATGCTCTTCTAAATAATTCACCAGCCGATAGTTAGCCTCCTCCCGACAAGCCACAAGCCCATTGAGAATGTCTTGGCCAAGGATTTCCCCAAAGCCTTGACTGACCAGCTTCACCATTTTTGCTTCAAGCGTCTTAAGGCGCTCCATCAGCTCAACGAAGCGAAGGTCAACCGGAATATCCCAGTCGCGCAAGTACATCGCTTCCGAGGGCGCCAATGTATAGTCTTTCAGGAATTTCTCTACCTCGTCCAGATGCTTTTGCACGGCAGAGCTAAGCATAAGCACTTGTTATTAAAATAAACTACCGTTTTAACTCGACATCCTTCAGCTCTTTTAAGAGTTTCTGGGCGGGATCCCGTATTGGCGCTAGTTTAGACTCAATCACATGGCAGCATTCGGCAGCCTTTCTTATGTTGACTTCGATGGCTTGAACATGCTAAACCAACATTTAGTTACCCTCTAAGTATACTGCTTCGAAAACCCTTGCAGTCCATTTATTAACTAGGCTTATGAAGAATCCTATCTTAAGAGTACCACAATACGAAAATAGAGGGGAAACTTTTTTAAAATATTGAAACCAAAGAGAATAAAAAGTGGAGGATCCAGGTTAAGACACATTTCAGCAGGCCTTTCAAAAGATACAGTATTTTAATAAACCAGAGTCAATTCTGTAAGCCGAGTTAGACACGGCCTGGTAGCAACTTCGTAGAACCCTGAGTAAGTTAAGGTGCGAATTCGAATTTTCGTTGTCTTATACACGTATACGTTAAAAAGTACAACCAGACGTACAAAAATAGCTTTGCCAGACTACTCAACAAAAACAATACTGCAAAAATTTAAAGTTGAAATAATCTTAGGAATAAGAGAAGTCAACCCCGATAGTCAACAAGCTTCAACCTTTTCAAGGATGAAAACATTTGGCGAAGTTATAGGCTGTAGAAATATACGATAGCGGTTTCAATAGCGGGGGGAAGGAATTCATTGGTAAAATTAGAGCCACAAAGAAAGAATAAAGCACGCTCTGGAATAAGAATATTCCTTACCTGATCCAAACCGTTGAGCTGGGCCAGATACTTGCGGTAATTATTTTGAGTACACATCTCCAGTGTGCGCTTGAGTTGGAACTGAGATATCCCAGACACTTTTGGGCCCAGAATACTTTCCGACCGGTTTCGCTTCAATGAGTCTCCTGGCCCAGTTGAGACCTTGGGACTCTTATGGCTTGAGGGTTTTGGGAAGGATATCTCTTTGGGGAAAGCGAAGATTTGGGAGGATTCCTGTTGAAACATGTTCTCGTTCACTAGACCTTCGAACGATATTATTGCTTCAATCAGAGGGTTCGCGGTGGGATCTTGCATTGTAGCATCGCTGAACTTGAGGAACTGCTCCAACTTGATGCACAGGGGATGCGTTGCATCGGTTGCTTGGTGTGGGGCTGGTGCTTCGGATGCGTTGGGAATTTCACTTACCGCTTGATCAGCAACTAAATTAGCCATAATATCGATACACAAATTGACTATCCTATTGATACTATAAAGAACATGCAGCTAAAAAGTTTGTGGTTTTTTACAACTCCGATCACATCACTGCCACCCTGTTCCTGCTAGCCATCTGTCTCCTCATTAGGGCTGCGGCGGCCTAAAAGGGACGATTACGGCAGTTGCCGTAATCGTCCCGTCCTCCCTTCCCCGTCCTCTTTTTTCGGATTCCCCAGCTTAGGGGAATCCGAAATCACCTAAAAAAGGTGATGGAAGGCTTTTTGCTTTCCGGATTTTCACTTTCTTTAATAAATATTTCATATTAAATTTTATTTTCAAAGGTAATTTTAAATTCAAATTGGACTATTTTAATTTTTAAAATAAAGAAATTTAAAAAAATACGAACTTCTTCATCCTTCTGTGGATGAAGAAGGAAACGATTCCAAAAAATCTTCTCAAAGAAGATTCTCTTAAAATCGTTTCCAGATTTTAGACGGGTACTTCTTTTAAGAAAAGGGGCCACCCGTCTAAAATCCGACACAGCCCTACTCCTCATGAACTCAAATACAGGTCTGACTGGACCAAGTCCTCCTTTGGACTGCTCTGGTGGGTATCGTAACGGTGACAGAAGATTTGAACTTATTACTGAATGCTTCTGAGCCAGTTTCTGTTATACTGATGTTGTAGCAATTTTGTTATCAGCTCTGATATCTGATGTCAGGAATACTCCTAACATAAACCTAATACTGACTGAAAGGAAAAGTTGAGGAAAGATAACTGAGGCCCCAAATTTTGGGACAAAATTTGATATGGAATTCCCCCTTACTAGGGGAAAAAAAGAAATAAAATTGGGGGAAAATCAGATCTTGGTAGGCGCCAAACTAATTTATCATCCGGGCAGGCGCCTGCTGCCACCGCCAGCACCTAGCCAGGCACCCGTGAGCCCCCCGCTCGCTCCCTGGCCCCCAGCCAGATGCCTGCCACCCACCAGGGTCCCAGGGCCCACCCTGCAGCCAATCAAAAATTCCCCTAGGGTACAGCCAATCAAATAAGTCCCTGATAACAGGGGAAACTTCAAAAGATAAAATCCCCCCTCCAGAAGAGGGCAGGAATAATATTTCAGATTTTAAAAATAAGTTTGCCACCAACCAATCAGGTGCTAATTCACTGGCCACATGGACAAGGCCAAACTCCATCCAAAACAATGTTCTTGACACCCAAATAACTTCTGAAGAGGAGTTGACTCACAACCTTCACCTAGCACCAGGGCAACAGGAAACTATTGGTTTATCTCAAGAATTTCTCAACCAGCCACAGATAGCAGAAGAACAGGAATTTGACCATCTTCCCAAGCCCCAATTGCCATTCCTACCTTCCAAACTTCTGGGATCTCCCATCCCCTGTTTTTTCCTCCCAATTGCAAATCTTTGCACAGGGGAGAGGACTATAAAAAAAAGATCCCACCTCAGTAAAAGCTTGTACTTTTTTGTTGTAACTGTGCTGTTTTAGCAGAGTTACATGGGAAAAATATTTAGAAGATAGATAGTAATCTTTATTGTGAGATAGTGATTATATAGTTCCTGTTAATCAAGGATAACAGGAACATGATTGGTGATCACACGGCTGGATGGAAGAAGGGGGTGGCTTAATCCTGGTAATGAGTCAAGCGCCAAAACAAGGTATTCACTATAAAGGATCATCATCTGTTCAGGTTGTTGGATTTGGTAATTCAAGTTGAATTCTTAGTCTGGCTTCAAGTGACCGGATAATCAAATTGCTGATCACAAACCCACTTGGTTGGAACCTTGCTGGCGGGTCAAGCCTGCAGTTTCAACACCCCCCTGACTGAAGGTCAGCCTCCTCTGGGGGCAGGTCATCAGGGAGGTTGTCAGGAGCCCTGGCGCCGTATTGAACTAGTTGCTGTTCTGTGGCAGGCAGGGCGGTTTCTCGTTGTTTCTGTCTTGATTTTGCAGGGTTGTAGGCAATCATGGTGTAGGGTCTTGTCTTGCTTACGTTTTCCGAGCCCTTGCACAAGGTAAGTGTTATTGTTGTTTACCTTCAGGATGATTGCTGGCCTCACTTTTTCAGGTTGTAACTTGCTCTTGTCAACATTCATGACCCATACTTTGTCCCCAACTTTGTGTCTATTGCAGATGGGGACAAATGTCTTTTGCAGACGTTCATTCTCTTTTGCTGTTTGCTTGCTGTTAGTCTCTAATACTTGAGGGTCTGAGCGTGGAGGGACTTCACTTGGAATTTCCAGTTTAAGTCCTGTCAAGGCTTGAATGATATTTGGCTGTGTGCTGTATACCAGTTCAAACAGGCTTTTCCTGGTGGATCTGTTCACTCAGGTTTGACACACAAGTAGTGCAGTTGGTAGCTGCTTATACCAGTCTTCAGGTCTCCCGGCAGTGAGTTTGGCTAAGGCTTGCACAAGGCTACCATTAAGCCGCTCTATGCGTCCATTGGCCTGTGGGTGGTATGGTGTGCCACAGTGTGCTTGACCCCATTTTTGGTGAGGTATACATTGGTGTCTTCAGAGGTCAATTCTTTGCCTCCATCAGTTATCAGGAGTTCTGGATTTCTGAACTTGCTGATTATCTCCTTGTCAATAAATTGTTGAACGTCATTGCCGGTGTGTGCCTTCACTGCTTGGGCTACTGGCCATCTCATGGCAAAGTTGATGGCAGTGATGATATATTTCTTGTCCTTCTGTTTTCCTGGCATGGGGCCAACAATGTCAAGAGCCCATACTTTAAAAGGTAGTTGTGTGCGGATAGGAAGTACTGACTTTGGCGGGGTTTTGCTTTTGGCAAACTTTTTGCATACCTCACATTGGTCTAGAACTTCTTGAACATCATGATATAGGGTTGGCCACCAGGCCTTGTGTTTAAGGAACTCATATAGGTTTCAACTCTTAGTGTCTCTGAGGTCTCTGTGATATCGTAGGATGGTGTCTACTTACTGGTGTGTGGGGATAGAAGGGATGGTAGTACCGTCGGATATTTTTCTGTGCAGGGTCCCGTACACGTCAGCAAATAAGTGTTCATTTCTAATGACTGTTTCCTTTGTTATGTTGGTTGTACCAGGGGGAAACCCTTGTCCTTTATTTGTAGCACCAAGAGAGGCCAGTCTGGGTTGAGCCCATTCTCTCCTCTTGAAGCACAGACATACAGGCGGGACAGGGCATCTGCCATAGCGAGTTCAGCCCCAGGCTTAAACTGGATAAGCATGTTAAATCTCTCTAATAGTTTCATCCACCGCACTTGGCGGCGTGACAGATTTGCTTGAGTCTTAAAATAGATGAGTGAGTTGTGATCAGTTAATGCTGTGAATTCTTTCTGGCGTTCCAGGTAACAACGCCATTTGACTAGGCAGTGCATGATAGCCAGTAGTTCTTTGTTGTGGATAGTGTAAATTCACTGCCACCTCTTGCATTGGATCACGCAATCTTCCCTTGCCGCACCAAGGAAGGCCCAAAAACTCCAGCCAAACCCCTCCATTCTTTAAAGGATTTAGTGCACACAGTTGATGAGAGGTTTGTGCTAGCCTACCCTGTGGATCCTTTTCCTTTGGTTGCTCCCTCCTGGGAAGAAACACTGGTTAATTTAGACTACTTGTTAGCCTGGTGTCGCCCACTTCTAAAAACCATTAGAGCTAGCCAATCAGAGGCCGCCACATTGACGCTCAACAACTCAAGTGAATCCCAAATGTCTAGTACCTCTTCCAGCCAATCATATTTGACCACAGAAATTAGAATGAAACCCTCCAGTCTCCCTAGTCCTATTCAGCAAAGTTTTTTCCTCTAGCCAATTGGATCCAGACCCAGATGTCATGTGACTCACTTTTAACTGCAACCCATTCCTTTTAATGCAGCAAGGGGACTTCTAGTACCCTGCTTGTCTATTTTCTAAATTTATAAAGTTTTGGCTTCTGTTGCACTTGTTTTAATTCTTGCAGCTTTGATCAGATCTCAGTTTGGGCTCCTATCAATCTAGAAAATTTAAAAGTGTTAGTCATTATCTTAACCCTTACCTTATGCCACCCCACTTTGAACCTGGTCCATCTTCCAGGACTTCTAAAACAAACCTCATGTATAGCTGTTTATATTTTTGCTTTTGTTTTAAAAGTTTACGCTCAAACTTCAGTTTGTTAGTAATTTTCAATATAAAATCTTACTTTTACTTTGAATTTTTCTATATATTCTTTAATTTTGAACCCGTTCTTGCTTCAAACCAACTGCAAGGCACCCGGGCACATTGCCAAGCCCTCCAAAGTGCTCTCAATTACTTTTTGTTTGCTCTCTTGGTTGTGGGTCCTCCCCAAAGCCAAATTTCTATTGTTTTAATTGCAAACAAAAGTACTTTCCTCACCCAAATTTTGAGGAGAACACAACCATGCTACTCCCTGTTGTTAAATTTGTGTTATTTTCTGTGGCTCCATTTTTGCTGCTCCTATGGTCTACCTCCCTGGATTTGTGAGGAAAAATCTCCTCTTCTGCCCAGCTTATGGTAGAAGATTCCTCCAGTCTCTGGGATCTTCCCAGTGGTCTGCTATTCTCTGGAGAGGCTGTGGTTAAGAGCTTGGCATGCAACAACTTGGATCTGGATATCATGGTTTTAACCCCACCTGCTTCTGAGGTGGATGGCCCTCCCATGCCTTCCCCTCCCAGTTTGGCCAAGAGCCATTCTATGCCACTCAGGATCTCTGAGGTGTTCCCTCCCATTCCCACCTGTACCCCTTGGTTTCTCACTGGACTGGTGTTGATGGGTTTGAACGCTTATTTCCCTCAAATGTCTCCTGTGTCCTCCCTGTGGTCCCCTCTTCAAGCAGCCGTCCCAGTTCTTCAATGGACGGCATCCTGGTGGTTTGTTTCACCAGGGTGGGAGCTAAACTTAGTTAGTTTAGCCCCCCTCTCTCACATAATAGACAAGCCCATTTCTTCTGCCTTTGAAGCCTTTTGCTTTTAGGTGTGGAGCTTACTTCTTGCCCTCATCCGGGCCAGCTTGGGATCCCTCCTTGCTGAATTCTCTCAGTGTGGGCCGCGTGGTCACTTCTGTCCTCCTTCAAATTGTGTCTCACCGAGAAGTCTGCCTCTCCTTCCACAGCTTCCTTGGCTGCATCAGCGGTGAATATTACCCTGGTGTCACCCTGCACTCCTCCCTCTGTGGCTGTCTGCAAAAAGGTCCTAGATGCCCTTGGGGAGCTGCATCTTTGCCTCTCTGCGGACTCAGCGTCTGCAGACACTCCCATCTCTGACACTCAGAGATTGGTAGCTCTATTAGACGCCCTTGACGGTGATGCCTGCCTCTGGGTGTGCACTCTCCTTTGCCAGAGTCAGGAGTTTGGGGATACCTCCTCCCTCCTTACGCTGGTCTCCTCAGCGGTGGCCGCCCCGGGTTCCAAGGCCTTGGTTATATTTGAGACCCTTTGTTCTAAAGGTCTTGCTCCAGATCTTGCCTCCCACATCAAGTGTTTTGCAGTGAAAGCTGCCTCCCTGGACCTCCCTACCAAGATGGCAGTGGCCATGTTCTGCAACTCTTGGATGCTGCCTCAGCCAACAAGAGTGCGTGGGACCTGGCTCCCACCTCCCTCAAGAAGGCATTTACGTTGGCCTGCAAGCTTGGAGCCAAGCCTGCCTACCAGCCTAAGTCAGGTGTGCTGGCCCATCTTCTGGCCTCCAAGTCCGCCCAGGCTAAGCCCCCCGCAGCCAAGCCTCCCAAAACGTCCGCTATCAACGTGATGTGCCGCCCCTGCCAGGCCCCCAACTGGCCCACCTCCACTGGATCCCTCCCTGTTTTTGCGGCTTCAGCCGCCATTCCTGAGGTCTCCTCCTGCAACCCTGCTGCATCCATTCTGACCCTGAAGAATAAAGAAGATTTTTCTTATTTCCTTTTTACTGCAACCTTTTTTACCAAGTCCCGCCAAGCTAAGGCTACAGTTCTGGTAGATACAGGTGCTGCGGGTAACTTTATGGACCTGGCACTGGACCACTCCTTGGGCCTGTCCTTGCTTCCCCCCAGAGTCTTATTGCGGCCAGAAAGGTACCAGTGCTTAGTTACCCCCTCTCTAACCCACTTAGTTACTGTACAGGCTCACACATGTTTGTGATTAAATTCTCTGCTGTTGGGGACCTCCTGTATCCTGTAATTGTGGGCGTGGGGTGGTGGCGCTGGCACTTGGTCCAGATTGACTGCCTCACCAACAAGCTTCATTTATTGCTGGATGGGAGTCCAGGTTCCTTCCCCCTCCTTCCCTTGGGTTGGGAACTGCCTGAGTCATGCTTGTCTCTTGCGGCAACCCCAGTCTCTCCTCCCAAGCCCTTTGCCCTTCTGGCCATCCTTGCCCCCTTCAAGGACGCCTTTGATGCTACCCTTTCCTGTGCCCTCCCCCCACACTCTGGCCACAATTTGACCATTAAGACAACAGTTGACCTCGTAAAGATTGATACCCCAATGTACCCTCTTAGTGAATTGGAGGATAAGGCGTTAGGCATGTGGCTGGACAACATGCTGGCAAAAGGATGGATAGTCAAGAAGGCTTCTTTGGTTAGCTCCCCAGTGGTCTTCACCAAGAAATTGGATGGATCCCTTCAGCCGTGCATTGATTATACCCTCCTCAACAACGTCACCGTTCTGTACTGCTACCCCCTCCCCTTGAAAGCCTCAATTGCTCAGTCTATTGCCAAGTTTTGTGTCTTTTCAAAACTTAATCTTGTTAATGCTTTTAACCAGGTTTGTGTAGCGGAAGGCAACAAGTGGCTTACAGCCATCAAAACTTGGCGTGGCTGCTTCCAATTAAAGGTCATGCTGTTTGGCTTAAAGAATGCTCCTGCAATTTTTCAGCGAGTCATTGAGGATGCCTTGGGAGATCTCTGCTTCACTTGTGCTGTGGCATACATTGACAACATCCTAATCCACTTCCCCACTCCTGAACAGCACACCAAGGACCTGGTTGCTGTGGTGGCAGCTATTCACAAGGCCTGGTTGTTCATCAAGCCCAGCAAGTGTGAGTTTTTAAGTCTGAGGTTACCTTTCTGGCCAACTTGGTCCTGAAAGACAGCCACACGGTCTCTCCTGACAAGGCCAAGGCTCTTTGGGAGTGGGCTACTCCCCAAAATCAGAAGAAATTGCGCTGTTTTCTGGATACGGTGATCTTCCTCAATAAGTTCTCTCCTGTCATCTCAGAGCTCGCCGCCCCCCTGCACCCCCTGGCTGGCAAGAAAGCCTCCTTTGTGTGGACCCCTGCATGCCAGGAGGCCTTTGAGGCTATCAAGAGGGTTTTTGTCTCTACCCCAGTGCTACGCCATGACAACACAAGCAAACAGTTCATTGTGGCTTGCAATGCCTCTAACGTGGCTGCTGGGGCGGTCCTCCTTCAAGAACACAATGGTCAGGAACTCCTGGTGGCTTACTTCTCCAGGAAGTTTGCGCCTAACGGGTGCTCCTGGGTGGTGTTTGACAAGGAGTTACAGACTGTGGTGGACGCCATCACTCATTGGAGACATCATCTGCAGGGTGCCCAACACAAGTTTGTGGTTTGTACAGACCATAAGGCTCTCTGTTACTTCCGCAATCCTCATAAGTTGCTTCCCTGCCAGGCACGTGTCATGCAGACGCTCTCTGGTTACAAGTTCAAGAAAAAGTTTGTAAAAGGGGAGCTCAACATCCTCCCTGACCTCCTGAGTTGCAACCCTTCAATGTACCCAGTGAGGGGCAATGAGGACCCTCAGGTCACTGTCATCCCAGAGTCCTTGATTCTCCCAGTGCCTGGCTCCCTCCCCCAAACCCAGGCCACAGCCCCAGTTGTTACTCCCCGGCTCCTGGCCATTGGTCCTGCCCACTCACCTGAAGCAGCTCCACCACTTGCTCTTCTGGGCACACTCTTGTATGATGTTCTGTTGGCCCAGCACTCCTCTCCGGACGGCCAGGTCATCTGTGCAAAGCTATCATCCAACTCTGCATCTAATGGTCTCTATACCCTTAAGGATAGGATAATTTACCAAAACGACAAGGTATGGGTTCCAAAGGAATTGTGTGTGCATGTCATGACAGAACATCATGATCCTCCCCTGTTTGGACACCCTGGCACCAAGAAGCTGCTTGAGCTCATCAGGTGCACTTACAGCTGGGTTGGCATAACCAAAGCTGTGGGTCCTTGGATCAAGAAGTGTGTTACCTGTGCTTGCTCCAAATCAGATTTTTCAGGGAACAACGGCCTACTTCATACCCTACAGCAGTTTTAGGGCCCGTGGTCATCCATCTCAGTTGACTTTGTGGTGGCTCTTCCCTTGTCAGGGGGTTTTGACTCCATTATGGTGGTAGTTGACCGCTTCACCAAATATTCAGTTTTCATCCCATGCCTAACCACCCTGGACTCAGTAGGGATGGCAAACTTGTTTGTGAAACACATCTTCACCAACTTTGGTTTACCTCAGGAAATCATCAGCAACCGTGGTCCTCAGTTCACGTCCATGTTCTGGGAGTCTCTACTGGGGATTCTAAACATTAAGCCATGTAGGTCCACCTCCTTTCACCCCCATTCAGACAGCCAAATGGAAAGAGTCAACCAAACCATGGAGCATCATCTACGTTGTTACGCAAACGCCTCCATGAACTCCTGGTCTGATGATCTCCCATTTGCTCAGTTTGCTTATAACAACACTGTGCATGCCTCCACAGGGGTGTCCCCATTCCAGGCTACTCTGGGGTTTTTCCCCAGCATTTGTGATAGGCCCCTTGCTCCAAGCAAGAGTACCGGCTGCCTCAGACATGGCAGCTCACCTCAAGGCCATTCATCTCAAAGTCCAAAGCACCCTAACCAAGTCCATTGAGGCGCACAAGAAAGCGGCGGACAAGAATAGGCGGCCTGCTCTCCAGTACCCAGTGGGTTCACTTGTGATGTTGACAATAACAATATCCAGATGAAGGTCCCCTTAAGGAAGTTTGCTGCAAAGAGACTGAGTCCCTTCAAGGTCTTGGAGGATAAGGGTAATGGGGCGTTTGTGTTGGATCTTCCCACTCCTATCAGATTCACAGCACTTTCAATGCCTTTTGCCTGTCCCCCTTTGAGGGGGACGTCCCCAGCACCCCTGACCCCACCTTGGTGGATGGTTCTCCCAAGTATGAGGTAGAAGCCATAGTAGCCTCACATAGGATCTGCAAGTCCCTCCAAACTGTGTATCTTGGAAAGGATACCCCTCTTATGACAACAGTTGGGTAAGCTCTTTAGACAGCGGGAATTGTTGGGATCTGGTACAAGAATTTCACAGGAATAATCCCACAGCCCTTGGCCCCCAAGTCACTTCTGGCGCTCAAAATCCCCAAAGCCCACAAGAACTTCTTGGTGGCCACGCTACCCCAGGGGGGGATCTGGCCTCAGGAAAAAGGAAATGACAATGTGAATTCAAAGTCACCTCTGGCATTGGATCACACAATCTTCCCTTGCCGCACCAAGAAAGGCCCAAAAACTCCAGCCAAACCCCTCCATTCTTTAAAGGATTTAGCGCACACAGTTGATGAGAGGTTTGTGCTAGCCTACCCTGCGGATCCTTTGCCTTTGGTTGCTCCCTCCTGAGAAGAAACACTGGTTAATTTAGACTACTTGTTAGCCTGGTGTCGCCCACTTCTAAAAACCATTAGAGCTAGCCAATCAGAGGCCGCCACATTGACGCTCAACAACTCAAGTGAATCCCAAATGTCTAGTACCTCTTCCAGCCAATCATATTTGACCGCAGAAATTAGAATGAAACCCTCCAGTCTCCCTAGTCCTATTCAGCAAAGTTTTTTCCTCTAGCCAATTGGATCCAGACCCAGATGTCATGTGTCTCACTTTTAACTGCAATCCATTCCTTTTAATACAGCAAGGGGACTTCTAGTACCCTGCTTGTCTATTTTCCAAATTTATAAAGTTTTGGCTTCTGTTGCACTTGTTTTAATTCTTGCAGCTTTGATCAGATCTCAGTTTGGGCTCCTATCAATCTAGAAAATTTAAAAGTGTTAGTCATTATCTTAACCCTTACCTTATGCCACCCCACTTTGAACCTGGTCCATCTTCCAGGACTTCTAAAACAAACCTCATGTATAGCTGTTTATATTTTTGCTTTTGTTTTAAAATTTTACGCTCAAACTTCAGTTTGTTAGTAATTTTTAATATAAAATCTTACTTTTACTTTGAATTTTTCTATATATTCTTTAATTTTGAACCCGTTCTTGCTTCAAACCAACTGCAAGGCACCCAGGCACATTGCCAAGTCCTCCAAAGTGCTCCCAATTACTTTCTGTTTGCTCTCTTGTTTGTGGGTCCTCCTCAAAGCCAAATTTCTATTGTTTTAATTGCAAACAAAAGTACTTTCCTCACCCAAATTTTGAGGAGAACACAACCATGCTACTCCCTGCTGTTAAATTTTTAGTATTTTCTGTGGCTCCATTTTTGCTGCTCCTATGGTCTACCTCCCTGGATTTGTGGGGGAAAATCTCCTTCTCTGCCTGGCTTATGGGAGAAGATCCTTCCAGTCTCTGGGATCTTCCCAGTAGTCTCTTCTTCTCTGGAGAGGCTGTGGTTAAGAGCTTGACATGCAACAACTTGAATCTGGATATCATGGTTCCCACCCCACCTGCTTCTGAGGTGGACAGCTGTCAGGGACCCACTTGGCAGGGAATAAACTCCCTAGCTGATGGACCAAAGCCCCCTACATTCAGACCTGCTATTACCAAGCCAATAGGAACCGTGACCATTGCAAGATGTCCAAGGTGTTCTAGGTAAGCAAATCTTCCAAACATAGAACTGAAACAACCTAGTAGACAGTAACCCACCAAATACGTCAAGAGGAAAAATGAGGCATAAGATCTAACCAGAGTAGGTTCAGTAGGCATTGTAGTAAACAAACAACCATAGTGGAATTTACGTCCCCAATGTCCAGAAGGGTATTTGAACCATTCATGGGCAAGGGATTCCTTCTGGTGGGCATCATCTGGGGAAGAGTTGTACCAGTCAGTTGTAGATGTTGGATTTTCCAAGGCCAATACCATTGGCAAGAAGTAAGCTAGAAACCAGGATAGGAATAGAATTCCTCTCATGGCTTCAAAAATGTGTTTTATCAGAAAATGAAGGAGTAGCAAGGAGTGGGATAATCTTTATTGTTGGAACATTTGAATTGAAGAAAGGTTTAGAGCTTATATAGCTTGAAAATAAGGCTAAGCATTTGAGAGGAGTTTGGGAAATGAGATGATTTACCTGAGTTAATCATTTTAAATTCAACTGTTTTAAGTGCAACTTAAATAATTGCTTAATCATTTCCAAACTAGCTTTGTGTAAGAAGAGGAACCAGAAAGATCTCACAATGATCATGCTAATTAAGCGGTATCCAAGCAGAAGATCAAGTATTGAATAGTACAGAGATTGATCTAAAAGCAGAGAGAGCGGGTCACCGGTCAATTGGAAGGCTAGAAGCAGCCAATCAGGAGCAAAGTGGTAAGTGACGTTTACAAACTTAGTATTAACACTTTCAAATTTGAAAGGTGTTTTGAAAGCAAAAACCAATTGAATTAAAAGGTAATAAAAAGATAATTCAAAGGTTGGTGATGATCCGGTACTAACAATATATTCATTAGTAGCGTCCTGGGTTCAAATCTGGTTCCAAAAGGTTTTCAAAGGCCAAGTATAGTTGTTAAATCTGTTGTGTTGTGTTTTTGACTGGGTGTCCTCCAAATATTTGTTCTGGTGTTGGTTTGAAAATATGTTTTTTCCAAGGCTGTCAATAATAGTCAGGTAGTCAGGGAAAGAATCCCTGACAACGGCCCTCCCATTCCTTCCCCTCCCAGTTTAGCCAAGAGCAATTCTGTGCCACTAGGACCTCTGAGGTGTTCTCTCCCACTCCCACCTGTACCCCTTGGTTGCTCACTGGACTGGTGTTGATGGTTTTGAACGCTTATTTCCCTCAAATGTCTCCTGTGTCCTACCTGTGGTCCCCTCTTTGAGCGGCTGTCCCAGTTCTTCACTGGGCAGCATCCTGGTGGTTTGTTTCACCAGGGTGGGAGCCAAACTTAGTTAGTTTAGACCCTCTCTCTCACAGATAGGGTATTGACACTTGCCATCTGTCAGTTTTTGTGATTCATAAGCTACAGGCAGGAAGTCACCATCACTATTTTTGATTTGTAGTACTTCCCCAATGGATGCATCTGAGGCGTCAGTTTCCATTTGATATTCCCTGTCACGTTTGAGGAATTGTCGGATGGGAGCCGTTGTGAGTTTCTCCTTGAGGCATCTAAAACAGAGGTCACATTGGGGGTCCACACAAACTTGGACTTGGTGCATGTTATGGCGGATAGGGGGGTAGTCAAAACGCCACAGTCAGGTATGAAGCGTCGTACATAGGCCACCATTCCCAAGAAGGTGCAGAGTTCCAACTTATCCTTGGGTGGTGGCATCTTGCAGATGGCCTGTATCTTTTGACTGTCAGGTTTGATGCTGTCCTTTGAGACTATGTGTTCCAAGAAGGGTAGTTGCTCACAGAAGAACTGGCACTTGGAGGGCTTGGCCAACAGTTTGTGCTGTGCCAAGGTAGCAAAGACGGCCTCTAGGTCCTTGTGGTGTTGTTCCACCAAGGGGCTGTAGACAATAATGTTTTCTAGATACACTAGGGAGTGTTTGCCTATGTGGGGCACAAATACTTTGTTCATGAAGGTTATAAAGGTGGACAGGGCATTGGTCATGCCAAAGTTGAGCACCACACATTTGTAGGAGCCGTATTTAGTGTAGAAGACCGTTTTGGGAATATCCTCCTCTTTAATACAAATCTGATTATAGCCTGTAGTTAGATCAATCTTGGAGAAGATGGTGGCTCCTCCCAAGGCATCAAAGAGGTTGTCAATCAGTGGCAGTGGGTAGCAATTCTTAATGGTAGCTTTGTTCAGGGCGCAGTAGTCTGTGACCAGACGTAAGGTACCATCCTTCTTAGCCACAAATAATACAGTAGCCCCAAAGGGAGACTGTGAGGGGCAGATAAGTCCTTTTTCTAATGCCTCCTTGAGGTAGGCGCGTAAGGTGTCATCTTTATTTGGGGTCAGCCTATAGATGGGGTGCGCCTTGGATACAGCTCCCTTGAGTTGGATGGAGTGATGAATATGCTTCTCAGGGGGCAGCCCAGGTAGCGCTTCCTTGAAGATTTCTGGATGGCAGGCCACAATGCCGCAGTCCTGAGGCATGGAGGTATTCTGGTGATCTTTGAAGTGTATGATCTTGTACTGGCAGGAATCCCAGTCAATTGCCTTCAGGTCTTTCTTTTTGTCCAGGGTTTCTGTGATACGTACAAAGATGTGGTTACGTAGAAGTTGGTCCACAGAGTCAGGGTAGATCTGGTGGTTGACACATTCACTCTTGATGGTCAACACTGAGGTTGCCCAGTCTACGTGAGGGTTGTTCTTCCGTAACCATTCTAGTACCAGTACAATGTCAAACTTGGGAAAGTTGATGACGGGACCTTGAATGGTGGAGTGAAGGTTCTCAAGCATGACAGAGAAGTGGGCAGTTTCCTCTGTCACAGCAATGTGGTGTTTGTCAGCCAGGACCACATTTTTAATCCGCAAAGGATTAGTGGCCAGCTTGAACTTATCCACAAAACTGCTGTTGACTAGGGTTTGGTCTTCACCCAAGTCCAGGAGTGCTGAGCCTGTGTAACTGCAAAAGTGGAAAGGATAGGACATCAATTTATTGGGATGTCTGGCAATGGTGTACATTACCAGGTCTTCCAAGGGCACCTGGATCATTAGGCATTGGTCTACATCCTCGGGTTGGTATTCATCATTGGGCAAGTCAGGAGTTGCATGAGGAGAGCTTGGCTTGCTTAGTGCTCTCCCCGGGCTTTTCCCTCCTCTTGGTTGCCTTGTGTGGTGGTGACACAGAAATGGGTGCGGTTTGACTGGCCATTGTTTCCATTTCCATGCCCATTTGAACCTGTGGGTTTGTGGTTGGCGTTGTTCCTGTTGCCTCCAGGGGGTGGTTGAGTGGAGCGCAAGCTTGGATGGGAGTCCTTGGGTCTTTCTTGTTTCCCAGTTTATGCCTTGTGCAGTGCGTTGGATGTCTGCTTTGCTTTTTCTGCTTCACAGTACAGGCTTTGCAGGTTGGTCACCTGATACAGGCTCACATGTCTGATCACGTGCAACTTTAGAGCGTTGTAGTACATGAGGTGTGTGGCTGGGGTGTCAAAGGCCATGTTGGATGGTTCACAAAGATGGAGTTCCTTGTAAGCGCAGGTGAGTTCTTTTACGGTGCCTGTCTGGGTCAGGTTCTTTACTTGGCGTATGATCATGAGCGCTGTATCTTTAAGCACAAATCTTTCCAGGAATTCTTGCTTAAAGGTATCCCAGTTCTTGTTGGTGTGCTCTTCATGCCACTTGCCGCACCAGGTGTCAGCATCATGGGTCAGGCAAATGGAAGTTTCTGCAATCCAAAACCGCTGTGGGCATTCCATCTGAGCCAGCTTACTCTGGGTGGACTGGATCCATGTGGCGGTGTTGCCATCATTGGCCCTGGAAAAAAGTTCTAAGGCGGCACTTTGTAGTCTTTGAGCTACATAGGTGGGCATGGTGGTTTTGTTGGCTGGTTGCGGCATCAATGAGGGAGCCTGAAAGAAACCTTGTGCAGACATGGCATTGAAAGCGGGTAGCAGGATCACCGTGTTTTGGTATAGGACAAAACCATTGGGTATCTCAGCACCAGGAGTATACAGAGTCCAGTCAGGCGGGAGGCCAGACATAGTTCTGTCAAGGATTTGTTGGCCGTGGCGTGTGCGGGCAACAGGCAGAATTTTTCAAGATAAGGTAGGATGGAGAACCTACCTGTGCTACCAATGTCGTAACTGTGCTGTTTTAGCAGAGTTACATGGGGAAAAATATTTAGAGGATAGATAATAATCTTTATTGTGAGATAGTGATTATATAGTTCCTGTGAATCAAGGATAACAGGAACATGATTGGTGATCACACGGCTGGATGGAAGAAGGGGGTGGCTTGATCCTGGTAATGAGTCAAGCGCCAAAACAAGGTTTCCACCATAAAGGATCATCATCTGTTCATGTTGTTGGATTTGGTAATTTGAGTTGACTTCTTAGTCTGGCTTTGAGTGACCAGATAATCAGATTGCTGGTCACAAACCCACTTGGTTAGAGCCTTGCTGGCAGGTCAAGCCTGTGGTTTTGACATTATTAAGATTAATACCCTCAATAAAGTGAAATTCAACTTACAGCTAAAAGTTAACTACCAACCAGCCTCTGCCAACCCTCCAATCCAAGGAAGATGAACCATCTCATCTTCACAGCTGTGCTCACAGCTTGCCTTGGGATTGGAGGCTACTAACAAGGGTCAGAATTCTTTGGGCCCTCATCAGATGGACTAGGTCATGACCCCCACTACAACCCTGGTCAACTGAACTCCTCCCAGACTGGACCCTGGCCTCCCTTGGTGTCTCCACATTCTACACTCTCTATTGCAATGTACACATCCATTTGCTACATCTTAATCTACTTTGCCAGGAGCTTTGGGAGATACAATGTACATGTAAAGTTCTTCCTCTGGCTGATGACCATGTACACTATTGTTACCGCCTTGACTGGATTCCAGTTCACCAACCTGTTGCCTTACATCCTGCAAGTGGTACCTACTGTAACTGGGTATTACATCTGATAAAAGATAACATTATCAGTGAGCTTCAAATTGTACCTGGCTCCTGATAATAAATCATCTCTTCTTTCTGCAACTTATTTTTTATTCTAATTTTAGTTTCTTTAATTTTAATTGCCTTGAGTTCCGCCTGACTGGCGTTAATGTTATTGATGGCTTGACTGTACCTGTTCTCCTGTAGGATGAATATATGATATTTGTAAATCATCATTACACTGACTTGGTAGAAACAACTTTATATTGTAGCTGGCAGTGAATCAAACTTTTTTCATCTGAGATAGTGAAAACCAAGACCAACTGATGGCCTTTATAAATCTCTCTGATTAAAGCCTACACATTATATACCTTTTATCATCCTACTGTTAGTTGTTGAGAATTTCTAAAATGAGGCCTAATTGGGCCCCTATACTAATTCTACTTAGTTTACAGTGAGCAAGAAATCCTTCCTAATTTAGAGAAGTGTACTAAATTGTTAGGATACCAAGAGTACTGTGGGGCTCCAGTAAGTGAGGGAGGAGTTGAAGCAGGTACTGGCATGGCCCACCAGATAATGATTCCTAACTTAACCAGCTATGAAAGGGCCTTACCAGCCACAGCCCAAGGCCCAACTGCTGGCAAGGCAGAGTCAATCAATCCTGGGAGCGCCAGGTAAAGCACCCCCAGGAATTGACAGTTCTGGCCAGTGGCGTCAGAGTGAGTGGGGTTGAGATGATTGGTTTGGGTGTCAGGGGTGGCTCCATGGGGACCAGGTAGGCAGCAGGATTTTTGTACTTACTGTTGAAGATCAAAGGGTAGATGGTGATTGCCTTGATGTCACAGACAATTTGATAGGGTTCCTTGGGTGCGTTTGGGCAGGTGTACCACTGCAAGTCTTCCAATGTCCAGGGTTTGTGGTCAGGATTGGCGGGATACTCAGTGAAATGCACAGAACCAAATGGAGTTTTGGGTGGACAGTAGTAATCAAAGGCTTTGGTTTTGTCAACTGGAGTCTGGCTATCTATCCCAGTGGATGGGTACTGACGCTTGGGTGTATGCAGATGGAAGAGTATCAAAAATGGGTATGGAAGCAGATTGGTGAACCAAAGGTTCATAAAACTTTTATTTGGTAAGGATGATAATACAGAACTTTTTCAGGTGCTTCTGTTTTATATAATTACTCACATACAAGTGCCTCTGGGTATTCTTCTAGTGCTATCTGCGTGGCCAGGCTTGACATCTCAGGTTCTGCTGTTTGGCTGGCTGCTTTGTTGTCATTTTTGGGGGTTTCAGGAACAGTTGTTTGGCTTTTTGGTGGTCCATCTTGGCTTGGCTGGCCATTGGTTCTAGCAGGTTTGGCTTCTGGGGTTATAGGGGTTTTGCCAATTTGATCACCATTTTTGGACTGGCTTGACAGGCATTCTTGAGGCAAAGAAACTTTGTTAAAAAATGGGTTACCAATTGGGGACCTCTTTTTTAATCAAGTTCATTTGCCTCAGGAAAGCCTGTCAAGCCAGCCCAAAAAGGTGATCAAATTGGGAAAAATCCCATAACCCCAGAAGCCAAACCTGCTAGAACCAATGGCTAGCCAAGCCAAGATGGACCACCAAAAAGCCAAACAACTGTTCCTGAAACCCCCAAAAATGACAACAAAGCAGCCAGCCAAACAGCAGAGCCTGAGATGTCAAGCCTGGCCACGCAGATAGCACCAGAAAAATGCCCAGAGGCACTTGTATGTGAGTAATTATATAAAACAGAAGCACCTTAAAAAAATTTCTGTATTGTCATCCTTATCAAATAAAAAGTTGTTATGAACCTTTAATTCACCAATCTGCTTCCATACCCATTTTTGATACTCTTCCATCTGCATACACCCAAGCGTCAGTACTCATCTACTGGGATAGATAGTCAGACTCTAGTTGATAAAACCGGAGCCTTTGACTACTACTGCCCACCCAATGCTCCCTTTGGCCCTGTGCATTTCACTGAGTATCCCGCCAATCCTGACCACAAACCCTGGACATTAGAAGACTTGCAGTGGTGCACCCACCCAAATGCACCCAAGGAACCCTATCAAATTGTCTGTGACAGCAAAGCAATCACCATCTACCCTTTGATCTTCAACGGGAAGTACAACAATCCTGCTGCCTACCTGGTCCCCATGGAGCCACCCCTGACACCCAAACCAACCATCTCAACCCCACCCACCTCTGACACCACTGGCCAGAACAGTCAATTCCTGGGAGTGCTTTACCTGGCGCTCACAGGATTGATTGACTCTGCCTTGCCAGCAGCCGGGCCTTGGGCTGTGGCTGGTAAGGCCTTTTCTACCTGGTAAAGGTAGGTCCCATCATCTGGTGAGCCATGCTAGTACCTGCTTCAACTCCTCCCTCACCTTCTGGAGCCCCACAGTACTCTTGGTATCCTGAAAGGTTTTCCCAATTTGATCACCTTTTTTGGGTGGCTTGATAGGCTTTTCTGAGGCCAAGGAACTTGATTAAAAAAGGGGTCCCCAATTGGGGACCCCAAATTTTTTACTGGAGGGTGGGCTTGAACTGGATTTACTGGGCAGCTAAAAATAGCCTTCCCAGGCCCAGCCAAACCCACCAAGGCTTGGGTGTAGCTTTTAGGGCCCAGAATGGGCCCCACAGCTACTTCCAGGGCAGGAATGATTACCACACCTGAATTTGCTTCAAAAAGCAAAAATCCAGGTGCAGGCAAATCTCCACCGTCCACTAGCCCCACCTGGTGGCTAGGAGCAGGTTTGATTCCCGCCTGGGCATCAATATTGTTACTTTTGTAACACTATCCCCTTCTAAACCGGACTTGGCTTTCTTCTTCTCCCAATACTGGCAAAGGGTATTGGCTGTGTTGGTAGGATTGTTAACTGGTTCCCAGGTGCTTTCCTCAGGCGGGTATCCTAGCCACTTGACGTAGTACTGTGGCTTACAGTAGTGGGTGTGGTTGCCATTTATATACTCTACTTTGTGTTCAAGGGATCAACCTACCAGGATGGGCGGAGGGGCAGTCTTCAGTTTCTGATGGGGCAGGTAAGTTCTGTCCCTTTTGAACAGCAATGATTGGTGGAATACATTATGTATTTTCCAGGTGTCAGGTAACTTCAAATGGTATGCTACTTTGCCTACTTGGCCTGTGATCTGGTAGGGCCCGCTTCTTCAATGAGCTAACTTCTGGCATGGGACATTTAGGGGTATTTTCCTTGAGTCTAGATAGACCTTGTACCCAATCTCTAGCGGCTTTCTAGTGGTCTGCTTTCTGTCAGTGAAGGCTTTGTAGGTCTGTACTGCAGGGGTTAGGTTTTTGGAGCAGGTCATTTGCGTTTTGTGGATGTTTTCCATCCAGGTCCTACCTGCTTTATTAGACTCCTGGTTCCCAATCTTGGGGTCCCAAGTGGTGTCAAATCCGTAATTGTCTTTGAAGGGAGACATCCCAGTGGATGTGTGGTCTTTGCTATTGTACATGTGCTGTGCTGTGGATAATAGGTCTGCCCAGTTGTCTTGATTGGCGTTTTCATAGCATCGGAGGTACTGTTCCAAAATCTGGTTTACCTGTTAGGTTTGGCTATTGGTCTGGGGGTGATAGGAAGTGGACACACATCTTTTGATTCCTAGGTCTTTAATCACTTGCGCCAAATAATGAGATGTGAACTGTGGTCCTTGGTCTGTCACTATTTTTTCTGGGAATTTGTGTTGGATGAGTGTTTGGTCATGAAAGTGACAGACAGGTTAAGCGGCAGTGCAATGGGTAATGGTGGGGACAAAGTAGGACATTTTGGTGAAACAGTCAACCATCACTAGAATTGTGTTATAGTCTTTGGAGGGTGGGAGTTCAACTATGTAGTCCATGGATACTGACTTCCAGGGGCCTGAAAGGATGTCTAGGGGGCAGACAAGGCCTTCTGGTTTAGAGTGTCTTGTTTTGATGCGCCTGCATGTCTCACAGCCCTCAATATAGTTGATAACATCTGCATCTATCTTAGGCCATAGATAATTCCTTTTGGTGCTTTGAAGGGTTTTGTGGCGGCCTGGGTGGCCGGCTAGTTCTGAGTCGTGATAGTCCTTTAGGACAGGAATCCAAGCCAATCCTTCTGGTACATAGATTCTTCCTCAGAACAGTAGGGTGGTTCCTTTTATTGAGTAACTTCTTTTGTACAGGGGGCTGTCTAGTTGTGTTGAGAGTTCTCAAATCATGGTCTTGGCTTTAGAGTCCTTTGCCTGGGCTTCTAATATGTCCAATTTCTTAATGACAATTTTCAGGTAGTTTAGATAAATTCTTCCACTGGTTGTATCCAACAGGGTATGGGTGTTGTGATCTCTCAACTCAGTGGAGGAAGGGATCAGGTTGGCTCTTCTTCTTAGGGCATCTGGGACAATGTTTACTTTGCCAGGTTTATAGTCGATTTCTAGTACATAGTCCACCAGTTCTAGAGCCTATCTCACTTGTTGTTAGTTAAGCTGAAATGGTTTGAAGAAGTAAACCAAGTTTTTGTGATCTGTTAGGACCTTCACTGAGTTCTCAGCGCGCATAGTTATCTGCACCAGTGCTTCAGGGTCTTCATTATAGCTAGCATTTCTTTATTGTATATAGGATAATTTCCTTCAGCAGGGATCATCTTTTTGGAGTAATATGCTATGATATGTAGCATACCATCCCTTCCTGAAGAAGCACCCCTCCCAGGGCAAAGTTGGAAGTGTCAGTTTCCAGGATGAACAGCTTTGTGTGATCAGGTATGGTCAACACAGGCGCAGAGATGAAGGCCAACTTCAGGACATCAAAGGCAACAACACAGTTGGGGGTCCACTCAAACTGGACTTTGTCTGAGCAAAGGCAGGTCAGGGGCAGAATAATCTGAGAATTTTTTTATGAAATCTCTACAGTAGTTTGCTAGCCCCAAGAAACTCCTAACATCTTTCCAACAGGTGAGGGTGGGCCAAGCTGTGACTGCGTTCACTTTATCTTGGGCCATAGCTAATCCACCAGTTTGTACTATGTAGCCCAAGAATTCTACCTCAGGCTGAAATAACTCACACTTCTTGAGTTTGACGTGGAGATTGGCTGCTGCTAGTTTCTCTAATATGAGGTCTAGGTGGCAGAGGTGGTCTTCATGTGTTTTTCTATATATCAGGATGTTGTCAAGTTATGCCACGCAGAATTGGTCAAGGTATTTTCCAAGGAGTGAGTTAATCATCCTCTGTAAAGTGCTAGTGGCATTGCATAGCCCAAAGGGCATGACCAGGTATTCATAGAGTCCATATTGAGTTTTGAAAGCTGTTTTGTATTTGTTGCCTTCTTTGATTTGGATTTGGTTAAAGGCGTCTTGGAGATCAATCTTAGAGTATACTTGTTCCCCAGTCAAGACATCACATAGGTCATTGGCATTAGGTATGGGGTATTGGTTTTTTACTATGATTTTGTTCATCTTCTGATAGTTTACACAAAGTCTCATTCCCCCATCTTTTTTCCCAACAAATAGTAAGGGAGAAGAGCATGGGGCCTTTGAGACTTGGATAAATCCTTTCTTGGTCATGTCTTCAATGTACACTTTTAAGGCCACTTGTTCTTTGTGGTTGCAACTATAGATGGGTCTGTGGCTGGGTTGTGTATCAGGGAGTAAATCAATGGCGTGGTTATAGATAGAGTGCTCAGGTAGTTGAGTTGCTGCCTCTTTGCTGAAGACACTGGCCCATTTCTTGAGGGCTGAGGGCAGCTTCCCAGAGCAAGGGTCCAATTGCATGGTTATTAGTTTGGTGGGGGGTACTACATGTGGGCTCAGCTGAATGGGTAAGTATTGGGGTTAGGTCCCTTTCCCAGGGTTACAGTTTGGTCACAATAGTTCAGGATTGCACCATGCTTGTCAGCCCAGGAGTCTCCAAGTAACATTGGGTGTGGTAATCCTCTCAACAGGATAACAGATGAGAGATAAGTGTTTTTCCCAATCTTTAGCTCGAGGTGTTGGTTACATTATTGACCAATGTGAGTTAAACTGTTTCCCATAGTGACTTGGAATTGAGTATTTGAGGGGGTGATTCCTAGCTTGGATGCCAATGAAAGGTTGATGAAACTTTCATCAGCCCCTGTGTCTAAGAAAGCCTTTTTGTGAGATACTTTATCTCCTACTTCTAGGGTCACTATGATATACTTATAAGACTGGGAGGTAGTGTTTAATTGGGCAAGGGAGCCTGAAGTTTGGTTTCTTTGTGACAGGCCCTGATCTGGTGCCCTGCTTTATGGCAGTGAAGACACAGCCTGTCTCTGTAATAATGTTGGAACTCCTTGGGTATCATGGCTGGTCTGGCCACTTGGGGTCCATGGGGGCGGCACTGTGGGTTTCTTGGTTTAAGCTTAGTCCTTGGCAGAGCACAATCAGTTCTTCTAACCCAATTGTGGGGTGTTGGTGCTTGAGGAGGTCCTTTAACCCTGGGTTCACGCCTTTTCTGAATAGGATGGCGGCTAATTTGTTGTCCAGCATAGCACAGGTCTGTAGTTTGGTGAACTCTTCTACATAGGTCTGTAGCGGGCGGCTGTCTTGCTTGAAATCCAACAGAGTCATGAAGGCAAAGTGTCGGGTATTCTGGTCCTCTCCTGTGGCCATTAGTTCAGCCTCAAATCAAGCATAGTCTAAGCAAAACTCTATGTTGTTGGCGGTGGCCTTGCTGAACCAGTCTAGGACGTCCCCTGTTAGCATGGATGCTACTCCCAAGACTTTGACTGTGTTGTTGGGATAGGCTGCAGCATTGGCTAGGAAGTGCAGTTGCAGTACCGGCATGGCTCTTCTAGCTTCTTCTAGGCTGAGCTTGTCCATCTGGGGCATAGTCACGTTGGAGGTGGTTTGGTTCACAATAACGTTCTGTACTTTGGAGGAGGTCAGTATGGACGGGTCTTTGCTCTCTGGAGCATCCTTAGAATCATCCAAGGTCCTGGTTGTTCTCTTCCAAATGGAGGAGATTTGGTATGATAGCCACAAATAACAGTAATAAGTAATAATCATAAAAAAACATACAAGTAGCCCCAAGTGCTAATAACATCTTGGGGCCCAGGTTACCAACTTTAGGGTGGATTGTCATAATGTCAGGATACCAAGAGTACTGTGGGGCTCCAGAAGGTGAGGGAGGAGTTGAAGCAGGTACTGGCATGGCTCACCAGATGATGGGACCTAACTTTATAGGTAGGAAAGGGCCTTCCCAGCCACAGCCCAAGGCCCAGCTGCTGGGAAGGCAGAGTCAATCAATCCTGTGAGCGCCAGGTAAAGCACTCCCAGGAATTGACTGTTCTGGCCAGTGGCGTCAGAGGTAGATGGAGTTGAGATGGTCGGTTTGGGTGTCAGGGGTGGCTCCATGGGGACCAGGTAGGCAGCAGGATTGTTGTATTTCCCATTTAAGATCAAAGGGTAGATGGTGATTACTTTGCTGTCACAGACAATTTGATAGGGTTCCTTGGGTGCGTTTGGGCGGGTGTACCACTGCAAGTCTTCCAATGTCCAGGGTTTGTGGTCAGGATTTGGGGGATAATAAGTGAAATGCACAGGGCCAAATGGAGCTTTGGGTGGACGGTAGTAGTCAAAGCCTTCTGGTTTGTCAACTGAAGACTGGCTATCTATCTCAGTAGATGGGTACTGACGCTTGGGTGTATGCAGATGGAAGAGTTTCAAAAATAGGTATGGAAGCAGATTGGTGAACCAAAGGTTCATAACAACTTTTATTTGGTAAGGATGACAATACAGAACTTTTTCAGGTGCTTCTGGTTTATATACTTACTCATATGCAAGTGCCTCTGGGCATTTTTCTGGTGCTATCTGCATGGCCAGGCTTGAAATTTCAGGTTCTGCTGTTTGGTTGTCTGCTTCATGGTCATTTTGGGGGTTTCAGGAACAGTTGTTTGGCTTTTTGGTGGTCCATCTTGGCTTGACTAGCCATTGGTTCTAGCAGGTTTGGCTTCTGGGGTTATGGGATTTTTCCCAATTTGATCACCTTTTTTGGGCTGGCTTTCCAGGCTTTCCTGAGGCCAATTAACTTGATTAAAAAAGGGGTCCCTAATTGGGGGCCCCAAATTACTTAATGGAGGGTGAGCTTGAACTGGGTTTACTGGGCAGCTAAAATTAGCCTGCCCAGGCCTAGCCAAATCCATCAAGGCTTGGGCGTAGCTTTTGGGGCCCAGAATGGGCCCTGCATCTACCATCAGGGCAGGAATGGTTCCTGCACCTGGATTTGCTTCAAAAAGCAAAAATCCAGGTGTGGGCAAATCTCCCCCTCCTGCCAGCCCCGCCTGGTGGCTAGGAGTGGGTTTTATTCCCTCCTGGGGTATCAAAATTGTTACTTTTGTAACATAAATCCTCACATCTATTGATCATGTCACTACAAAAGTTGATCCCAGCCTTAATATTACAAAAGTAACAGTTTCAAGGCCCTGGGCAGGAATTGAACCCGCTCCTAGCCACCAGGTGGAGCTAGCGGGCAGGGGGAGATTTGCCCACACCTGGGTTTGCTTTGAAAAGGAAAAATCCAGCTGTGGGGCACATTCTGGGCCCCAAAAGCTACGCCCAAGCCTTGGTGGGTTTGGCTAGGCCTGGGCAGGCTAATTTTAATTGCCCAGTAAACCCAGTTCAAGCCCACCCTCAATCAAGTAATTTGGGGTTCCCAATTGGGAACCCCTTTTTAAATTAAGTTTCTTTGCCTCAAGAATGCCTGTCAAGCCAGTCCAAAAATGGTGATCAGATTGGAAAAAAACCCATGACTCCTGAAGCCAAACCTTTTATAACCTGTAAGGGACCCATTTGAGAGGGAACAAGTTCCCAATCTGATGGGCCAAGGCCCCTACGTTAAGCCCTGCTATGACCAAACTAATGGGGACTGTGACCATAGCAAGATGCCCAAAATGGCCCAGATAGGCAAATCTACCCATTATAGAGCTGAATTGGCCCAACAGATAGTACCCCACCAAGTATGTCAACAGTTATAATGATGTGTTGGCCCTAACCAAAGAAGGTTCGACTGGAGGGGGGAGTGGAAGAGCAACCATATTGGAACTTCCTTCCCCAGTGACCTGAGGGGTACTTGAACCAACCATGGGCCAGGGACTCCTTCTGGTGAGAATTGTCTGGGGAGGAATTTTGCCAGTCTGTAGTTTGAGTTGGATTCTCCAAGGTTAACACCACAGATAGAAAATATGCTAGAAACCAGAACAGGAAGAAGATTCCCTTCATGGCTTCAAAGAAAAAGAGTTTAAAGGTAAGTATAATCAAGTATGATACAAGAGAAAGTCTTTATTGTTGGAACAAGCAACAATAATGAATTTAGTTTCCTTATATATCTCAGTGGTTTAGATACAAAACATTTAAGAGGATAGATAAAGGGAAGAGGGTTTAAAACCATGTTTCAATAAAATAAAGGCTGACCAGATCACTCTGATAATATGTTGATCTACCTGAGACTTAATAAAATTAAGCATAATATTTGAGTCTGAAAGGGTTTGGAAGGCAGCCACAAGGATAACCACAATTAAGTGGTGATATGGTTGATATTTAGTGAGAACTAAGAACGGAGCCTTGACCAAAGGTAGATGAAGCGGGTCCTAGAACGTCAAGGCCAGTTTGCGCAGCCAATCAGATTTGAAGCAATAATTGATGTTGCATAGTAAGTTGTTAACCTTTTCAAAGTCAGATTTAAAAGCAAAAGCAGGAACTGAATGAATAAGACTAACATAAATAGGTAATCTATGTACAAATATGATGTTTAAATTAACATTGACCATGTACTTAGGGTTCCAAGTTTGATCCCTGTCTGGCTCCAAGCCAGGGTGTAAAATGGAGTAAAGGAATTGATTGTTGGTTTTCTCTGCTTTGTTGTCTTTAAGGATATTATCCATAAAATTAATGGAGTCAGGGAAGGAATCTCTGACAGAACCAATGACCAGCAATCCAAGATGGACCACCAAAAAGCCAAACAACTGTTCCTGAAAACCCTAAAAATGACCATGAAGCAGCCAACCAAACAGCAGAACCTGTGATGCCAAGCCATGTCATACAGATAGCACCAGAAGAATGCCCAGAGGCTATTGCATGTGAGTAATTATATAAGCCAGAAGCACCTTAAAAAGTTCAGTATCATCATCCTTACCAATAAAGTTATTATGAACCTTTGGTTCACCAATCTGCTTCCATACCTATTTTTGATACTCTTCCATCTGCAAACACCAATGTGTCAGTACCCATTCCCAGGGATAGATAGCCAGGCTTCAGTTGACAAAACCAAAGCCTTTGACTACCATTGTCCACCCAACGCTCCATTTGGCCCTGTGAATTTCACTGAGTATCCCCCAAACCTTGACCACAAACCCTGGACATTGGAGGACTTGCAGTGATACACCTGCCCAAATGCACCCAAGGAACCCTACAAAATTGTCTGTGATGGCAAAGCAATCACCATTTACCCTTTGATCCTAAATGGGAAATACAACAATCCTGCTGTCTACCTGGTCCTCATGAAACCACCCCCCAACACCCAAACCAACCATCTCAATCCCACCTATGTCTGATGCCACTATCCAAAGTAGTCAATTCCTGGGAGTGCTTTATCTGACTCTCACAGGGTTGATTTATTCTGCCTTGCCATCAGCTGGGCCTTGGGCTGTGGCTGAGAAGGCCCTTTCCTACCTGATAAAGTTAGGTCTCATCATCTGGTGGGCCATGCCAGTACCTACTTCATATCCTCCCTCGCCTGCTGGAGCTCCATGGTACTCCTGGTATCCTGACATACCTGCTATCATCAAGTCTCTTAACATTGGCATTGCTATCTTGAGGGTACCAAGAAACTTTTCAGCATTTTCACTGATCATAATAGCTTTCTCTTCTTCACACATGCATGTTGCATATCTCAACATCATTCTTGCTGGGTGATTGAACTCAAAAATTCCTGTTCATCACCACATACAAGAAAGAATCCCTCAATGTCCTCCCTGATCTACTCTCTTTTACCCTTCCACTACTGACTCTAACCCAAAATAAAACCTTCTCAAAGCTAAGGCAGTTACTCTCCTCTTCATTATTCCTCAATCAGATCTCTTTGGCCTTATTCAACTTTCCAGATACTTTCTCCATCTGGAAAGCCCAATCAGAGGGCTTCACTACCAGAAAAATTATCCAGGACTTGTTATCTGAGGCAATTCCTCTTTCTGAATACTTATTTTAGAACAATCGGCTACTTTTCTGTAAGCCGGTTTATGTACCCAACAAGGACTTAAAGTTACAAATCACAATTGGATTCCAAGACTCTCTCCCTGAAGGACACTTAGGTTACAAGAGAACCCTGTCACTCATAAAGTCACACTACTGGTGGCCACTGATGGCAAAAACCATCAAAGAATATGTCGTTAGCTTCCTAATATGCCTAAGAAACAAGAACAAAACCTCCAAACCATCTGACCTTTTCTATCCTCTTCCAATCCCAGAAGGACCCTGACAAAGCCTTTTGATGAACTACATCACCCAGTTACCTACTTCTGCAGGCTTTTTTGCAATCTTAGTGGTTTTTGACTGCTTCTCCAAGGAGGTGTCCTTCTGCCCTTGCCACACAACCATCAAAGCCAAAGAGAAAACTAATCTATTTTTAAGTACATATTTTCACATCATAGAGTCCCTCGCAACATAGCCTCCAATAGTGGGCCTTAGTTCACCTCTTTCTTCTGGCACAACCTCATGGCTTCTCTTGGGATCAACTCTCTTTATAGCACCACCTACCACCTGCAAACTGCAGGCTAAACTGAGATAACAAACCAAACTCAGGAACAACACCTTTTTGCTTCCTTGATGAGAAGAAGGACATCTGGTCTAACCTCCTTCACATTGCCCAATATTTCTACAGCTTGGCCTACCATAGATCTATTGGCATGGCTCCATTTCAAGAAATTCTCAGTTACAAACTTCCTCTCTCCCTGACTTGCAAGGATATTTCCTCTCACAGTCTGTAGTAGAACTTGCTACCATGATCAAGGAGACACAAAACCCACTCACAATTGTCAGGGACCTACTTGAAAGGGAACAAGTCACCAATCTTGTGAGCCAAGGCCCCTAAGTTAAGCCCTGCAATTACCAAATCAATAGGCACTGTAACCATGGCAAGGTGAAAAAAATTTCCTAAGGATTCAAACCTTTCCATAATAGAACTGAACCTTACCAGTAAGTAATATCCTACCAAGTACAACAACAGGTAGAAGGATGCATTTGGTCTAACCAAGGAAGGTTCAGATGGGGAGGTGGAGTTGTGGAGCGGCCATAATGAAACTTTCTTCCCCAGTGTCATGAGAGATATTTGAACCAGCCATTATCCAAGCACTCCTTCTGGTGGGAGTCATCACTAGAGGAGTTATGTCAGTCTGTAGTGGGAGTTGGATTTTCAAGAGCCAATATCATAGATAAGAAAAGGACTAGAAACCAGAACAGTAAATAACTTTCCTTCATGGCTTCAAAAAAGGAATTCAGAAGTAGGTGTGATCAATATTTAGGATAAAAGATAATCTTTGTTGTTGGAAAAAGTAGAGATAATAGAACTAGTCCACTTAAATACCTCAGTAGAGGGCTGAAACATTTAAGAGGATAAATTGATATGGGAGGATTTAAAATGTTGTATCACTAATATCATGGCTGAAACTAATACCTTTTCAATGTGTAGATAGAACTGGAGCTTAATAAAATGCATGTAAACACAATATAAGAAGATGCACCAGAAACAAGGCACAAAGTTGATCAGAATTAAGCAGGTTTTCTGCTGAATATTAGTGAAATTCAAGTACAGTAGTTTAAAAGCTACAACAACAACCAAAAATACCTCAGATTTAAACAAAATTATTTCAGATTTGAACAAAATCCAACTATTAGGTTAAAGTATACACTCTGTTAACAGGGTTTATTGGCGTTAATGGGCAAAATGAGTCAACACAGCAACAAAGGGCTCACACACAAAGCAAAACCATTCAAAATACAATCCAAAATACATTGATTTACAAACAAAATAGTGTGAGTTGAATCTTGGTGTACATATGTTTACTATGTGAATTGGTGACAAAATACATCCAAGCGTGGTGTGTCAAAACTCAATCCAAAAATGAAACACAATAGTAACTCACTATGTAACTAAAATCACTCACTCAGTGTGTGAAATGGATTGTAATCATGAATGATACCAAGGTATCTAAAATAAGACACAAGATCTGAAAAAAAATTTAAAAATATTGTGTTGGTTATTTGAATTTGGCAGTAAAATCTGGGAAAATGGGTGGATTTTTTTTGAGTATTCTAAAATGGGTGTTGTAAAACCAAAAACAATTAATTAAGAAATAAAAAATCTATAATTGGGATATTGGGTGGGAAAAATATCAATTAAATATCCATATTCAGATAAAAGCAAAAATTAAAATTAGGAGTAACTTAATTGAAATTTATCTAATATTTTACTAAATTCTCAAAATGGAAGGAACACAACAACATAGTACCAATGCACCTGTTGTGCGCTGCGGTTGCGGTTGCCCCTGTGGGTCAAAGAACAGAGTTAGTGCAACCCAAATGCCTACTCAGGAAGGAGACAGGAGAGGAGAGTTCAATAGTGACACTGCACTGATACAGTCAGTTCAAGGAGCACAAGCTGCTAGGGTGCAGAGCATCAACCCTTGGGTCCACAAGCTGACCCAGAAGCCCACCAAGGTCACCACTACAAAGAAAGTTAGAAACAAGGAGATAGAACTTACTTTGTATGTGTTTGACATTGTGTAACGGCAAGAGTTGGTCCCGTCAGCCATGCTGGAGAAGGTGAAGCCTGTACTTGATACTAGCTACAAGCCCTACATCAGTGATGGCAACCAGGAAGAGTACAAGGAGCCTGAGTTTTATAGAACTGTGGAGGGGCAGTTAGTGTTAAAGAAAGTTGCTGCGTTCTACACCAAGGTACCTATGACTTGCAAGCCAGTCTCTGAGCAGGATCCCATTTCAACTATTCCTGCAAAGCCTGCTCAGAAGCGCATCCCTGATATAAAACACGTCATCCTGCTCAAGCTAATGTGGGAATATGGTGATTAAAAGGTGGCCACAGCTCTTATTGGGGTGGATCCCAATGTTGCAACCAAGTTTCCAGACTTGTCTGCCAATGTATCTTGCAATACACAGGGGGCGCTCAATGAGTCACCCCTTGACGTATCTAACAACATGGACCAATCTGATGGCAATTTCAAGCAGCAGGCACTTTTACCTAATTAGGTGTGCAACCAATTTGACTTGCTGATCCCGCACAAGTTATTCCTTGGCTTCAATCCTTACATGGAACATGCCACCCTCTTGTGGCCTGGTGGCTTTCCCCCATATAGTATATTAGTCACAGTATTCTATAATAACACAATACCTTATTCTTATTATTCCTGTCCTTTCTATTAGACTGTTGTCTTCCTCAATTCAAATAATGAATCATCATTGGTTCAGTTGCAACAGTGGTAGCAGCAGTAGGTCAACAACCTACCTAAAGAGAAAATTCCTCCCAAGAAAGGACAGAGTATGGGCTGTATGGCTACTCCCCATCAAGAGACCTTCCTGCCAATCCCCAAGGGGGACATCCCCAACAGGTACGTCATCTATCAAGACCAACTGATATTTATAAGTGTATACAACTGACTCTGCCTTGGGCAGCGCAACACTAGTGTCACCCTGCCCCAGTCAGACCTGTTGCAATGTATGCTCAACCTCCAGTTAGAAACCTTTAAAGGAGGTGTCAAAGGGGCTGTCATTGTCAGTTGGCTCCACTCCACGGAGACCTGCCTCCATGTATATCAGATACCTGAGCCTATGTGGGTTGCCACTGCTTCAGGCCGCCTTACTGGACCTGCTGCAGTTTGGTTCACCACCTGGGCCAGCCAAGAGATAGAAATCACCTGGGCATCATTCAAGATGCTGTGAAGTCCCACTACAGTGAGACATTCTCACCCATTGTGGTAGGGACTCCCCTCCTGGCTATCAAACAGACTGGTTCTGTCCCTGAATATCTTGCTTCCTGGCAGCAAGCTCTTGCTGCTGCCCCCAAAGCTGTAACCGACAGAAATGCCATGCTCCTTACCTTGATAGTCAATGGGTTAAAACCCCATATCTGCAAGTGGGTTCCTGTAGGTTGTTGCACCTCCATCAATGATGTTACAAAGCCATTGTAGAGGCCAATAACCAGGCTTCAATGGGCTTCTGCAGATTCAATGTTGCTCTGCCTCAACCCCGCCCCATTCCTAGCAGCGCTCACAATCAAGTAGGCCGCCGCCAGCCACGCCAACAAGAAAAAGGGGCCAAACGTCCCCGCAAGGAGGAACATCAGTTAGCACAAGTTGAGGACCTTGGAAAAGCCTGGGGGTTTTAGTTACAAGAGGTTCTACAACCCCACTTGACCCTCACTCTCAATCCCTCCTAGCAAAGAACCCCTGCAACTACAGCATTCACAAAGTTGAAACCCTTGATGTCTTCCAAGTTCACGCAGCAATCCCATACTTCAAGCAAGTCACTCTCCAAAAAAAGTAACTTTCTTGGCCTATCTTTTTTGTTTATGCGGGAACACCCTCTAGCTACTGCTAGATACTGGGTCCAACCACACCATGGTGGACCAGAAGTTTGAAGATGCTTAACAATTAGACTGAGTGCCAAGCAGATTCAAGACTGTACTGGTGGCTGATTCCCAAAGAGTGGCAATTACCCATGAGACGGTACCCTTTTCTGTGAGAATGGGGAACATCCAGGTTAAGCTCTCTGGACCAATCATGGTAGGGCTCAGCCACAATGTCATTGCTGGCCTTGACTTGCTTTGTCACAACTGTCCCTATATTGACTGGGATATATCTGTAATTACTCTCAATAGGAATGGGGCTGATTTCCAGATATATCCTGTAAAATCACTCCCCCCTTTGGCCTTGAATAGGACAATATTTCCATGTTGCACCAAGAAATCTCCTCATAAGCTAGCCAAGCCCCTAAACTCCCTTGAAGATTTAGCCCACACAGTTGACAAGAGATTTATGTTGACATACCCTTCCCAGGCGGCAAATGTTTATTTTGAGAACTCTGTTCCTACTTGGGAGAAATTCCTGATTAATTTGGACTATTTTTTGGCTTGGGATTGACCGCATTTAAAATTAATTAGGTTTAAACAATCAGATTGTGCTACTGCCAAATCATTAAATTCCAACTTAACTGGATTGACTGGTGACCTGCCCCATTCATTTGATCCCAGCTAATCAGAGTTGGGGTTGGAACTTGGTGCAAACCCCTCCAGATTGCTGGATTTGCCTGGCAAAATACCTCCTTTAGCCAATCAAATCTGCGCCTCTGGGTCAGATGACCTTTGAATTTGTTTTCCTCCTTTATAGCAAGACAGGGGACTTTTGGTCTCCTGCTTACTCATTCTTACAATTAAAGTTTGAACCCTTTTTACTTAAAGTTTTTGGTTTTCTTTTAAGTCCTTTGCTTGGCCCCTTTTGATTATCTAAAGTGTTATTATTGGTTTTCTCTATCCTTACCTTCTCCTTTTGCTCTCGGGCCTCTCAGCGTCTCCATGGAGTCTCTTACATGTCATCAATGTCAACAATAAAGCTTTTTGGTTTTGCTTTGAAAGATAACTGCTTGAACTTAAAATTTAGTGACTCAATTTATATAATTACCTATTTACAGTTTGTTTTTGCTTCTCTTTTTCTTTTGCTTTGTTTTTGGCTCATTTACGCTTTAAAGCTTTTAAAACCTGCTTTTGAAGTGCTTTGTCCCGCAGTTCTGTTTGTTGTTTCCCTTCTGTCTTTTTAGACTTTCTTGTTTGTCCCTGCCTCTTTATGATTGCCTTCTGACAACAAAGAAAAATCTAGAAGAACAATTGCTTTGTGCTGGTCTCTTCTGTAGATCCAAGTAAAATGTTGGCACCTTTTGCTAAGTTTGTTGTGTTCACCTTGGCACCAGCCTTTGGTGATGATATGGTGTGCCACCCCTGACCTTTGGGGGCGCATTTCTCATTCACTCCATTGCGTGGGTGCTAATCCTGACCAACTCCTACACATATTTGGTAAAATTCCTGGGCAAGCTCAGGATATCCTCACCACTAGTGAGAATGTTGTAAAAACCTCACCTGTGATGACCTTGCGTTTGTGAACCCTGATCTATCCCCCTCAGCGTCCCCATCCCTGTCTTCCCTGTTGCTCCTTTTCTCTGAGGCCCCAGTTGTACTGATCCCAGGAGGAGACAAGGCCATCCCAGAGTCTACCCCCAAGCGCGCCCCCTGGTTGCTCAATGGAATGATTCTGATGGGTTTGGACTCCTACTTTCCCTGACTATCTGCTGCGTCCTCCTTGTGAACACCACTTTGAGCAGCCATCCCAGTCCTGCACTGG
Organism: Entomophthora muscae; assembly: GCA_014839935.2. Taxonomy (NCBI): domain Eukaryota; kingdom Fungi; phylum Entomophthoromycota; class Entomophthoromycetes; order Entomophthorales; family Entomophthoraceae; genus Entomophthora; species Entomophthora muscae. The sequence goes on along the minus strand of QTSX02004317.1, from coordinate 123,290 downwards.
ATGGTGTCCTGGTGAATTCTTCCCCTGGTATGGGAGCCAAACTTAGTTATTTTAGCCCCTCTTTCTCACATATCCTGTTGAAATGAGCAAACTACTTCACAATACCGTCTTTTTTAGATTAAAAGAGACAGGCTCATACAATTTCAAGGGGGGAAAGTAGACTTTGCGCAATGCTCAGTCAAAGTTATCCGTGAAGAACCACCTGCGGTTCTTCCCTTGACTACTTCACCTCCACCAGAACTTGCCACTCTCCTTGAGGAGTATAAGGACGTTTTCAGCAAAACGCTAGAACAACTCCCCCCTCCCCAGGAGATCCAGTATGCTGTACAGCTACAAAGGTTGCTTCCCAAGGCACACCCCCTCTATTGCTTGACACCAAAGGAAGATGAAACCCTCCACTAGCACCTTGTAGACACACTTGATAAGGGCTTCATACACCCTGCTCTCACCATATGGGGCTTCTGTCTTTTTGTAGCCAAGAAGGATGGGTCCCTTTGCTTGGTCACAGACTACTGTGCCTTAAATGAGGTGACTGTTAAGAATAAATACCCCTTGCTGTTGATTGAAAACCTGTTTGACACACTTGAGGGCACAAAGGTCTTTAGCAAGATTGATCTCACCGCAGGGTACAATCAGGTCTGCATTGCACCAGAGGATGAGGCAAAAACTGTTTTCCTCACATGCTATGGGTATTTTGAGTGCTGGGTCATGAACTTTGGAATGACCAACACCCCTTCTATCTTTGCAATTTGAATGAACAAAGCATTTGAGGAATTGATTGAAAAGTGTGTTGTTGTGTACCTTGACAACATTATTGTCTTCAGTCAAGATCAAACCACGCACCTCCAACACCTCTGTGTTGTCCTTGACACCCTTTAGAAAAACCAGTTGAAGGCTAAGCCCTCCAAATGCAAATTCATCAAGTTGGAGCTCTTGTTCCTTGGGCACACCATCTCTGCCCAAAGAATATAGCCCAACCCTCCAAAATCAAGGCAATCATAAGCATGTCACCCCTCACCAATTTGGGCCAGGTGCATACATTCTTAGGCATGGTTGCCTATGTGCGCAAGTTTATCCTCAATTGTGGAGAGCTTATTGTACCTCTCACTGAGCTCCTGAAAACTAAATAGCGCTTGCATTGGACTCCTGCCAGAGATCAAGCCTTTGAGATGTTGAAGCAAAGGCTTACAACTTCACCTGTATTGCAGTTCCCCAATCAGAACTGCCAATAAAAGCTTGAGACTGATGCCTCTGACAGGGCTATAGGGGGCGTGTTACAAGTAGAAACTGACAAGTGTGTTATCCTCCCTGTGGCATAAAAATCCAGATAGCTCACCAACTCAGAGCAGCGCTACCCAATCCATGACAAAGAGTTAGCGACAATTGTGCACTGCATCAAGAAATGGCGCTGCTATCTGGAAGGGGCCACTTTTCCATCCCGCGCCCTGACAGACCACAAGTTGCTCCAGTTTTTTAAACACAGAGTCCCTCTTGACACACCGCCAAGCAGGATGGGTCAATTATCTATCCCCCTACCAGTTGCGCATTGAGTATAAGCCTGGGAAGGACCTTGTCACAGTAGACACCCTCTCAAGGCTCTACATAGCGTCCATCACCAGGGGCAATGGCTTGGACCCAGATTGGCCAATGCTTTACCTCCATACTGAGGCAACCCAATACAAAGGCCTTAATTTGGTAACTGTCTCCAAGCTAAAGAACAATGAAGTCAGTTCAGCACCAATGCTGGCAATGTCTGCTGCCGGGCAGAGACAGGTGAAAAGACACCCTATATTCCCACCACACAACAAGGCAACACCATACTACATTACCACCATACCTTGGGTTACATCAGAGGACGTAACCTCTTCAAGATTGTGAAACATGAGGTTTGATGGTCGTGTATGCGTCAAGACATATTAGATCTCCTCAAAACATGTGTGTTGTGTGAAAAATAACACGTCTAAACCCGCACCCCCCAAGTCTGTCCTACCTGTTAAGGCCATGGAACCTTTTGAGCAGTGGGCCCTCAACATTGTTGAACCTCTCCCCAAAGACAGACTTGGGAAGAAGTACATCACCACACCCATCAACTACTTCACATGTTGGCCAGTAGCATGGACAACCTCTAATCAAACTGCCACCACTAGCACCCTCTTCATTGGCAAGAAAATTGTGACCCACTTTGGGCAACCCAAACGTCTCATTACAGATGGTGACCCCAAACTTTTAGGGCATGTCATGAATGTGTATTGTGCTAAGAATGCCCTTCAAGAAAATATTCACAACTTCATACCATCTGCAAGCCAATGGACACATATAGCAATTGAATGGTTTGCTTGTCCAACTGATTACCAAGCTCTCACAGGAACACCCTAATACTGTGTGAACTGAACATTTGCCCACCACCCTACTCATATTACAAGCAAGGGTCAACAGTGGCACTTGGTTCAGCCCTAGCACCCTGGCCTTTGGGACGCCTGATAGCTTGGCAAGAGTAAAACAAGGGAAATTATGATCCACAGTTTCCAGGAAACCCCCCTTGTTACTGACCCCTTCCCTGAGTCAGTGGCACGCTAAGGCCCAAGAGATCAAAAACAAATGAATTGAGGGAGGGACAAGACATCTCAAGGCCAGGTACGCTGTAGGAGACCCTGTCTATACCCTCAACCCCAATTCAGCCAAATTAGAGCCCAACTACTTGGGACCCTTCAAGATAGCTGCAGTCTATTACAACTATATCTAACAACTTGAAGACGCCCAAGGAAACACTAAGAAGCTTCATCACAATTTCTTGCACTCCTGCCGCGCCATCCCCACACAAAAGTTGTTTGTGTGGACCTTCCCAGACCTCCCACAAACTCTGATCCTGGTGTCTGACAACAAGCAGGAGGCAAGGGGGTGTTGCAACCAAGTTTCCAGACTTGTCTGCCAATGTATCTTGCAATACACAGGGGGCGCTTGATGAGTTGCCCCTTGACATATCTAACAACATGGACCAATCTGATGGCAATGTCAAGTGGTGGGCACTTTCTCCTAATTAGGAGTGCTACCAATTTGACCTGCTGATCCCGCACAAGTTATTCCTTGGCTCCAATCTTTACATGAAACATGCCACCATGCCACCCCCTTGTGGCCTGGTGGCTTTCCTCCATATAGTATATCAGTCACAGTATTCTATAATAAAACAATACCTTATTATTATTATTCCTGTCCTTTCTATTAGACTATTGTCCTCCCCAATTCAAATACTGAATCCTCATTGGTTCAGTTGCAACACCAAGTACTCCTCCAAGACCTTCAACAAGTTCATCAATACTGGCTGAGTCCTTGCCGCAGAGAAATCCTTGCACATTTTACCATGCTCACCAGGGAGCACAAATTGGCAATCCACCAGTGGATAACCCAAGATTTTCATATTGGACTGGCAAATATACAGACCATGGTCAAATCAACTTTTGGTGTTGAAGCTTCAATTTTCTTTTACTACCACTGGTGAAGGTAATGTGCTTTTCCTGGAAAAGGCTCAGGGTATCTCCATACAATAAAAATAGCACAACCAATGTTGAGACCCAAAAGTAATATGCCAAGGCATACACTGTCCTCAAAGTCAAGGGGACAGTCAAATTCTATTACATTGAAAAATCAGCATTTGCCTTGTCTATGCAGAATGCATATGGGTATGTCCCAACAGGCTCAAATTACAGGGTAGCTTGGTGTGGTACTTTTCTACAGGACCTCTAAGGTCAACTCAGGGGAGTCCTTACCAGAAGGACTTAGCAGGCAGTTAGAGGAGAGGTGCTAATCAATAGCACTTATGAGAGGAGGCAGACAGGGGTTCTGTCTTGTATACCTGATAGGAGGGTGGAGGATAGAGGCAGGAGGGTGTGTTCTGGCAAGGAACACAGATAGGTTATGGAACTTACTGCAGTGCAACACTATCTTAGCAATACAGTAATCTATATCTGTGAAGATATTGGGCAGAGCATCTATAGTATATACCACAGTACAGATAACTCATAGCAATAGTGGTATTCTATAACTTAAGTTATGGAGGAACAGACAGGACTGTCTGTACCTTACTCTTTCTATCAGAAGAATGAGAGACAGCAGGTATACACCAGGGTTTTCTAAGTCCACAATAGGATAAGGAGGGGATAGCACTTGTGGTTGGGCCTGGGACACTAGCCTGGTAGGGGTGCTAGTATAGCAGGGGGACCTTCCTGTCACCTTTGGTCTCTGTAACAGGAATAGCAGGGGCTTCCAGAGTAAGGACCTGGTTAAAGGACACTATCTAAACAGTAGAACTGTCCAGCCAAGTGCAAAGCGCAATATATGTCAAAAGTGGGTCAAAGTGTCAAAAGGGTCTTGTTTATTGTGAATGATGAGGGACCTATATATGTATTATTGTGTACTTAAATAAAAGTAGAGAATCAGCTTAAGGGAAATGTATTGATAATATATGATTAAGAGTATCAGGCACACATAGCATTTGTAGCATAAGAGAATCCAGAGGTTTCAAGAGGTTCAACTATCAGATGAGTGGGTTCCATCATCAGAATAGAGGATCTGATACCTGTGAGCATTGGGTAGTGAACCTTGGATATTGAACATAAGATGGTATACTGTGGACGGTGCACCTTAGGTAGTGCAAATAGGAGTTTTCACCTTAGAGTGCTATTTTCTGGCATCACACTTGGCATGTGGCAGTCCGCGCCACAGCCTACTCAATGGTGGCTCTCCCTGGTCCAAAGGGGGTCAAGCTGTATCAAATGATATTGGTTCTCACAATAATTTTACCTTTCTGTCATTCCTCCAATTGGTCCAGGAGCACTTGAGGTGCACAAGACTGGGCTTTACCAACATGATTGTGCTGAACAATGTTGGTCTCCATAAGGTGGCAGATATTCTTGAGGAATTTCAATCAATTGACACTAGCATTGCAGTGGGCCCCCAGCAATTGGCCATAGCAAATTTTTGCCTTCTCTTCCTTCCTGCTTATTTGCCCTTCCTAAATCCCATCAAGGAATTATTTGGGTGGCTCAAGCAAGTTGTCAAGTGACAGACCCCAAACTGGGACTGAGGACCTCTTTAATTTGCTGCAGGCTAGAATTCACACCCTCCCAGCTGAGACTGTGGTCAAATTCTATGGCCACGCTGATTTGTTCATCTCTGCCTGCTTTCCAAACATCCAATCAATTAAAGGCTTAGCTTGTCTGACTTTTTTATATTCTCTAATTTACTATTTAAGATTTATTAATAATCATTTTATATTTAGAAGCTTCTAAGTCCACAATCACATCCAGCGGGAACATCAATAAAGGTTTGTAATTTATTTATTTTATTTTATTTTATGTTATTTTATTATGCCATCTGAGGTTATCCCAAATTGCTCAATACTGGATTACGCAAATATATTTATATCACTTTTGTTAAATGAATATAAAAATCAAATTAAAAAATTTAAATGTAAAGTGTACACAATAGAAGTAAATTTTATTAAAGTAAATATGATTATGCTTATATGATGACCTTCTCTGGGATTTATTTTGAAAAACTTGTTTGCTAAAATAATGATTATAAAAAATTTATTATAATAGAAAATATAAATTGTAATGAAATTCATTGGAAGATAGGATTTATTAAGAGCGCCTGAAGTGGGTTTGGTGGTATGTACCCACCCCACAATGGAGGTGGCGCACAACTTCCACTGCCACAATGTGTTGGTGGATACACCCTGCTGGAAGTATTCTCAGCGGCTAGTAAAAGGGAGGATAGTGAGGTGGGAATTGAGCATCAGCTTTTCTGGTGGGGCTGCAAACCCGCAGATGCCAGCCAGGACCAGGGCGTCCTGGATAACATGGTCAACTGAGTCGTAACCCAGGGAGATCTTCTTCCCATCCAGGGAGAGCCTAGCCTTGTCAATCCCTAGGAGGACCCCGTCAAGGTCCTCTACAAAAGTGCTCATCCCAAAGTAAAATAGATACACCAGGTAAACCACCAGATAAAGCCTTTGCCCATCAAAGGCTTCAGTAAACTTGCACAATTTATTAAGCACCACACTAATCTTCTTCTCATGCTTTGTCTTGGCAAACATGAGCTCCATTGCTGGAGAGACCCCTGTCTTGTTGGCACTCCAGGCCAGCCCAAAGTCCACCAGGAGGATCTTGGTCTTCTTTACAGCTGTTGCATATGCAACAGCCAATTTACCCACCGCATGCCCAAAGTTCTCTAACAGGTAAGACAGGGTGTGCTCCACCAAAAAGCAGAAGCAAGCAGCTGTGTGGGCCCTGCCCATCTCCGGTATATTCTTGAATGGGAGTGTTGCCAGGACGTCCCAAACAAGCTCAATGAAGTTTACACAGTAAACTCCACTGAGGAATACTGGATCCAGGTGGACCAGTTGGGCATCCTTGTAGGCAGTAACTGCCCACTTGAATGCCCCCTTGCCAGGTGTCAGCCCAGGTAACACCTCCTGGGACATTGGGAAGGTACAGTGGATGTGGTCCTCCAGCTTGCGCAAGACAGGGGGGACATAAATAGCTGTCTTGCCACACAATTGGCATAATTGGCGTAGAAGGTGGGGGGACAAAGGGGACCAGGACCTGGCAGAGTTCACTGTCTACATTTTCAAAAAAAGATAAGTATTTAAAAAAATTTATTAATTTTATTTTTTTTATGTTACCTTTGTGGGTTACCTCCTTGCCTGCGGTTTTGGCAGGCTTTGCCATTCTTGGCTCAAGAAATTGCGCCAGCAATTCTGTGTCCTCAGTTATGGCTTGCTTTGCGAGTTTGAGGTGGGCATACATCTCAGGGTTGTTGATCAAGATAGATGGCGCAGAGAGGGCAAAGGTCTTGAATTTGAGGCCTTCCACCACAGTTTTCTGGACATTTAATATGTGTCTAATGTTTTGTTTTGGATGTGTCTGGCATCTTGGCCATGAGTGCCTTGGCAGACACCTTTTTGATTTTGTCCCCTGTAAGGATGGTGGTCTTAAATTTTGCCTTGACCTTGCGGTCAATATCTTTAATTTTGGCAATTGCTGAGTTGAGGTCTTTGAGTAGTTTTTCAAGCTCTCTCATTTGATTTTTTTACTAACATTTTCATATGTTTTTATAGCTTTTTCCCCAATAAATTCTGTATTATTTTGATACTGTTGCCTCTTTGTTTATTTCTTTTTTTTCCATTTACTACATTACCCCATCTTTTTACTCATTTTTTATATGTTTTACGCTCAACTCAATGTGTTGTTTGCTTTGTGTTGGCATTGTTTCCTTAATTGCCATATTATTTTTGGCGCTTTGAATTGCCCCCTGTGAAAATATCAACACCAATTTGGTGTTCAGCTAAATTGGAATTAGAAAATTATAGGTTAATTGTGTTTAGATAAAGTTATTACTGATCCAAATTCAAAATCTTAATGATAAAATTTAAGCCAATCAGGAGCCAAGTGATAAATTGATTGTTGTGACATAAAGGGTCATTAATAATTCTTTGATGCATGTGCACTAGTTAATGTGATTGACTGTTTGTTTTGATATTGTGCGCCATTGCCACTGTGGCAAGTTGTTGGTGGACTAGTGCTAACCCAGCAGCTGATTGAGCACTAGTCCACCAACAACTTGCCACAGCGGCAATGGCACACAATAGCAAAACAGCCAGCCAATCATATTAATTAGCGCACATGCATCAAAGAATTATTAATGACCCTTTATGTCACAACAATCACTTTATCACTTGGCTCTTGATTGGCTTAAAGTTTACCATTAAGGCTTTGAATTTGGATCAGTAACAACTTTATCTAAACACAATTAACCTATAATTTTCTAATTCAAATTTAGCTGATCACCAAATTGTTGTTAATATTTTCACAAGGGGCTATGTTTAAGTGCTAAAAATAACTGTGTTCTGGATCTAGATACATGGCATAGTAAATATATGATTTTATAGAAATAAGCTAAACACAAAGAGTAAAACCAAATATAAACAAAGATAACATGAACAATTGAAATTCAAAATAAAGATGCAGTAGTTTTAAAAGCTATGGCAACAAGCAAAAATACTTCATATTTAAACAAAATGATTTCAGATTTAAACAAAATGATTTCAGATTTAAACAAAATCCAACTCTCAAGTTAAAATATACACTCTGTTAACAGGGTTAATTGGTGTTAATGGGAAAAATGGGTCAACACAGCAACAAAGTACTCACACACAAAGCAAAACCATTCAAAATATAATCCAAAATATATGGATTCACAAAAAAATGGTTTGAGTTGACTTTTGGTGTACATATGTTTACTATGTGAATTGCTGACAAAATACACCCAAGCGTGGTGTGTCAAAACTCAATCCAAAAACAAAACACAATAGCAACTCACTGCGTAAACAAAATCACTCAATCAGTTTGTGCAATGGGTTGTAATCAAGAATGATACCAAGGTATCTAAAATAAGACACAAGATCTGAAAAAAAATTTAAAAATATTGTGTTGGGTGCTTAAATGGCGTAAAATATGGAAAAATGGGTGGAAATTATTTTGGGTATTCTAAAATAGGTGTGGTAAAACCAAAAACAACTAACTAAGAAATAAAAAATCTATAATTGGGATATTGGGTGGGAAACCCTTTAATTGAATAACCATATTCATATAAAAGCAAAAATTAAAAATAGGGAATAACATAATTGAAATTTATTTAATATTTTATTAAGTTCTCAAAATGGAAGGAACACAGTAACAGACTACCATTGCACCCGTTGTGTGCTGCAGTTGCGGTTGCCCCCGCGGGTCAAAGAACAAAGTTAGTGCAACCCAAGTGCCTACTCAGGAGGGAGGCGGGAGAGGAGAGTTCCATAGTGACGCTGCACTGACACAGCCGGTTCAAGGTGCACAAGCTGCTAGGGTGCAGAGTATAAACCCTCGGGTCCCAAAGCTGACCCGGAAGCCCACCAAGGTTACCACTACCAAAACAGTTAGAAACAAGGAGGTAGAACTTACTTTGTATGTGTTTGACGTTGTGTACTGGCAAGAGTTGGTCCTGTCAGCCATGCTGAAGAAGGTGAAGCCTGTACTTCATACTAGCTATAAGCCCTACGTCAGTGATGGCAATCAGGAGGAGGACAAGGAGCCCAAGTTCTACCAAACCAATGAGGGACAGTCAGTGCTAAAGAAAGATGCTGCGTTTTACACCAAGGTGCCCATGCCCTGTGTTGTGCCCAACGCCAACAAGCCAATCCCCACTGCTAAAAAGCCCAATCACAAGCACATTCCTGACATTAAGAGCATCATTCTTCTCCGGCTAATGCAGGAATCTGGTAATTACAAGATGGCTGCAGCTCTTGTTGGGGTGGATCCCAAGTACTCCTCAAAGACCTTCAACAAGTTCATTGATACTGGCCAAGTTCTTGCTGTGAAGAAATCCTTGTGTGTTTCTACCATGCTCACCAAGGAGCACAAATGGGCAATCCACCAGTAGATAACCTGAGATTGCCATCTTGAACTGGCAAATATACAGGCCATGGTCAAGTCTGCTTTTGTGGTTATGGCCTCAATTTTCTTTTACTACCATCTGCTCAAGGGGATGCGCTTTTCCTGGGAAAAGCTTGGGGTATCTCCCTACAACAGAAACAGCCCAGCCAATATCAAGACCCGGAAAAATTATGCTGAGGCGTACACTGCCCTCAAATCCAAGGGGACGGTGAAATTCTATTATATCAACAAATCAGCATTTGCCTTGTTGATGCGCAATGGGTATGGGTATGTCCCCAAAGGCTCCAATGATGGGATGGCTTGGCGTGTTGCAGTCCGCGCCACAGCATACTCAATGGTGGCTCTCCTTGGTCCAAAGGGGGTTGAGCTGTACCAAATGATACTAGGCTCCCACAATAGCCAAACCTTCCTATCATTTCTCTGATTGGTCCAGGAGCACCTGAGGTGCACAAGCCCTGGCTTCACCAACGTAATTGTATTGGACAATGTTGGTCTTCACAAGGTGACAGATATTCTTAAAGAATTTCCATCAATTGACACCAGCATTGCAGTGGGCCCCCAGAAATTGGCCACAGCAAATTTGTACCTTCTCTTCCTCCCTGCCTATTTGCCCTTCCTAAATCCCATTGAGGAAGTCTTTGGGTGGCTCAAGTGAGTTGTCAAGCGAGGAACCCCAACAGGGACCAAGGACCTGTTTGATTTTCTGCAGGCTGGGATCCATACCCTCCCAGCCAAGACTGTGGCCAAATTCTATGGCCACGCTGATTCATTCATCCCCGTGTGCCTAGCCAAACAGCTAATCAATTAAAGGCTTAGTGTGTCCAGCTTTTTTTATATTCTCTAATTTACCATTCAAGATTTATTGATTATCATTTTATATTTTGATGGTTCCACGCCTGCAATCACATTCAGAAGGACCATCAATAGATGTAAGTAATTTATTTATTTTATTATATATTATTTAATATGTCATCTGAGGTTATCCCAAACACTTGATACTGGACTACGCAAATATATTTATATCACTTTTGTCAAATAAATATAAAATAGTCTTATAAAAATTAAACATAAATTGTAAGGTTAAAATTTATTTTATTACCGTATTATTTTATACTTTTATGAAACCCATTTCCACAATATATTTTGCAAATATTGTTTGCTAAAATACTATTTGAAAAATTATTTATAATATAAAAATATAGTAGAGTATAAATATATTTATTGATATAGAGATAAAAATAAGTGCGCCTATAATGGGTTTGGTGGTATGTACTCACCCCGCAATGGAGGTGGCGCACAACCTCCACTGCCACACCGTGGACGGTGGATACACCCTTATTAAAGTATTTGCGCCTGCTGGTAAAAGGAAGGATGGTGAGGTGGGAATGGAGGAGCAGCTTTTCTGGCGGGGCTGCAAACCCAAAGATGCCAGCCAGGACCAGGGCTTCCTGGATGACGTGATCCACCGAGTCATACCCAGGAGGGACCTTCTTCCTGTCCAGTGAGAGCCTGGCCTCATTGACCCCAAGAATAACCCCATCTAGGTCCTCTACACTGGCGCTCATCCCAAAGAAGAAAAGATACCCAGGGTAAACAACAAGATGAAGCCTTTGTCCAGCAAAGGCTTCCGTGAACTCACACAATTTTTTGTATACAGCGCTAATCTTCTTCTTGTGCTTGGTTTTGGCAAAGGTCAGCTCCATAGCTGCAGGGACCCCTATTTTGTTGGCACTCCAGGCCAGCCCAAAGTCCGCTAGGAGAATTTTTGTCTTCTTTACAGCTGTTGCATCTGCAACAGCCAATTTTGACACTGCGCACCCAAAGTTCTCCAACATGTAAGAGATGGTATGCTCCAAGGGGTAGCAGAAGCAAGCAGCTGCACAAGCCTGGCCCATCTCTGGTATATTCTTATATAAGAGCGTTGCCAGGACATCCCAAACAAGCTCAATGGAGTTTACACAGTAAACTCCACTGAGGTTAAACAGGTCCAGGTGGATCAGTTGGGCATCCTTGTAGGCAGTAACTGCCCACTCAGATGCCCCCTCATCATGCAAAAGCCCAGCCAATGCCTCCCTGGACATTGGGAATGTACCATGGATCCTGTCTTCAATCTCCTGTAAGACAGGGGGGAACAGGAAAAGCTATTTGGCCACATGAGTGGTGTAGTTAGAGTAGAAGGTGGGGGGGACAAAAGGAACCAGGACCTGGCAGAGTTCACCATCAACATCTTCTAAAAAAAGGTAAGTATTTAAGAATTTTTATTAATTATAATTTTTTAGGTTACCTTCTTGGGTTTCTTCCTTGCCGGCGGCTTCAGCCAGCTTTGCCATTCTTGGTGCAAGCAATTTTGCTGGCAATTCAGTGTCCTCTGCTCTGGCACGCTTGGCAAGTTTGAGATGTTCATACATCTCTGGGTTGTCAACCCAAACAGATGGCGCATAAATATTGTACACCTTAAACTGGAGGCCCTCAACCACTGTCTTCTGGATGTTGAGAAGACACTTGATAGTCTTCTCTAGGGTGTCTGGTATTTTGATCATAAGGGCCTTTGCGGACACCTTGTCTATTTTGTCCCCTTCAAGGACGGCAGACTTCACTCTGGCTTTAACCTTGCGGTCAATGTCCTTTATTTTGGCAATTGCCAAGTTGAGATCCTTCAGAAGCTTCTCCAATTCTCTCATTGATTTTTTACTAACCTTTCCATATGTTTTATAGCTTTTGCCCCAATAAATTCTGTATTATTTTTATACTTTTGCCTCTTTGTTTATTCCTTTTTGTTTTCCCATCTACTACATTATCCCATCTTTTTACCCATTTTTTATATGTTTTACGCTCCTCTCAATATGTGTTGTTTGCTTTGTGTTGGCATTTTTTCCTTGATTACCATATTATTTTTAGCACCCAAACACATTCCCTTGTGAAAATATTAACAACAATTTGGTGATCAGCTAAATTTGAATTAGAAAATTATAGTGTTAAGTGTTCTTAGATAAAGTTGTTATTGATCCAAATTCAAAATCTTAATGATAAACTTTAAGCCAATCAGGAGCCAAGTGATAAAGTGATTGTTGTGACATAAAGGGTCATTCAATAATTCTTTGATTCATGTGCACTAATTAATATGATTTGCTGGATTTTTGCCATTGTACGCCATTGCCGCTGTGGCAAATTGTTGATGGACTAGTGCTAACCCAGTAGCTGATTGGGCACTAGTCCACCATTAACTTGCCACAGCGGCAATGGCGTACAATGGCAAAACATCCAGCCAATCATATTAATTAGCGCACATGCATCAAAGAATTATTGAATGTCCCTTTATGTCACAACAATCACTTTATCACTTGGCTCCTGATTGGCTTAAATTTTATCATTAAGATTTTGAATTCAGATCAGTAACAACTTTATCTAAATACAATTAACCTATAATTTTCTAATTTAAATTCAGTTGATCACCAAATTGTTGTTAATATTTTCACAAGGGGATGTGTTTGGGTGCTAAAAATAACTGTGTTCAGGATCTAGATACACAACATAGTAAATATATGATTTTATAGAAATAAGCTGAACATAAAGAATATAGCCAAATATAAACAAAGAGAACACAAACAATTGAAATTCAAAATAAAGATAATATAAATAGAATTTTTTTGGGACCAGGGGGTTTATTGAGGTGGGGAAGAGTGATGCCTAGTAGGCAGAATGGCGCAGGAAGGAAGATGTAGAGGCTGTACTGGTCTGGGGGGTCTGGGATTGGATGGGTTGGGTTTGCAGGTGGGGGGTGTTGGTGGCAGGGGTGGAGGCAGGAGGATTGCACGTGATGGCTACCATATACCGCTCATTGTACTCCTCATCAGTCATTGGCTGGATGGGCTGGTAGGTGGCTGTGGCACAGGATGGGAGGCGCTTATCCTTGCGTGATTGGTTGCCCATGTTCACATGGAAAACCATTTGCACAAACAAGTCAGCCACCATTTGGTGACCAAGGAGAAAATTGTGATCAAGGACCCCAAGATAGAGGTTGTTGAAAGCCTGAGGGCGGCGCTCCTGGAGTGTATCTCCAATATTAAAGAACACAACATCTGCCAGATGGACGTTGGCGTGACCAGCTGGGTACACAGAGGCCTGGTGCCCGCGTTCCTGGATGGCCTCAAGGACAGTGGAGCTACCCTTCATCCAGTGGCTCAAGAAACCCCGGTATTTGGAATTTGAGCCATCCTGGGAGTTGAGCAATCCACTGAGGATGTGTCTGTATGAGTAATCATGGATGAAATCAGGGTTTGTCCAATAGTAGACAAAACCCTTGGCTGAAACAGCCAGAAATGCACCAATGAATGTCCCCTTCTTGACCTTCTTCCTTCCATTCTTGGTGGTGGCTTTTCTTTGCTCACCAAAATTGTCAAATGCAATTGATAACTTGTAGTACAAAAACATCACATCATCAGTTAGACTTGTCAAGCATCTGAACAGGGTTGATTCAATTGCAGTGTCATATGGGGAATCCTCAGTGCCATCACATTGGTTGCCGGCAAAATTTGTAAGAACCCTAATTGAAGCCACCTTTCTGTGCATCCAGAGCTGCACCATGCACTCAGACACCCAAATGCCATGGTGCGCAAGTTGCTTCTGGACCTGGGTCAAGGGAAGCTTGGGGTCCTGCTGGAGGAGGTCAAGCATTATTGGGTATGCCTCATTGATCTGGGACTCTGTGGCCTTCTTTGTCTTCTTGGCTGTCCCAATCAGATTTCCCTTATTCATCAGGTTGTTGAATTCCCACATGACAGTAGCCTGGGTGAATTGTAATTGGCTGGCTATCTGATCCCAGGACAGACCCTGCAGGTTGAGTGCCACAATTTCCTGAAGAATTTGGGCAGTGATTATTCTGTGTTTGGGGTGCTGGGCAGCAGGAGCTGAAGCCTGATTGGCTGAGGGGGGGCAGGTTGGGCGGTGGCAGGAAGTTGTTCCAAATCAAGGTTGCCATCCTGATTAGTTGGTTGATAGGCAGCTTGTGTAGGGGTGGGGGGTGGGAGCAAGGGCAGAGCTAGACGCTAAGTGACTCTCAAACAAGTCAAAGCCATATGGGTCGGGGGACAGTAACAGGACAGCTTCCTTGTTACCCGCCTCAAAGGCTTGGGTGTAAACGGGTGCCTCCACATTCTGAGCCTTGCCTCTATTGAAGCTGACTTGGCTGCTGATGGCTTGGCTGCAGGTGCCGTCAAAGATATTGCTGTTAAAAACCATTGTAAAAAACCTAGGATAAAATCACTAAAAGTAGAAATTTAAAATTTTGTGATTTATTTTTACTGTTTTCAATTCCATATTTAGAAGGTTCTCAAAACTATTTCATATAAATCAGGATTCATAAAAATGAATAAAATGCCTCTGTCCCTAAATTGGATAGCTGTTAATTGGCTGTTAAACTGTTATATTTTTATTTTAGGCTGCTCATACTACACATCTTATGTGACTTCATTTTGTTTTGTGCTTGTGGAATCTTGCTTCTAGCTTGCTCAAATTTTGTTTCATTTTAGCTCTTCTGTTGGTGCCTCATATGAATCCTGATTGGACTATAATATATTCCAGAATAGCATCCATTCATCTCACTTGTTGTGCCAGTTAATTTTGTTTGTGGTTTAAACACCACTTGCTATTTGCTATAATTTTGTATTTTGGGCTAGTGAATTTTTGTTTTTTGTTTGACAGTCTATTTATTAACTGAAATTTTTAAATTAATTTAATCCTGAATCTTGCGCAACTTGGATTTTGTTCAAATCTGAAATTGTTTTGTTTAAATCTGAGGTATTTTTGGTTGTTGTCATAGCTTTTAAAACTACTGTACTCCTGACAATATATTTCTGATTTGAAATTATGAGTTAATCTTTCTTAAACCTAATTCACCTATCATCTCCTTTTCATAGAATTGGGTATAAAACCCTCAAATTTCTATTATTCCAAGAAATTCAATCTCCTCCTGTTTAGGCTCATCAATAAAACTATTGTCTCAATCCTAGCTGTATCTCTTGTATCCTTGGGAAATAGTAATTTGTTGGTGATGGTTGAGCACAGGCTTTGATATAACTGCAGCTGTTGTTGAAAAAGTAAAAGAAGTCTTACATTAACACTCAGATGAAACCATTTTTTGTCATGTTCTCTAGGTATGTCTTCAAGGCTACTTGTTTGCAGTGGCTGCAGCTGTAGATGGGGCTGTGGTGTGGTTGGGTCCCTGGTAAAAGGTCTATGGCGTGATTGTAGATTGAATGGCTGGGTATTTTTTTGGCTTCTTCCTTGCTAAACACATGGTCCCATTTCTGTAGGGGGTAGGCAGTATCCTGACGCTAGGCTCTATCTATATGGTAAAGAGTTTATTGGACTCCGTTCTGCCAGAGCTTATACAGAAGGGAACGGTGTCACAAGATTCAGGTCATCCCAACATAGCAATCTTTTCACAATAGTTCAAGATCAGGCCGTGTTTGTCAGACCAGGAGTCACCCAGTATCAGGGGGTGAGGTAATCCTGGCAAGAGAATCAAGGGGGTCAGGTATGTGTTCTGTCCAATTTTCAAGGAAAGTTATTGTTCAAATTTGTAACCAGTGTCTAGAGAACTGTTTCCCATGATTATTTGTAGGCTGTGTTCTGAGGCTGTCAAGCCTAGTTCCTTTGCCAGGCTGGCGTCAATGAAACTTTCATCAGCTTCCGTATCAATAAAGGCTTCAATCTGGTGCTTATTTCCCAATAGTTCCACGGTCACTTGGATGAATTTGTAAGATTGTGCAGAGGTGTTTATTTGTGCCAAGGATACAGGAGAGGTATTCTTTTTGGGGCAAGCTCTGGTGAGATGTCCTTCCTTGTGGCAGTTGAAACACAACCTGTAAATTCACTGCCACCCCTGGCATTAGATTGCACAATCTTCCCCTGCCGCACCAAGAAAGGCCCAAAAACCCCAGCCAAACTGCTTAAATCTTTAGAGGATTTGGCACACACAGTTGATGAGAGGTTTGTGCTAGCCTACCCTGCAGATTCATTGCCTTTGGTTGCCCCCTCCTGGGAAGAAACGTTGGTCAATTTGTACTTCCTGTTGGCTTGGTGTTGCCCACATTTAAAAACTATTAGAACCAACCAATCAAATGTCGCCACACCAACAATCAAAGACTCAAGTGAACTTCAAATGCATAGGACTTCTTCTAGCCAATCAAATGGGTCTGCAGAAATTAGGTTGAAACTTTCCAGTCCCCCTGATCCTGCCCAACAAAATTTCTCCTCCAGCCAATTGGATTCAGTTTCAAAAGTCATGTGATTCACCCCTTTGCAATCCCCTCCTTTTAAAACAGCAAGGGGACCTACAGTCCCCTGCTTGTCTATTTTCAAAAATATTAAAAATTGTGGAGCTCTTTGCACTTAATTTTAAATTTTAATTTGTTTGATACCCCTCCTCAGAGTCCCTTCAGTCTAACAATTGAAGGGTTAGTGTTTCTTCTGAGGCTTACCCTGCATCAACCCGTTTTGAACCCGGTATCCCCTCTGAGTCCTTCTGAAGAAGCCTTGACGCATAGTTGTTGTTCTTCTGGTTTTGCTTTCAAAACCAGCTCTTGAACTTAATAATTTTAACTAATTTCTCTATAATTTCTATTATTATTTTGATTTTCTTTATTAAAACTTCTCATTTCAAACCCACTTTTGCTTCTTGTGTTGGCCAAGACACCTGAGATCATTATAAAGCTATCCAAACCCAATCTGTTGCTCCTTTCTGCCCTCCTTCTCCAATTACCCTGCCTGGACTAAAAATTATTGCCAACAACTTAAAAGAATATACCAATCTCTCCCAAATTTTGAGGGGATCATAACTATGATTTTACCAGTAATTAAGTTTGTTTTGTTTTCTTTGGCTCTGTTTTTCTTGCTCCTGTGGTCCACCTCTCCAGATGTATGGGCAAAAATCTCCTTGTCTGCCCAGCTTGTGGTTGAAGATCCTTCTAGCCTCTGGAATCTTCCAAGTGGTCTTTTCTTTTCTGGAGAGGCAGTGGTTAAGAGCTTGACATGCAATGACTTGGATCTGGGCATCATCAATCACACCTTGCCTGCCTCTGAGGGGGATGTTTCTTCTGTGCCTCCCCTCCCCAGTTTAGTCCAGAGCAACTTGGTAGCACGCCTGGCCCCTGAGGTGTTCCCTCCTGCTCCCACCCACACTCCTTGGCTGCTCACCGGACTGATGTTGATGGGCTTGAACGCTTATTTCCCTCAAACGTCCCCTGTGTCCTCCTTGTGGTCCCCTCTTTGAGTGGCTGTCCCAGTCCTCCACTAGGCGGTATCCTGGTGGTTTGTTTCACCAGGATGGGAGCCAAACTTAGTTAGTTTAGCCCCCTTCTCTCACACAACCTATCTCAATAGTAATGTTACATTTCTTTGGGGGACATTCCTGGTTGGTTTGGTATTGCGGTTCTGCCAGCACAGGTAGGATATGGGTTCAGACCTTCTTGATTCAATCTCATGCCTTTACATAGGGTTAATAGTTCCTCCAGGCTCAGTGTGGGCAGATGGTGTTTCAACAGGTCTTTCTTGGCTAAATTAACTCCTTTTCTGAAGATAATGGTGACTAATTTATCCTCAAGTTGGGTGTGAGTCTTCAGTTTAAGGAACTCATCCACATAGTCTTAGATGGGGCAGTTCTCTTGTTGGATCTCTAACAGAGAGTTCAGCGCGTAGTATCTGGTGTCTTGGTTGTTGCCAGTGGCCATTAGTTCACTTTAAAGTTGGGAGTGATCAAGGCAAAATTTGGTATCTTCAGCAGTGGCTTTTCCTAACTAATCCAGTGAATCTCCTGCCAGCATGGCGGCCACCCCCAAGACCTTCTTGGTGTCACTGGGGTAGGTTTTGGTGTTGGCTTGGAAGTAAAGGCGGAGGACTGGAATGGCTTGGTGAGCTTCTTCTAAGGTGAGTTTGGCCATTTGGGGCATGTCCACCTTGGTTATGGTCTGGTTCACTATCACATTTTGTACTTGTGACGTGGCTGGGTTCTGGGGTTCTTCACCAAGTGCAGGGTCTTTCAGCTCTTTGGCGGGTTGGTTCTTCATCCATGAGAGTATCAGGGAGGTAATTGCCTTATGGGTGTAATAAGTGATTATCACAAAAAAAGCATACAGGTTGCCCCAAGTGTTAACAACATGTTGGGGCCCAGGTTACCATTCTTGTAAAAGATCATCATAATGTCAGGAAGCCAGGCATAGGTAGAGGCATTGGTTGATTTGGGACAGAGTACAGCCGGGCCAGAGGATAATGCCCACCATAGGATGGGTGCTAACTTGATAATATAGGATACGGATTGCCCAAGCAAGGACCAGGGCCCTGAGTTGGGCATCATAGTGTCTACCATTCCCGTCAAAGTAATGTATAGTACTCCAAAAAGTTGATTAGACGTAGTCTCAGCAGCAGTGGGGGTTCCATTGGGCAGTCAGGTTGTGGGGTTAAGGGCGGAGTCATGGGGAAAAAGTAGGCAGGAAAATAATTTTATTTGTCTTTGAACAATCTTGGCAGCCTTTTGTACCACTTTCCTTTGTGTCCTATGTATTTGGTTTCTCTAGTCCTTGCCAAGAGATTAGCAATGAGGATGGTCTCCAAGTTGTACTCTAAGTAGGCAGGGTTAGGCAGGTATTTGATAAAATGCACAGGTCCAAAGGGGGCTCCAGGGGGACAGTATAGTGCCTGAGGTGGGTTGGCAGGTTGGCCTCCAGAGGGGGCAGTTGCCTGATGGTCTACTTGGCCATAGTTAAGATGAAAGATCACTAAGACTAGATAAGGTAAGATTTGTTTAAACCAAATGTTAATAAAACTTTATTATCAAAAATGACAATGGGGTCATCCCCATACCACCAGGGTTCTTATACCAGGTGGTTTTGCTTCTTTGCTTTTGCAGACTTCAGGTCTGGGGACAGTCCACTTGCAGGGCTTGGTTCTTGGCTTCTGGTTTCACAGGTGGCAGATCCTAGTTGTGCAGCTCTGATAAACAGAAGTGGCAATGCTTTGTTCTGCCGCTACTGTTCACCACATTACCTGAGCAGTCAAATTGTATTATCTATTCTGGCCTGGAGGCTGGCATTAGCTGATGGTCATTGGTGAGACTGGTAGGAGGCCTTGTTGTAACCTCCTTTAGGCAAGCTACAACTTCAGCATGGGTCTGGGTCTTTGTTAGCACGTGGTTAATAGCAATCTGCTGTTCATTTGGGAAATTGTCTTTAAGCGTCTGATGGGTCTCAGAGTAATTTGACAACTTGGGTCTGCAAATTAGCAAGTTGGCAGGTTTTTGTCCATTTTGTGTGACTTGAGTAGCCTTTGGGGGATCAGGGTTCAATTCTGGGGTTTCCAATGTTGATTTTGAACTACCAGTCTTGACACTTGGCAAGTTGGAAGGTTTTTGTTCCTCCTGGTTGAGGCAAGATATCACTGGCAGTCCAGGGTTTGGCCCAACTGGCATTCTGGATGGCTACTGTCTATCTTGGTTATAACAAGGCTTTTTCTGAGACCCAGGGTTTGATTCCCAGGTTTTCAACACAAGTATTGAAATATCATTCATGACAATTTCCAAGGTTCAGCACAGTAGGAACAATAGGTGGGTCTGCAATATTTTCCTTGATAGGAGGACTGGTGATTTCAGGTAAAGTTGGCTCTTGTATATGAGGAGGCAAAGGACCTGAAAACGTGGTTGCAAAAGGGATAACCAAGGGGCTTACAGCCCCTGTAGTGAGCACCATTTTTGTCGTGTTCTGAGGTGCGGCACAGATATACAACAGGGAACCCTAACTTTAGGATTAGATTTGTACTAAGTCTTAGTTATAATGGTAGGTAAGGCTATGTGATTACCTTGTTGTCCTGATTGAATAATATCTACTAGATGTGGCTAGAGAGGCGCCAAAGTACTGGGAGACACAAAGACAAAAATATGAATAGAAATTAATTTTTATTGGTGAATGAGAAATACAATATATAGTGATTGACAATACCACAAAACACTACCAGGACAGTAGGGTCACTTACCACAAGAATGAGTGGGGCAAGTGAGTTGTGCAGAATCAGGAAACTGAACAATTGAATTTCCCAATTTGAACTCAGACTCATATTGAGAGGTAAAAGCAAAAGAGAGAGATTTGTCCTTGAAATAACCCATCAAAGGTAAAATCAAAACATGGTGAGTGGAAGCATTCACAACAGACTGTGACATGTAGTTTGGGTAAACTTTAACCACACCGCCACAATCATCACCCACTTCATTGGCAAGAAGATTGTGGTATGTGTTGGTTGTCCCAAGAAGCTCCTTACAGATAGAGGGTTTAAACTTTTAGACAATGTCATAAAATGTACTAAATAAAGAACACTTTAAAAAATATGGTTGCAACCTCATACTATCTGCAAGCCAATAAGTGTGTGAAGCAGTTGTTGAGTATATACTTATAAGAAGTATAATAAACAGAATAAAGGTGTAAATTAACAAGAGAATGTGTGGCTTACTGAAAGTCACTGTTGAGTATTTAGCCAAATAAATACTCCAAAATATAAAGAGGTTCTTTTTTTGGTGCTTATTTTATATAGATAGGGTTGACAGGAATTATTCCTATAAAGATTCCTGGAAACTGGGTATCTATATTTAGTAAAAGAATAGAATATGGGTTGTCAGTTAGGCTGTACTAACTAGCAAAATTGAGGCAAGATTGGCTGAGTAAATCTTGGGGACTATATCATGCCCTGTCCCAAAGATCAGGCTCTTTAAATTTATCATATTTTTTAATTTTTGATTGATTTAAGATTCAGTATTTTTTAACATTAAAGTTTTTGAATTAAGAGTTAATATATAAGTAATTTAAAGTTAATTACCTTATTTTCCCTTTGCAATTTGTGTTTGAATTGTTGTTGTTGTCTTCTATTTTATCCCGCTATATATTTCTACTTTAAAGTAGAATAATTTTCACATATTCTTACCTTCAAATTCCCCTCTTACATTGTTGCCGCTCTCCAGCTTAACGTTGCAGATCTAAAACTTCTGTTGGGCTTTTAAGCTCCCCTTTTCCTCCAGATTTTTGCCCAACTTCTCCCAGTTGCCCCTGTTCTTGGCTGCTTTCCCCAGGACTATCATTCAACAACTGGCAAAGACTCTGTCTATAAATAAAGAGCTTGTGAAGAGTAGGCTTTAAGCCAAAATTCTAAGTGATTTCTACCCTTCAATCCTTTTACCAATTTTAAACTTTGAGATCTTAATTTTTAAAGATTTATATTTTTTATTAAATTCATTTTAAAGGTTAGCTTTTTTTTCTTGAACAAACAGAACTAGTAAAACAACAAGCCTTAGGCTTGTTGTATCCATTGTTTTCCCTTAAGGAATCTTTCAACAGTTATATGTATCAATTTGCTGATGGAAAATATCCAAATATTGACATTCCTTTAGTTACCAACTGTTCACTATTAAACACCTTATTCTATCTTCTTTGCTTAGGGTTCTTAAACTCAATCACTCCTTTTGTAACTCAGTATAGGTTTTTAGCAGGTTTCTGTAAGATTATTTTTCAGACAGTTCCAACCTTTTTATACCTTTTAAATCTGAATCCTAATGCCTTACACACGCTGGTTTATAACCTTGTACCACTATGAGCAAGACCTTACATTATTTTGGCTTCCCATGGTATTGACCCAGGCATTACTTTTTCCATTTCTTCTATCATCTTTTTAGCCTTGTTTCTCTCTATTATCATTGTAACTTTGTTATCTCTAGTAGTCTTTTTACTTGGTTGGTTATATGATAAGGTTTTTTGTAATAATAAGGATCATACCCCCACTACCTACACCAACCAAACAGTAGTTATCAATACCTTAGCCCATAGTTCACCACTCCATAGTATTTTTAACACTTTAGCTTATGCACAGGCCCACTTTACTGCTTACGGGTCTGAGTTCTCCACCAACTCCCAGAAGGTCCTCTATCTTGCAGAGAAGCTCACTGGTCACTGCAGAGATTGGTTTAGCTCTCACTCAATATGCAACCTGGATATCCTCCAGAACTATGATCTCATTGTCAGTTCACTCCTATCTTTCTCTGGAGAAGACAAGGAGTTGTCCACTCCCTCTGCTTCTTGGTTTACAGGTCTCACAC
The DNA here is from genome assembly GCA_014839935.2 of Entomophthora muscae. Classification (NCBI taxonomy): domain Eukaryota; kingdom Fungi; phylum Entomophthoromycota; class Entomophthoromycetes; order Entomophthorales; family Entomophthoraceae; genus Entomophthora; species Entomophthora muscae. Next base: position 100,676 of record QTSX02004317.1, on the reverse strand, counting down.
AAGGTTCTCTTCTACTTGGAAAATACAACCAGAAGTTTTGCTCCCTCCAGTCAAGACTACAAGCCTCTGACGCAGAGGCTTGCAGCTTCTATAAGATAGGCCTCAACAGATTGCTCCAGGAATTTTTGGTCCACCACAATCTCCCCAACAAACTAGAACCTCTTATCAGAGAAGTGGTTAAGTGGAATTGGAAATACCTTTCTTTGAAAGCACACCCTCCTTCTAACCTATCCCCTTCAGCCCAGTTTTTTACTCCAGACAAGGCCCTGCTTTCTTCAACCCCTCCACCTGGTACCAAGCCAAAGCCCAGGGGAGGTTTTTGCCTTACTGCTGAAGAATTCCTCAGAAGAACAAACAACAACCTCTGCTTTTACTGTGGATCAAAGGATCATCTTCTACCAGCCTGCCCTCTCTCCAAACGTTCCCCCTTTGTCAACAAGACCTCCACCCTCACTTTGCTTTCCCTTAACAACACTTCCAAGTCACCTACTGTCCTAGTGACCATTCATGGACCTTTGGGAAAGATCAAGGTGCTTGCTCTTTTTGACACTGGCGCCAATGCCAACTTCATTGAGGAGAAACTTTCTAAACTAATTGGAATCCCCTCTTTTGGATCTCTTGATGTTAAGGTAGGAAACAGCACTCTCATTGGCGCCACACCTATCCTCCAACCTGTCACCATTGACTTGGAGGGCTCTCCATTTTGCGTCACAAGTATCCCCTCCCCCAACTTATCATTCCTGTTCATCCTTGGATTCCCGTGGTTGAGAGAGTCTTTGCTTAACTTTGATCACCCAAACAACAAGATTTCATTTACATGCAATGACGTTGTCAAATTGCTACCCCTTGTATCTGGTAATCTTGACCCAATCCCCTCCAAACTGAACCTGACTTCCATCTCTAGTACAATCCCGGATACTCTTTCCGCCAAGGATGAGGATGGATTACCTTATTGTTACTCTGACTTCAAGGATTTCTTTAGTGAAGAGGAATGTAACCTTCTACCTCCTCATAGGCCCTACAATATTCAGATAAACCTTAAGCCAGGCACCACTCCCCCCTGGGAAGGCTTATCCCTCTCTCTGACTCAGACAATACTCTAATAAAGAACTACATCAATGAGGAACTCTCTAAAGGTTTCATCTCACAATCTATGTCTCCATGTTCTTCCCCCATCTTCTTTGTCAGTAAATCTGATGGCTCTAAGCGCCCTTGTGTAGACTATAGAGCCCTCAATGAGATCACAATCAAGGATAGATGCCCTATTTCTTCTGCTGAGGCTTTGACCAATTGCCTCGCTGGTAGTTCTTTATACACCAAGATTGATCTCTGAAGCGCTTTCAACCAGGTCAGAGTCTCTCCTGGCCACAAATGGAAGACTGTGTTCCGTACCCCATTTGGGTTATATGAGTACAATGCAATGCCCTTTGGATTATGTAATGCTCCATCAACCTTTCAGCCCTTAATGAATGAGGCACTTCTGCCCTTCCTTAACAATTTTGTTGTCGTCTATCTTGATGATATCCTCATATACTCCTCTTCCATCAACAACTATGTTGCCCACGTCCACCAGGTACTCCAGAGACTTTGAGAATACAACCTATTTGAAAAATCTTCAAAGTGCTTGTTCTTCTGCACCAAGGCTGATTTCCTTGGCTACATTGTCACTCAAAACGGTTTTGCTGTCTCTCCTAGCAAGGTGGATGCTATACAGAACTGGCTTGTTCCCAAGACTTGCTCACAACTTTGTGGTTTCCTTGGATTAGTAAACTATTGCCGTAAGTTTGTAGAAAAATTTTCTTCTTTAGTTTTGCCTCTCACTACCCTCACTTCTCCTTCCGTTCCTTTTGTCTGAACCTCTGAGGCCCAGCTCGCGTTTGATGCTACCAAAGCAGTATTTGTCTCCACTCCCGTCCTTCTGATGCCTGATCCTTTCCAGCCATTCTCAGTTGAGACTGATGCCAGAAACTATGCCGTTGGTGGTGTTCTCCTTCAGCTTGGGGGGATGGGATGCAACATCCTGTTGCATACTTCTCTCAAAAACACCTTCCTGCTGAACAAAACTACCCTGTACACAACAAGGAACTTCTTGCCATCATCAAAACACTCAAGCATTGGTGTTGCTACCTTGAGGGACTTGACAAGCCTTTTCTCATTTAAAAAGACCATAAGAACTTACTTTACTTCACTGAGTTGCGCCGCATCTCCCAAAGACACGCTAGATGGGTACTGGAGCTGTCAAATTTCTGCTTCAAGCTTGTGTACAAGAAAGGTATACTCAATACCCTACCTGACGCACTTAGTTGTCATCCTTCATTATCCAATGTTGACAAAGACTACAAACTCCTTAACACCAAGATGGTCCTCCTGCCTGAGAGCTTTCTGAAACTCAATTTTATCAGTACTACAACCCCCAATATACTGAAGCAAATCCACAAATCCCAGCTTTCCGACAAAGCCTCATCTCAGATCATTGACGCTCTTACAAATAATGAGACAGTCATAAATTCTTCCTTCTCCCTGCTAGACGGTGTGCTATACTTCAACAACCTTTTGGTAGTTCCTTCTCTGGACCTTCAACAGCTTCTAATCATCATGTTCCATGATTCCCTTGCTGCAGGTCACTCTGGATATAAGAAAACCCTTTCTAAACTTTGCAATCACTTCTGGTGGCCAAAGATGTCCATCTTTATCAAGTCATATGTCAGTAGTTGCCTGGTCTGCCAGAGAAGCAAACACTCCACCCAGAACCTGTGGGTCTTCTATGCCCCCTTCCAGTCCCTGAAGGTCCTTGGCAGTCTGTATCTTTGGATTATATTACTCAGCTTCCTCAGTCTAAAGGTTTTGATGCCATACTGGTCATTGTAGACAGATTCTCAAAGCAGGCTATTTTTGCCCCTGTAATTCTAATGTTACTGCAAAGCAGATGGCTTCCCTCTTTGTTAAAAACGTCTCTATCCACCATGGCACTCCAAGAGATATTGTCTCCAACCATAGACCACAATTCCTTTCCCTGTTTTGGAAGGAGTTTATGACTCAGCTAGGTTTCCACCTTTCTCTTAGCACGTCCTATCATCCCCAGTCTGATGGGCAAACCAAACGTACAAACCAGACACTAGAATGTTTCCTTTGCTGCTTTCCCAACAAACAACAAGACAATTGGGCTTCACACCTACCTTTAGCCCAGTATTCCTATAATGATACCCCTCATTCCTCTACCAAGATGACTCTGTTTATGGCAAATTTAGGCTATACTCCTGCATTTTTCCCTTCTGTCACCTCCTCTGTCTGTTCCCTGTTAGCCGAGGAGTTTCTTGTCCAGCTAAGACTCATCCAGAATTCTTTAAAAGAGAATCTCTCTAAGGCTATTGAGGTTTACAAGGTCCAGGCCAACTGTCACTGTCAGGAAGGGAAGAGCATCCAGGTCAACAACCTTGTATATCTAAATATAAAGAACCTTCCTATCAATGGCCCTCTTGTAAACTTGGTCCGTGGTTCATAAGGCCTTTTCTTGTAACAGAAAGAGTTTGAAAGGTTGCATACTGTATCCAACTTCCTCCAGGGTATTGCATTCATGACGTCTTCCATGTTTCCCTCCTCAAACCCCAGACTTCCCCTCCTCCTCCTCCTCATCAGAACAATGAAGCACCTTCTCCTCACATGGTTCAAGGAACGCCTGAGTACAAGGTTGACTCTATTATCAACCATTGTTATCACTATGGTAAACTTCAATGCCTTGTTCTTTGGAAGGAATTTTCTGTTGAGGAGAGTTCTTGGGAACCATTATCCAACCTTGAAAACTGTCTTGATGCCATCAACTCTTATATCCAAGCACATCCTGAGCTTAGATCTGTAGGGGGTAATGTCATGCCCTTCCCCAAAGGGCAGGCTCTTTAAATTGATTATAGTTTGTTAATTTTCAATTGATTTAAGATTCAGTATTTTTTAATATTGAAGTTTTTGAATTAAGAGTTAATATATAAGTATTTTAAAGTTAATTACCTTGTTTTCCCTTTGCAATTTGCGTTCAAATTGTTGTTGTTGTTGTCTTCTATTTTATCCCTCTATATATTTCTACTTTAAAGTAGAATAATTTTCACATATTCTTACCTTCAAATTCCCCGCTTACATTGTTGCCGCTCTCCAGCTTAACATTGCAGATCTGAAACTTCTGTTGGGCTTTTAAGCTCCCCTTTTCCTCCAGATTTTTGCCCAACTTCTCCCAGTTGCCCCTGTTCTTGGCTGCTTTCCCCAGGACTATCATTCAACAACTGGCAAAGACTCTGTCTATAAATAAAGAGCTTGTGAAGAGTAGGCTTTAAGCCAAAATTCTAAGTGATTTCTACCCTTCAATCCTTTTACCAATTTTAAACTTTGAGATCTTAATTTTTAAAGATTTATATTTTTTATTAAATTCATTTTAAAGGTTAGCTTTTTTTTCTTGAACAAACAGAACTAGTAAAACAACAAGCCTTAGGCTTGTTGTATCCATTGTTTTCCCTTAAGGAATCTTTCAACAGTTATATGTATCAATTTGCTGATGGAAAATATCCAAATATTGACATTCCTTTAGTTACCAACTGTTCACTATTAAACACCTTATTCTATCTTCTTTGCTTAGGGTTCTTAAACTCAATCACTCCTTTTGTAACTCAGTATAGGTTTTTAGCAGGTTTCTGTAAGATTATTTTTCAGACAGTTCCAACCTTTTTATACCTTTTAAATCTGAATCCTAATGCCTTACACACGCTGGTTTATAACCTTGTACCACTATGGGCAAGACCTTACAGACTAGGTGTCTTGCAAACAACTTATTTAACTCCAAAGGTTAGTTAATATACTCTTGGATATTATTAATGAGGATTTAATTATATTATTAAATTTCCTCAACTGTGTAAAGAAGTTTGGTTAGGGTTAACCAAAAGTAAACCCCCAAATTGTTATTTCAAGGCACCATTTTGGAAAAATTATTAGGTTAGAAGTGCCGCCTGATTGATTTGTAAAGCACTGAGGCGTCTCCCAGTGAATGTTTCAGGCGTCGCCTAGGAAAGTTTCTGAGCGCTGTGGTAGCGCCTGGTTTGAGTTTCAAAGTGTATTAATAGGTTTTTAATGCAAAAAACCAGTTGATGCAAAAACCGGCTAAATGTAGACAATGATGTCTAGGCATTTAGGTTTGATAAGCTTGTTCCCAGTTGGAACATTGATAGCTGAGTTTTGGAATATGTATATTCCACAGGGTTTTGGCGCCGGGAGCTGAGGAAGCTCCATGCCAAACTGATACATTGAGATGAATGGTGCCATGTGATTCCTTCTCATTGTAGGTTAATTCTCATAGGCTGATAATTATGGGGATCTTTTAGGTAAAGATCTGGGCTTGGATGAGATGAATGTCATAGACCACGTGACATGAATTATAGGTTGATTTAGGAACCAGAGGGCTTTTCAGCCAAATATGCCCCGGATGGTATACAAGCAAAAACAACTAAAGCTCAATAAAGATATATTGTCAATTTTGACGCTTTCCCCTCAATTGCTTTTTCAACTATTATGTCTTTTTTGTTATCATTTGAAAGGGTAAAATTTGGAGTACTTTGTGTGTTGAAACAGCTGCTGCCAGGAAAGAAGTTCCTAGAAGTTCTCTTAAGGAAGCTTGGGCAAGTCTGGAGGTGACAAAGACTGTACCCCAGGAGTCTTTGGCGGAAGTAAAAGCTGCATTTGAAGAATTATATTACAGTTGCTTTGCAAAAAAAGAAGCTCCCACTCATGAAAATCAAATCTATGTGTGTGATTCATGGAGCCTGTTAGTAAGATTTGACAAAATTTTAAACAATTGAAAGCCAGGGCAAATTGTGAGATTGAGGTTTTAAGAGCAAGAGAGGAAAAGAGTGTCAAGATCATGGCTTGTTGGCAGGATGACAACAAAGTGTTGCCCCATAAAATTGCCTCCCTGGAGGCAAAGCTCCTCAAAGCTTTTTCACAGGAAGGTTACATCAATAAGAGTCAGCAAGGGCAGGATAATGGTAAGTTGGACTGGTTGGACCTGGATTTCTCACAGAATGATACTTTATTTTATCTGAATATTGGGTATTATATAGTATCATGGGAAGCCACATACTGTCCATATATGGCATGATAGTCATGGGGCTTATCCAAGTAGTGTTCCTCTTAGGTCATGAGTTTTTTTCAAGTAGTGTTTCTCTTAGGACTGGGAATGTGTGACAGAAATTGTGGGATAATATGAAGCTGTTTCTAAGTGATGGGGAATTACCACCCAAATCCACATAGAATTAATTATTAACCATCAACGTGGCTTCAAATATCTTTTTGTAAAATTCCCAATTGTAATACCAGGATTAAGCAGAACAATTAATCCTAACCAAAGTAGCCCAAGATAAATGGCCTGAGACAACATCAACAAATCTTCAGAGTAAAGTTCTGGACATTGGGAGGCACCACAATTTTCAGTTTCAAGAATGGGGGGAGGAGCTGCAAAATTGGTTGGTGCAAAATTGACATTGGGTGGCACCAACGACAAAGTTCTGACTGCAGGACCCCATCTTCCAGAAATGATTCTGTTGAGAATCAGATTGTACGGAATATATTGTAACAACTCAACCACAGGATGCATTTTTAAAAAGTAAATTAGAACTTGGGATAAATGATTTTTATTGAGTAAAATTTTGGGAGGACTCAACTCTTAGAGTTGAAAGAGTGAAAATTATTCAATATATATCAGAAAAATTGACTAAGCAATACCACCTGAGTCTTGACCTCCTATTCCTTCCACATTGTCAAGTAAGTATCTGGTCCAGGTTGCAAAGAACCCTTGTGTGACTAGTTTCTGATGGCCATGCTGATCAACAAGCTCATATTGGATGACCCTCAAATTACTCCAATTTATCAAAGTCAATTTGTAAAGGGGAACCGGTTTCAGCTGACAGACTGGAGCAGCCATAACCCATTTCCAATCAACCATTTGATTTAAATCCGCTAACTTGGTCAATTTTGATAAAGGTTTCCCGGCTTTTTAGCCTTCTTGCTTGGGCAGATAATACCTGGCATGATGGAACCTACCGTGACAGAATGCTTGATTCTCATAATAGATGGCTGACTGATAACAGTGCCACCAACTTAATGATTAATTGGGGAATTTTTTTGGAAAGTTGCTTGGGGAATTGGTTTCCCAAGAGAGAGTAATTGTAGATGTTGCAACACAGTTGAATGCTTTTCTAGCTCAGCCAGTTTCAAACCTTTCTCAGAAGCATCCAAACACAGCTTGAACATAAATTTTCAACTACACTAGTCATTCTATGTGCTAGAATCAACCACAATACAGGGTTCAGCCCCAGAGCACTGGCCTTTAATACATCTGAAAGTGTGAGGGGAGTAGACCAGGGTAAGTTGAAATCCACAGTCGTGGTCAAACCACCCCTCACAGTCACTTCCTTTCTATCACAGTGGTGTGTCAAAGCCTATTATTTTGGACAGAAACAAATCAGGGGCAACCAAGCACCTAGAGGCTTATTACGCCATAGTTGATCCTGTTGACGTCTTAATTCCCTGCACTGCAAAGCCCAATTATCTTTGGCCCTTCAAGATCATAGCCTTCTACAACAATCATACCTATCAGCTTAAAGACGCTCAAGGTAACACCAAGAAGCTCCATCATGACAAATTGTGCCCCTGTTCTACCATGCCCGCCCAGAACTGTTTTGTACACAACTTCCAGGATCTTTCCAAGATACCAATTTTGGTCAAAGAAAATAAACAGGGGGAAAGGTGGATGTTACACCCAAGCTTGGCATCTTGCCCTGCCAACATATCTTACAATACACCGGGTGTATTTTTAGAGCCACCTGGTGATGTCTCTAATGGCATGGTACATTCTGCCGCCCATATTAAAACATGCCATGGGTGGGTCCCTCTTATCCAAAATTGCCTGCCCTCATAAATCCAAGCATGAAAGAGCCCAGCCCAAGGGAGTGACCTTCAGCATTACGAGGGCATCAACCAAGCAATCAACTAGGAGTGGGCTGCAGACAGATGTGTGAGTATTTTGACAAGGGTTGAAAAGCCGCCCAGCGCCTCAACCCCCAGAAGTCAGGCAAGTTGATGTTTTTGACCCCAGAACCAGAATATCATGCCATAAAATCTTTGGCCACTTCAGGTGAGTCAGCTTCAAAGGTTCTCCCTGACAATGCAAGTGTTCCCTCCCAAACACTCATCTGAGCTGGGTTGGAGCTCAGTTCTACCCCAGCTGTCTAATAAAACCATGAGGATTTGAAAATATCAGTTTAAAGTTCTCAACCAAAGCTTCCTCATGGGAATGGAAACCTGCTCACCTATATGCCTGTACAGCTTCTTGTAAGCTGCCGGGTTGATTTTGTGGTGTCTGTGGCCTCCGCACTGGCTGAGCCAGCCCTAAGCCCAAAGTTGAGGAAATGATTGAACCAACTTGCAAAAATTTTCATTTGAAAAATCTAGTCCCATTTCCTTGGATGGCCGCCTTATTTACTTCTGCCTTGGTTTTTCTTGGCCGTCTCCTCCCATTGCCTTTACTTAGGGGGTACCATTTGCAAATTCTGCTGGTGAGGATTTTTGTTATTGATGCTTTCAGCATTTGGGGTGCTGTTCCCCATTCTGTTGACCCCTGGGAGTTTCAGCAGGACTACACAATTACAAAGTATGGACAATGTCTCCCAATTAGGAGTATAGCCAATGCCAGGCAGCAATCCCTTGATTAGTTATTTGCCGCTGGCATCATACTTGGACCCTGCCACCATGCCATCCCCTGATGGATTAGTGGCTTCCTTTTCTAGGATATCAACTTCTGCTCCCCAATAAAGCTATCATCTTATGCTTGTTCTCTGTCCCTTTCTTTGGACTGTTGTCTTCCCTGATCCTATATACTGAGCTATGGTTAGTTCAGTTTCATCAAGAACAGTTAGGAACCTAAATGTATTGAGGCATGGTAACCCCTGCCTGCTCCCCCTACTGACTGACCAACTGCTGAACCTGTACTCTGAGATAAAGTGATCAAATTTATCACTGGGTTGTTATGAAGGCCTTACTCTGGGGAATACAAAATGGGTGATGGTCTGTACCCTGACCTCCATAGATTGATGGGCAACTGACCCTAGCTGGTTCACAAGCTTGCTACCCTCTTCTCCCTTTTTTCTAAGGGCTGAGTGATCCATATCCTCTGAAAGGATCATAATATTGCCTTCAATAGGCTAACTCATGCTGACTGGCCTGATGCACCCCTTCATCCCTTTTGAGAAGGTGGGCTTATATCTAGGATATGTAACTTTATTTGTTATAAAGTCAAGTCCTCTATCTTGCCCTAGCGCTTGCTTGACCTCTAGCTGGTCCATCAACCATTGGAGGGTTAGGGTGGTGGGGAGGGCTAGGATTTCCATGGTAGAGAAGGTAAGCAAATAAGTCTTTAAGCTGGCCAGGGGGTAAGGTTTAGCCTGATTTTCAGAGAATGTGACGGGACCAGATGTATAGGTAGCCGATAGCTTATCCAAGCAGCCCTGACATCTATTGGACGTTTCATCAAAGTGCAGCCAAATCTTGCTGCCGGGAGGGATAGTTGGATCAGAATTGAAGGAACTTTGGTTGACCAGGAATCGGTTGCTAGAACGTCCTGCCGTACCAACTGTAGCGGGATGTTTTTAATGTAAGAGAGTGTGATATGGGATCTTCGCTGTCTGATGAGGTGGTTGGCAAGCCATAGATATTCAGGGTTGATACATGCTGCGGTAGCCTCGAATTCAACAGATTTGAATTGATCGGTTAACGCTATCCGTTAGATATAAAGTGGATTTGGTTCACTTTAAATCAGCCGTTCTTTATCCTCTTACATTTGCTTTTGTAGTTCATCGCTATAATGTAGATCAAGCGTACAGGTTGGAATATTGACTATTTAGAAGGATGGCTACTAAATAACCAATACATTAGGTTCGATGCAACCGTGCAGGAGATCCAGAGCAGGTTAAACTTGTGGCCATGTGATGACCATCTCAGACTTGCATGCAGCTGGGCCAGGGTTTAACTCAACCTCATGGATGTGAGAGGCTGCTAGGATATGTGGAACACTAGTCGTAGCGGGCAGCTTCTGATTGGTGGAAATCAGCCTAAGTTACCTGGGTTTATCCAAGTTGGCCGAAGGATTATTTCGGCTTTAAATGCTGGTGCAAAGACCTGAGAACTGCCATCAATACATGGAATATAAATGGTAAACTAAAGCCAGGGTTTAATCGATGGGGTTAAAGTACTTCTGTCACTTTTATGGAAGAATGATTGGAGGAAAGGTGGCAGCATGGATTTAAACTAGGGATGCTTCGGCTCAGTCCCGGCTAGCTTTCGGCGCTTGGCCGCTATAGCTAGAGCAGAATAACTTAATATTTAAAAATTCTAAAATAAATCTTTGATAGGAGTGGCCAGGATCCAGAAACTGGCCGCGGCTGCCCGGGGCTTGGCCAAAGCAGCCCTAATTTAAACCCAAGAGGTTTTGAAATGGGTTCCAAGTAGGGCTGCTGCGGGCAAGCCCCGGGCAGCCGCGCCCAGTTGCTGGCTCCTGACCACTAACTTCAAATATTTCTTTAAAACTGTATAAATATGAGGTAATTCCGTCTCTTCTGTAGCGGCCTAGAGACGAAAGCTAGCCGGGGCTGAGCCAAAGCATTCCTAGTTCCAAGCTCTTTAAAGCCAAGTTTGTGAAGCTGGAAAAGTAGATATGGTCAGTTTAGGTTTTGATCCACTGGTGTCGTCCCTGCATATTGTTCTAAGTTGCAGACTGGTCTATTCTCAAGGGTGGGATCTACTTTGTTTCTGTGAGCACAAGGGGTTCAAGATATGTGGTGAAGTTTCAAAGCCTCGTGCTTTTTGGTGGAGATGTGAGTATATCTTTTTTAGGCTCATCTGGCGGCATAGCTTGGAATAAACCCCCTGAAGTGGCTCGTCCTTGATGTTGCGATTGAAAAGAAACTTGATCTGCAGATCCCAAATCACCAATTGTTGGATGTCTCCCATCAGTTGCAGATGTGGCGATCGAAAACCATGCGAGCGAAACCCTCAGAATAATTATATATGTATATATATATGTGGATACAAGGCTGATAAGACAGCCCTGCTTCTCTTTATAGAAAGTATAGGTACTCAACCCTGAACTGGATAGTGGCATTTGCAGCTCAAGCCAAGCAAGGGCTATGTGGAACTGAATTCAGATGGCTCGTTTGTAAGGACAAGCCTCTTGTGTAAGGAGTCGTCTTGAAATTTAATAAAACTGTGGCTCTTAACCTCATGCCACTCTGGGTTTATGCAAGGATTGCTTTTAAGCTATCTTGAGTAAACTTGGAATTGTAGCCTGAACTGGTTAAACTTGCCTTGAACTCCTTCGCGAAAATTAAACTTTTATTTATCAAACACTTGCCATCAAATATCCGTCAAACCCATTGTCAAACGATATTCAAGTATAAATTGCAATTATAAACTGCGACTACAAATTAAAAAGTTTAAATGACAAGATAATTTACAAACATAAGTTACACGTATAAATTACGGTTATAAATTAAGAATGTAAATTATGTTAAACGATCAATCGGCGCTAAGCTAGCCAGGCATATGAATTTCGTGTTTTCTCCTGGTTTGACAAACTCAAACTAGGATTTATTGCCAGATTCAACGATCTGGGTACAAGTTCCAAATATTTTGGGACAAATCCTTATAGCACCTTCTCGGCAGATATCTCAACCATTGAATCCAAGGTGGAAAGTAGTCATCCTGAATAATACTTTGAGTTTGTCTTACCCCTATTCCACCAACAGATATCCCTGGTTCATGAATCTCGATAACACGAAGGTAGATCCTCATTTAAATACTCAACCTTTCCCCTATCCCCACAGGAGACCTACTTTTTACCGTAAATGCTCGCTAACTTTACTTGTCAGAATTGCTTTCCTTGGAGGTTTCAAAGAACGCCAAGCTTTTCGGCTTGTTTTAATCGATATATCGTTTTATTAAAAAGTAGTAGTTTTGTATTTAAATGGCCAGTCCCATGACTTTATTTTGGTATGGGGAATCCTATCCCATACCTCCCCAACTATCACTCTTGCTGACTTTAGTACTAGACGAAAGCCAAGTCTAGCATTCCGCCCCCGGAGTCCAAAAACACAACTAAAATGGCCTCCAAGGAAATCGGTAAGGGGTTCAAAGCATCCTCCAAGCTTTTACCCTGAGCTAACCCTGTTCTTTTCTTTAGGAAGATCATATTTCCCCAGCGAAGACCTTCCTCCCGTTTTGAAGGGGGAAGAGGGGTTTTGTCGCACCGGCTCAAGCTTTGGGGCGTACTTTAATATCGTGTGTGTTGTGGCTGGCTCGGGTACGCTGGGGATACCTTATGCGTTCAGACTTGGTGGCTGGGTTTCGGTAATCTTCTTGGTTTTGTCGGCTGTGATGTCGATCTATACTGGCCAGCTGCTGATGGAATGCATCTACTCCAAGCCGGGTGAGCGGCTGCTTTCTTATCCTGAAATCGGAGAGGCGGCGTTTGGGAACGTGGGCAAGCATATGGTCCAGTTTCTCCATTACATAACTCTGCTTGGTGTTACCTGCATGTACCTTGTTCTTATTGGAAAGAACATGAAGGAGGCGTGTGAAATCATTCAGTTTTCTGGGATTGGGATCCGTGAATGGGTGGCTATTGGAGGAGCAGCTATCATCATCCCACTTATCCTACTACGGACGCTGAAGGAGGTTGCTTGGCTTTCCTTGCTAGGAGCCCTAGCAACTTTGTATGTGGTGATAATTACGGTGGTGGTGAGCCTTAAAGATATCCCACGGCAGCTAGCCATGCGCGGAGCACCCCTCAACTCCAGTTGGAAAGTCATCAATTGGTCGGATTTACCATCCAGCCTGGCAACGATTTCCTTTTCGTTTGGTGGCAATATCATCTACCCCCACGTAGAGTGCAGCATGCGCCATCCTAAACAGTGGACCAAGGTCCTTGCTGCTGCCATGGCCACAATTGCTGCCATGTACGGGTTGATTGGGATAGTTGCGTATTATGTCTATGGCGACACTGTCCAAAGCCCCATTATGATGTCACTGCCCAAGGAGAATGAGGCTCTGAGCGCAATGATCATCATCACCGTCCACATCGTCTTGGTCTTGCCTATCACTTTATGCTCATTTAGCTTGGAGGCTGAATCTAAGTTGGGGTTGGGCGCCTCGTCATTCAATGCCCTAACCAAGTTTGGGATCCGCTCTGGGATCCGTATTGGAACCCTGGCGGTCCTCACCGTCATTGCCGCCTTCCTCCCCCACTTCCCCGAATTAATGTCTCTGATTGGTGCCTTCTCTAATTGCGCGGTTGTTTTTGTCATCCCCATTGTCTGCCACCTAAAGCTGTTCGGCTACAAGAACAGGTCGTTCCTCGAATACGTCTGGATCCTCCTGGTGCTAGCTGTCGCCTCCATGGGCTGCTTCATAGGCACCGTCTGGGCGGTCCGTGGTTTGCAAGATGCTGTCCAAAAAGGCAGTTCATAACTATAAAGCACTATCCTTCATATTTGCAATGTTTTGATAGAATAGCGTGTCAGATAAGCAGTTTTTAGCTCAAGTAAGCTTCAACAGAGTAGTTCACAAAATGTCCATTTCCACGGTTCAAGCATGCCAATTCCCGGTGGGCGCTTAAATCCCCGCCAGTTCAACACTCTTGGCTCTTATAACTTAAATACTTATTAGACCAAACGCGTTTGAATTAAAGTCTATGCTTCCTGTTCGAATACCAACAAACCCCAGCAGGTTTAGAGATGCCAGAAATGGAAAGCCCAACGGAGATGAAGTAGCAGAATTGAACTTCAACCAAAACAAATCTTCATTTAAACTGAACCACCAACCCAAAGATAGGTGCACGACACCATCTGAAACCGTGAAGCATCGCGTCGAAACTTTTCCCCAAGAGCTGGCTTTGAGAAAGGTACCAGCCGCAGATGAAAGGTTCCCTTTCTCAAGGGCACTCTGCTACAGCCTTCACGTGCGATGGTAAAGCCCAACCGCCATAGTTTGACACAACCTTCCAACCACACCAGCGATAGCCAGGTTCCCTGCTTCTGAGCCCAAGTCAAGCTCGAGTCTTACCACCATCCCCTTTAAAGGCCCACAAGTTTCAACCAAAGGTTTCTCATGGCCCATACTAGTTTCCTCCAAGATACCACGGGTATACGGGTTTGCATTTGAAGTTTCTGGGAATCTGAAAAGAACAACTCAACACCCACCATATCTAGAAATCAAAAATACCTTACATGTAACCCATTGCTATTAGCATAGTTACTGGGCAACTTCAATGATCGTATACCCTCTCCCTAGTAGAAACTCAGGATCAACCATAAGTAACGTTGTAAACCAAAACAGCAGAACACCCAGGCAAGTCTGATGTAACCCCAATTGCCCAAGTCCAAACAACACTCCCCCTAATTTACATCATCTGGGAAATGGGAGTTTTGCATGGTCACTTTATCTCAATCAGTTTAAAGGCTGGTATGTCAAGATCATTATGCCATAGAAAAAACCTAGAAAATATATACCTTCTCCAGCACACCTCAAACCTAACCTGAATCTTGTGCCCATGGCTACCCCTTTACCAAGCCATGTACCCAGATACCTTGTATACACCTTTGCCACCTCCATGGTCTGGTTTAATCAGCTGACACCACAGGTAAACTTTTGGTTGCCTCTCAAACCATTGATCCTCAGATCAGATTCACCCAACTTGTTTGATGAGAGGTTGGCTAGCAACAGGAATAGCTGCAACCAAACATCCTGGCACAGCCAGGCTTCAGAAGGAAAAGATAATTGGATTGCAGTATGTTTCAGGGTTCTATAAAAGATGAGATGGTCCAGAAAAAGGCAACCTCCAGAATTAACTCATACAGAATGGAACATCCTCCATGTCAAAAATTTCCAAAATTGTTTTTGCTTTATCTTTCATAATTTCAATTAACCGCTCAAAATAAAGACCAAACAATGCTTCTATTATCAGGGTCAATTATTTAATCAAGAAAAACCCATTCTTTGATATTGAAAATAAGAAAATTATTTTTGAGAATTGTCAACATGGAGGATGTTCCATTCTGTATGAGTTAACTCTGGAGGTTGCCCAGAAAAACAGTGCTCGTCCTGATGATAATCTGGGCCAGGATCCCAGAAATAGCCAAGTGTGTTGTCAGGCATGAGTTTCATCCCATTGACAGGTATGCACCCTGCTTCCAACAACAGGTTTCTGAGGAACTAAAATCTGACACTATGTTACAACTGAACCAATGAGAATTCAGTATTTGATTTGGGGAAGGCAACAGTCCAGTAGGGAGGACAGAAATAATAGGAATAAGATGTAGTTTACTATAGAATGCTGTGATTAATATACTATATGGGGAAAGCCACTGGGCCACAAGGGGGTGGCATATTCCATGTAAGGTTTGGAGCTGAGGAATAACTGGTGCGGGGATCAGCAGGCCGAATTGGTAGCGCTCCTAATCAGGAGAAAGTGCACACAGTTCAACATTGCCATCAGATTGGTTCATGTCGTTAGACATGTCAAGGGGCAACTGATCGAGCGCCCCCTGTGTATTGTGAGATACAGTGGCAGGCAAGTGTGACAGTTCACATCTTTGGTAGTTTGCAGGCGGGGTTAATGTTAGCCAAGCAAAATTTTTGGTTGTTTGTTGCAGGTAGAGGCCTAATAGGGAATGATGGCTACTAGGGATGGTAAGGCCTAGCTAGTAGGTGTAAAGACTACTAGAGGCAGATTTTGCCTCCACCCAGAAGAAGATATTGGCTGCTGTGGGCTAGAGTTCTTCACCTAGCAGGGAACTGTGGCTGAAAAAGGGTGAATAATGAGATAGCTAGCAGGGAACTTTGTCTGTTTGAGGTGGAGAAGATTTTGGACCCCTGGCAGGTAACGTGGGCTGCCAGGGAGGGGAAGAGCTCTGAGGGCTCTACATACACTGATACGCTTACAGGATGTCTGTGAGCAAGCATCCTACCTAACAGACTGGTAGGGTGTCCTTGTTTATGCCCCTATGAGAGCTTTTGGGGAGAACCCAGAGAGATCATTGGAGGGTATAGATTTGCTTGGAGGTGTCACCAAGGCGGTTTGCTTGGGGAAGCAAGCTGCAGAACTTGGTGTGGCCAGGCCTCTGGGAAGTAGAGCTGATTACTCTGCAACTGAAAGCCCAGACTTAATCACCTGGGTGAGTAAAAACAACAACATAGGCTTTGAGGATCTTTGGTTGGATGGCCTAAGTGGAATGCCACTTGCAAGGGCCCAGTCAAACGCCAGTTCAATGTAGACTCATGCCTGGGGCTACAGGTTCTGGTAACGGGGACTGAGATAAAGAACCAATGTGGTTCACAGAATCAGCAGAGAAGACTAGTGAGAGGAACTGTTTGATCACAGAGAAGGCTAGTTGAAGAGCTGTTGGTTCATATTGAAGTTTGGAACCAAAATGGTTCATTGTGCAGGTGGAATCAAGATGGTTCCTAGTGAAGATAAGTGGAAGGGCTCAAAGATAATGATGCAGAAGTAGATGGTCATGATAAAGAAGTAGCTGTATAACTGGTCTGAGCTGTTAGAGACTGAAATGAGCTGGCTGAAGGATCATAAGATGATGAAGAACTAGTGGTACGGAGAAATGAGCCAAGATTTTGCTGAATTGATTTGCCAAGGTGGTAAAATGTGGAATGTTTTGCCTTAGTTTAGTAGTAAACTCAAGAAGAAATGTGGATAGAAGTGTCGGTAAGATATTTATTTGTTAAGTTCCTAGGATAGATGAAGGTATGTTGCTATGAGAGCTGGATACAAAGTTGTTTTGGTGGGACATTTTCCTTGTATTTTACAAGATTTGTAAACATATGGGGAAACATTGAAGAGGTCCAGAAAGAACAGTTTAAATAGTATTCTACTATTTAAATGGGTTTAGGCTGAATGCAGGGAAGACTGGTGCCGTAATAATGTACCAGTTAATGCTTTGGTGCGCAAAGAGTTGTCAATTTGAGCGGTTTGAGCAATGGAAATTGATTTCTTAGTTGGATCCCAGTGAAACTTCAGAAATGGTCCATTTCTGCCCTCTGCATTCATTGGTTGAATTCTGGAAGATTTCCTGATGAAAATGATTGGTTGGAAGCCAAAAGCTTAAAGTATAAGCAAGGAAATAGTGAATTAATACTTTAAGCTTTTGAGAAAGTAAGTATGTAAGCTTAAGTTATTATAGGAAAAAGTGAGTGACAATGGTTTAAGCTTCTGAAAAAAGCCATTTTGAAGGCAGAACCGTTGGGAAAAGGACACTAAAAAAGGTGGCTGGCTGGAAAGTTACAGGGTCTTTTGAAGGTCTTTTTGAGGGTCTTTCTGGGTCTTTGATGGATCTTTCTGAGGCCTTTTGAGTTTCTGCCAAGAGGTTTTTGGAAGCCTTTTGATCACCAGCATGAGCTTGATTGGACTGATACAAGTGAATACCAATGTCAGGAATGACAATTTGGATGCTCCTAAATCTCAAAATACAGAATTGGAGTTGAATCCTGGACAAAACCCTTCACAGACCTCCAGACTCATAGGCTGGGAATGCAATAACCCACTACTAATTGATGAAGTTGCTGCCAGCCAGCCCGCCAGGACCCGAACCCTTAGCTGCCCCGCAGGATTCTGCAAGCAAACTGCCAGTGCAAGATGCCAGGAATTTCCCCGAGGTGCCAATGCCTGATACCGGCAGTTTGCCCAGTGAAATAGACAAATTTCTCCCTGAAAGTTATTCTGAACTCCCCCAAAGTCCCAGGGAAGGCACTGAACCCAAAGAGGCACCCAATACCTGAATTGATAAACAGAAGGATTTGAAGTCTTCTCACCCCAAAGTGGACAGTGGCAAGCGTCACACTGCCATCTGAGATACCCAATGCCAACC
The DNA here is from genome assembly GCA_014839935.2 of Entomophthora muscae. NCBI lineage: Eukaryota > Fungi > Entomophthoromycota > Entomophthoromycetes > Entomophthorales > Entomophthoraceae > Entomophthora > Entomophthora muscae. Next base: position 82,716 of record QTSX02004317.1, on the reverse strand, counting down.
TGCCCAAGCCCAGAAAACCCAACCTGGTAGTGAAGCCTGGCAGCGTGGTATAAATACCTGCCAGGCCAAGATCAACCCCCATTGTCATTTTTAAATAAAAGTTATGAGATATTGGTTTCCCCAACTATTGCTGTATTTTATTCTTGCCATCTTCCAGTTAACCCCAAGATTGTCTGCCCCCCCTGCCAACCTGCCAGCTACGTACTGCCCGCCAGGTGCCCCCTTTGGTCCTTTCCATTTCACAGAGTACCCCTTAAATCCTGAGTACAAGGACTACACTGCCAACAACATACCAGCTCGGGATCCCTTGGCCAGAACTACCAAGTTAACCAGATACAACCAAGAAGGCCCTTGGTACGTTACCAAACCCCGCCTGTTCAGAGATAAATAGAACTTTGTTCCCGTCTACCAAATGAACATGGAACCACCCGTCACCCCCAAACCAATGCTTGCCTCCGCTGCTGAGCTCCCACTGGGCCATACCAACAAGCTTTTTAGAATTGTATATATTACTCTCATGGGAGTAATAGATCCTATCATCCCAGCCGCCGGTCTGTGGTCATGGGTGGGCAAGTCAATGTCCTACCTCATTAAGTTAGCACCAATCCTTTGGTGGGCTCTGCCCACCCAGTCCACAACCCGCCAGTTCCCAAACACTAGTGAGCCGGCCAATCAGGGTTGGTTCCCTGACAACCAAGGCCACTAAAGATATACAGAGAGCTGGAGCCCAAGATAACAGAGCTGGAGCCCAATAATAAGGATCTGTAGTCTAAGTGCAGCACAGAAGTCTGATTCTAAGGCACCAGAGTCCAAGTTTAAGAAGCAGGATGTCAGGGTCCCAAATGGGCCAGAAAAAACCCTATGTTACATAGGTTTAACACTTGCAATTGAGCAATTGTGTGACCAATCAATCAAGTTGTCAATTATGCAGATTTACCCAAAGAAAACTTTAATTCCAAGTGGGGAATTGAACCCTGGTCAAGGCCAAGCCTGGGGGCTATTGGAAACCATGCTAAAGCCAAGTGAAAAAGATTTTAATTGGCCCACACCCTCTGAAACCCAGAATTGGGGACTTGGGTTGCCAAATGGCCCAAAATTCCTCTACCAGCTTCCCCAGGGCAAAAATAAAGAAATGGTCCATCTAACTGAAGAATCAGGAGTCATCAATTGGGCCCAGCTTGAGAATAACCTATTGACAACCAATAAGAAGTTGCCAGTAAGTCCAATTGCAGTTTCCCAGCAGAATATAGCTGGGAACACTGGTATCCCCTTTCTTTGTTGACATCTTCATCTAATAAACTTTTTTGGTTAATACACACTGAGCATTTATACTTTGCAGGAGTTTATTACATTATTGCAAATTTTATACTGCTGGTGCTTTCAAACAGAGAGTACCTCCAGTATCAACGCCAGCGCTGGGAAACAGACCAACTTCTAGCTGCCTCCAACCAACCACCGCCAGCCTTTACCCCATCTCCTAGAGTGCTGGACCAAGAATTAATTCCTGCTTCTTCACCACACCCTCCTTTCCTGGTGTTCCTCTGCTCCAACAACTTGCCCAGCCAAGCCAGACCATGAGCGCCGCCACAGGAGAACTTCATCTCATTTCTTCTGCTTCATCATATGACTACAGTAAGCTTGGGTTCACCTATTTGACCATTATAGGGCTCACTGAGCAAGTGATACCCCACATGGGAGTGTGGCGTCCTTAGGCTACTGCTGCAAATTATGTGATGTGGATGGCCCCTGTCATCTACTGGGCCTTCCAGGATCAACCCTTCCCCTTGACCAAAGGCTCCCCCGGGAGTCACCCAGGCCATAACAGTATGTCAACCTTATCCAAGCTTGTAATCCTGAGCCCCTATATTCAATTGATAATGGGGGAACTTTGTATGTTTTTTATGATTGCAGCTTACTACACCTACCAGTTTTGCACCCTCCACACAATTGCTCATGACAAACCTAGACCTGAATCCCACCCAAGTAATGGACAAGTACAGAATGTCAACATATCTACCTCAAATCAGAACGCCTATGCACCCACCAGTTTCCCTGACCTACCCAAGATAGACCTATCCAGCTTCAAGAAAGGCATGGTCATTATTAACGCCCTGTTCAGGGCCCACCCTGAGAACTATTGTGATGACGCCCAAAAAGTGATGATGGTGGCTGCACAGTTGAAAGATGACACCAGAGAGGATTTCCTCAACTTGCTGGAGGAGGACCCTGACTTGATCTTGTTGTATGAGGCCTTCCTGGAACATATGGATAGCACCATCACCCCCGCAGGAGCAAAAGTACAAGCATATATGGGCCTTCTTTGCCTGAGCCAAGGTAGAGATGACCTGGAAGCTTACATCCAGAGATTCTCGAGACTTTCTGCAGCTGCTGAAGTACCTGACAACATCTCTGACCTGCACTTCAGAAATAGCCTGAATAATCACCACACTAACCTGATGCGCCATCACCACTGCAACCTCCACAAGGATGAACTCCTAGCCATTGCCCGCAGGATGGATTTCAGCCAGCCTCAAAAGTATGGGCCCCCTAGAAACTACCAGCCACAAGGAAACCAAACTGCTGCACACCCTCATCTGAACATGGCCCTGGAAGAATACCAGTACCATGTACGAGCAGGCTTATGCTTCTACTACCATCAGAATGGCCATCTGTCCAAAGACTGCCCTACAAGAAGCTCCACTGCCCAGAACCCCACTATTTCTGCAATAAACAGCTCTTCTCAGTCTTACCCTATTATCCAAGCCATCTTGTTGTATTCAGACCAGGTGTTGAAGATACCAGCTTTCATGGACAGTGGAGCCACCCACAATTATATCAAACAATGCCATGAATGACATTTCAATACTTGTATTGAAAACCCAAGAGTTGAACCCCAGTTCCCTGAAAGCAAATCAAACCCTCCAGGACAGTCTAGGCCCCGCTAATCCATTAAGTCATAGGCTCAAATTGTTGAATTACTCTGCAATCTTCTGGCCTACTACAGAGGATTCCCTGAATAGTTGCCAGTCTGCTGCCAAACTGGTGCCTATGAAGAGCCATACCTACAAAGGAGATGTAACCTGGCTAACAGAGGTTGGGGAAGGACCTACTGCTAACCTGCCAAGAGCCAATACTGGAGTTTCAAAATCAACATTATAAACCCTGGAATCAAACTCTGACCCTCCAAAGACTACTTGAGTCACAAAAAGTGAACGGGAACCCACCCACTTGCTAAATTGCAAACCCAAGTTGACGAGTTACTCCGAGGCCTGCCAGTCTCCCAAGGACAATTCCCCAAATGGTCACCAGATTAATGCCAACCTTAAGCCACAAAAGATCCAAACCTATGCAGAGGTTGCAGCTTGCCTTAAGAAGGTTAAAACAAAACCTATTTTTAACTCTGCCAATGACCACCAGCAACTGCCAGCCTTCCGTCCAGAAGGGGTAGTACAATTGAACTACTCAGGTGACATAGTGAACAGTGGCGGCAGAACAAAGCATTGCCACTTCTGTTTGCCAGAGCAGGCACAACCTGGATCTGCCGCTCTCAAGACTCTAAGCCAAGATCCACGCCCTGCCAGTGCCTTGTCTGCAAACCTAACCCCTGCGGAAATTGAAGAAGCAAAGTCCCATGGTATAAAAACCCCGGCAGTATGGCAATGACCACACCATCATTTTTGATAATAAAGTTTTATGAACCTTTGGTTCAAACAAATCTTACCTTACCTAGTCTTAGTGATCTTCCATCTTAACTCTGTTCAAGTAGACCATCAGGCAACCACCCCCTCTGGAGACCAACCTGCTGATCCCACCCAGGCACTATACCATCCCCCAAGAGCCCCCTTTGGACCTGTGCATCTTACCAAATACCCTCCCAACCTGGCCTACGCAGAGTACAACTTGGAGACCATCCTCATTACTGATCCCTTGGCCAAGACTAGAGAAACTGAATACATAGGATGTGAAGAAAAGTGGTACAGAAGGCCGCCAAGATTGTTCAAAGACAAGTACAATTATCTGCCTGCCTACTTTGTTCCCATGACTCTGCCCTTAACCCCACAACCCGACCGCCCAATGGAGACCCCCATCACTTCAGAGACCACGTCCACTCAACTGTTTGGAGTACTCTATATCACCTTGATAGGAATGGTGGATTCCATGATCTCTACCTCTGGACCCTGGTCCTTACTCGGGCAATCTATGTCTTACATTATCAAGTTAGCACCCATTCTATGGTGGGCTTTACCTACTGGCTTGGCCCAACCCCATCCTGGGCTGCCCAATGCCTCTACCTATGCCTGGTTTCCTGAAAAACAAGGTTTAGCTGAAACATTAGGACTATAATTGGAAGATAAACCCACCCTGGTCACCCTAGGAAATAATTCTACTGACACCTCCTTTGAGAGTAAAGGAAGTGTTATTATGAAGCTGGGACTTGCCCAGATCAAGGTCAAATTCTTGGTAATGGACAAGTTGCCCTGACCTGTGGTGTTGGGGTTTGATTGATGGGTAGAGCATGAGTTTAATATTGACTATGTCAGCCAACAGGTGCAATTTGTACATGCAGGTACAACCTGGAAGCTACCCTATGTGACCACCCAAACATCTCCCCTATTGAACAGCATGGTGGTGGCGCCTTGCAAAGGAGAAATACCTTCCTGCTTAGAGAGACGGAAACCAGTGTTCTCTGAGACCATGGCCACAGCCCCCCCCAAGCACACCAGGTTTGACCACACTATCAACTTGATCCCTGGAACACAGCCCAAACATGGCCCTGTATATGAATGCAACATAAAAAAGCAGGAGGCTCTCAGGGAATACCTAGACACCATGTTGAAGAAAGGCTACATCTGTGTATCCAAATTCCCTTGTTTGTCTCCCCTGCTGTTTTTCAAGAAAAAGGGTGGAGAATTGAGACCTTGTTTAAACTACCAAAATCTCAACAAGATTACTGTAAAGAACTGCTATCCTGTTCCAAACGCCAAAGACCTTTCAGATCAGCTCTCTGGAGAAAACATCTTTTCCAAAGTTGACTTAAGGGATGCCTTCAATCAGATACGTATCAAGCCTGGAGACAAATAAAAAACGGCCTTCAAAACAAGACAAGGGCTATTTGAATACTTGGTTATGCCATTTGGCCTCTGAAATGCTCCCAGCACCTTCCAAACCATGGTAGACATAGTGCTTGGTGACCTCAAGGACCAGTGCTGTGTAGCCTACCTAGACAACATCCTCATCTATAGCCAAACTCCTGAGGAACACACAAAACACCTACAAATGGTAATACAGAGACTCCAGGATCATGGATTATTTGTAAAGCTACCCAAGTGTGAATTCTTTCAAGATGAAGTAGAATTCCTTGGCTACCATGTCCTGAAAGGAGGTTTTGCTATGTCACCAGACAAAATTGAGGCTTTCACATCATGGCCAGAGCCCACTAACTGTAAGGAAGTACAGAGCTTCTTGGGTCTGGCAAACTTTTGTAGAGAATTTGTCCAAAAAATTTCTTCCATCTGCCTTCCTTTGACCCGCCTGACCTCCAAAAAGCACGCCTTTGTGTGGGACAATACAGCACGCACAGCCTTCAATACACTCAAGGAAGCCTTTGTTTCTGCACTGGTCCTTGCTATGCCTGACTACGCTAAACCCTTTATGGTGGAAACTGATGCCTCAGACTTTGCCTTGGGGGGTGTTGCTTCAGGAGGGGCATGATAGTAAGCTTCACCCTGTAGCTTACTACTCCAGGAAGTTTACTGCACCAGAACTGAACTACCCAATATATGACAAAGAGATGCTGGCAATTATCCAATCCCTGAAACATTGGAGAAGATACCTTACTGACGCCGCCCACCCAGTGAAAATCATGACAGACCACAAGAATCTGACTTACTTCTTCAAACCACAATAACTCAACCAACATCAGGACAGATGTGCACTATTCCTAGCCGGCTATGGCCTGAAGATCAATTATAAACCTGGGAAGATAAACATTGTACCCAACGCCTTGAGTTGAAGAGCTGATTTCTTCCCCAGTTCCAAAGAGATAGAGGAGTTCAACACCCAATCACTACTATCTCCACACATGGTGGAACACATGTTCTTATTCCTAGGCCTGGCTAGTAGGAAAGAAGAAATCCAACATGCTCAGACCCTGAACAAGCACTGTATTACTGTCATGAAAGACTTAGCTGAGAAAATTGACAGCAAATATTACAGAGCAGGTTATTCACTGCTTAGAAGATTCCTAAAACTAAAAGGACAAACCTACATACCTGAAGGCTCACTGAGATTGGAGATTCTGAAGGAATACCATGACTCCCCCATGGCTGGACACCTGGGCCGCACCAAGACCTTAAAGGGTATCCAAAGAGCTTACATGTGGCCAAGAATGAAGCTGGAGATAGAGACATACATTAATGGTTGTGAAAAATGTGATTGCTCTAAACCCAAGCAAGGAAAACCTGAAGGCCTGCTCCAACCCCTCCAAATTGCAGTAGGCCCTTGGAAGTCAGTATCTATGGACTATATAGTAGAGCTCCTAGAGTCAAAAGGCTATTTACACCATATTTGTGATTGTTGACAGATTTACAAAGATGGGTTACTTTATTCCTACCATCACTCAAGTGACAGTCAAGGAGACCGCCACCCTCTTTAGGGACCACATTTTCATGAATCATGGCTTACCCAAGGAAGTTATCTCTGACTGTGGCCCCCAGTTTACATCCAAGTTCTGGGTCCAAATCTTACAAGACCTGGGAATCAAGAGATCAGTATCCACAGTGTACCACCCCCAAAGTGACAGACAAACTGAGAGAGTTAACCAAGTATTGGAACAGTACCTTCAATGCTACGTTAATGCAGAACAAGACAACTGGACCAAACACTTACCTATGTCACAATTTGCATACAATAATCAAGACCACAGTTCTACAGGAATGTCTCCATTCAAGGCCAACTACAGATTTGATCCTACTTGGGGCCACCTTCCCACAGAAGAGTCCAGCAACCCTGAGGGACAAGATTGGGTGGCTACCATCCATACCACCCAAGAAGAGTGTGCCCAAAACCTGAAGCAAGCTGTACAGACCTACAAAGACTTTGCTGACAAGAGGAGAAGCCCTGGACTATTGATAGAAGTTGGGGACATGGTTTACCTCAGCACCAGGAATATCAATACTACAGCGCCATGTGCAAGCCTCAGCCCTAGGAAAACTGGACCACACAAAGTTTTGCAATGCATAGGAGAAGTAGCTTACAGATTAGAGCTCCCTTCTAACTGGAAGATCCATGACGTCTTTCACCAATTGCTATTGTCCAAGAAGAAAGATATCTCACACCCTCATCAAGTTGTTTTCACTGCCCCTCCCCTGCTCAAAGTAGGAAGCTTTCTAGAGCATGAGGTTGAACAGATTCTAGACCACAAGATGAGATATCAACAACTACACTACTTGATCAAATGTAAAGGTTACCCACCCAAAGAGAATACCTGGGAACCTGAAGATAACCTTGCCAATGCTAGTGTCCTCCTGACTACGTACAAGACCAGGCATCAAGATTTAAGCTGAAAGAGCTCAACTATGGTGGGGAATGATGTCAGGGCCCAGAATGGGCCAGAAAAAACCCTATGCTACATAGGTTCTACGCCTGCAATTGAGTGATTGTGCAACTGATCAATTGCATCATCAATTGCACAGATTAAACCAAAGGAAACTTTAATTACAAGTGGAGAATTGAAACCTGGTCAATACCAAGCCTGGGTCAATTGGAAACCGTCCCAAAGCCAAGTGGAAAAGATTTTAATTGGCCCAAACCCTCTGAAACCCAGAATTGGGGACTTGGGTTGCCAAATGGCCCAAAATTCCCCTACCAGCTTCCCAAGGGCAAAAATAATGAAAGGATACATCTAACTGACAAATCAGGAGTCACCAATGGAACCCAGCTTGAGAATGATATGTTGACAACCAATAAGAAGTTGCCAGTAGGTCCAATTGCAGTTTCCCAGCAGAATATAGCTGGGAACACTGGCATCCCCTTTCTTTGTTGACATCTTCATCTAATAAACTTTGTTGGTTAATGCACACTGAGCATTTATAATTTGCAGGGGTTTATTAAATTATCACAAATTTTATACTGCTGGTGCTTTCAAACAGAGAGTACCTCCTGTACCAACGCCAGCGCTGGGAAACAGAGCAACTCCTAGATGTCTCCAACCAACCACCACCAGCCTTTACCCCATCTTCTAGAGTGCTGGACCAAGAATTAATTCCTGCTCCTGCACCACGCCCCTCCTTTCCTGGTGTTCCTATGCTCCAACAACTTGCCCAGCCAAGCCCGACCATGAGCGCTACCACAGAAAAACTTCCTCTCATTTCTTCTGCTTCATCATATGACTACAGTAAGCTTGGGTTCACCTATTTGACCATTCTGGGGCTCACTGAGCAAGTGATACCCCACATGGGAGTGTGGCGTCCTTGGGCTACTGCTGCCAATTATGTGATGCAGATGGCCCCTGTCATCTACTGGGCCTTCCAGGATCAACCCTTCCCCTTGACCAAAGGTTCCCCTGGGAGTCACCCATGCCATGACACATGAGTCCAAGTCTGGGGAGCAGAAGTCCAAGACCAAGTACAAGGAGTCCAAGATATTGTTGGAGGACTCCAAGTATTGGCAAATCCATATTGTTTCTTTGACCCCCCAGGCCATATACCAGAAGGTTTATAAGGGGATCTTCCTTCTGAGAGTGAATAAAAGCCCATTTTGACCCCTATACATATTTCTGATATATATCTTCCCTTACCAGCAATGACAATCCCTTCCAGCCAGTCCCTGGCTACAATCCAGGACATACTTTGGGGACTGGTGAACAGGAACCCCACAGCAAGTCTGGAAGCTCAGTTGCAACCCCCCTTCCCCCTGCTTGTTGTCAGACACCAGGATCAGAGCCTGCAGAAGATCTGGGAAGGCCCACACAAACAACCTTTGTGTGAGGATGGCGCGTCAGGAGTGCAAGCAATTGTGGTGAAGCTCCTTGGTGTTTCCTTGGGTATCTTCAAGTTGGCAGGTGTGGTTGTCATAGACTGCAGCTATCTTGACGGATCCCAAGTGGCTGGGTTCTAACTTGGCTGAATTGGAGTTGAGGGTGTAGACGGGATCACCCATGGTGTATCTAGCCTTGAGGTGTTTTGTCTCTCCCTCAATTTGCTTGTGTTCAATACCTCAGGCTTTGACGCGCCACTGGCTCAGGGAAGGAGTAGCCAACAAGGGGGGTTTTGTGAGAGAGGGGGGCTAAACTAACTAAGTTTGTCTCCCATCCTGGAGGGAGGATCCACCAGGACGCCATCCAGTATAGGACTGGTATGGCCGCTCAAAGGGGTGTCCATAGGGAGGACGCGGCAGACACCCGGGGAAAGTAAGAATCCAAACCCATTAAGATCATTCCGCTAAGCAACCAGGATGCACACTTAGGAGTGAGTTCTGGGGTTCCCAAGCCTTCCTCTGAAACCAGCACGGGCAGGTCCTCAGAAGGAAGAAGTGTGGGGTGGCCCAGACTGAGGGGTATGGCAGAGACTGTTTTGGTGGTAGAGAGGTCAAGATTGTTGCAGGTCAGGCTCTTCACCACATTCTCACTAGTGGTGTATATACCCTGAGTGTGTGTGGGGATATCCTCAAACATATTCAAGAGCTGACCAGGATTTTTACCAACACAGAGGAAAGAATCAGCAATATGTCCCCAAAGATCTGAAGAGGTAGACCAAATCATTAACAGAGCTGGTGCCAAGGTGAAAGCCACAAACTTGGCCAGAGGGACTAACATGTTTAGGATCTGGAAGAGGAACCCAGAAGAATGCAGCTAATTTTGTTGTTTTTAACCCTTAAATTTAAAACAGACAGCTCAGGAGCAACCAGAAGGACTCTGCAACACCAGTGAGAAATAGAGAACAGCAACTGCGGTTTAAACAATTTTGAAAGTGTATATGAAAAATTATCAAAGCGTATATAAAGCTCAAGTGTAAGCAAAAGCAAATTGAGCACAAAATTGAACTTATAGTGGGTAAATATAATAAATTCAATACTTATCTTTAAAATCAAATCACTCTCTTCAAAGCAGAAGAGAAAAGCTTCAACTCTAATGTTGACAACGCAGACAAGCACTTTGGGAAGAAGAAGAAGGGCCCAGGGGGCAAGGGGAAGGTAAGGAAAGAAGAAACTTTTACTAAAAATCTTAGAGAATTGTAGGTCAGATAGGAGACCCAAAATAAACCAAAATTCTAATAGAGAAAGTTTTAAACTTTAATTTGAAAAGAATGAGCAAGCAGGGGACCAAAAGTCCCCTGTCTTGCTTTAAGGGACAGACTTCAAATTTGAAAGGTCACCTGACCCAGGAAATGGGTCTGATTGGCGAGAAGAGAAATTTTGTGAGGGCTTATCTATTGAGTTGGAGGGTTTTGCAATAATTTCTGGCTTCAACTCTGATTGGCTGGCATTACTGGAATGATTTAAATCAGCATTCAATCCAGTTGGATTGGAATTTGAGGATTCAACAATAGCGCAACCTGGATGTTTGGACTTAATTAATTTAAATGTGGTTGAGCCCAAGCCAGAAGGTAATCCAAATTAATTAGGGATTCCTCCCAAGTGGGGACAGAGTCCAAAGCGCCATTACTTACCACTTGAGAAGAGTATGCCAGAACAAATATCTTATCAATTGTGTGGGCTAAATCTTCAAGGGAATTGAGGGGCTTGGCTGACTTCTGAGCAGATTCTTTTGTGCGGTGCGGAAAGATTGTTCTATCCAGGGCTAAAGGGGGAAGTGACTTTACAGGTTTCCCAGAAACTGGGGATTGTAGTTCCCCTTGTTCTACTCCCACCAAGCTATCAGGCGTCCCAACAGCCAGGGTGCTGGGGCTGAACCCAGTGCCCCTGTTGACTCTTGCTTGTAAGATGAGTAGGGTGGTGGGCAAATGTTCAGTTCATGCGGTATTAGGGTGTTCCTGTGAGAGCTTGGAAATCAGTTAGACCAGCAAACCATTCAATTGCTCTATGTGTACATTGGCTTGCAGATGGTATGGAGTTGTGAATATTTTCTTGAAGGGCATTCTTGGCACAATACACATTTATGACATGCCCTATAAGTTTGGGGCCACCATCTGTAATGAGGTGTTTGGGTCGCCCAAAGTGGGTCACAATTTTCTTGCCAATGAAGCAGGTGATGGTGGTGGCAGTTTGATTAGAGGTTGCCCATGCTACTGGCCAACAGGTGAAGTAGTCAATGGCTGTGGTGATATACTTCTTCCCAAGTCTGTCTTTGGGGAAAGGCCCAACAATGCCAAGGGCCCACTGCTCAAAGGGTTCCATGGCCTTAACAGGTAGGACAGACTTGGGGGGTGCAGGTTTAGACGTGTTCTTTTCACACAACACATATGTTTCAAGGAGATCCAAGATGTCTTGGCGTATACACAGCCACCAATCCTTATATTTCATGATTCTGAAGAGGTTACATCCTCTGATGTGACCCAAAGTACGGTGGTAATGTAGTATGGTGTTGGCTTGTTGTGTGGTGGGAATATAGGGTGTCTTTTCACCTGTCTCTGCCCAAAAGCAGACATTGACAGCATTGGTGATGAACTGACTTTCATTATCTTTTAGCTTGGAGATGGTTACCTAAATAAGGCCTTTGTATTGGTTTGCCTCAGTATGGGAGTAAAGCATTGGCCAATCTTGGTTTAAGCCATTGTCCACGGTGATGGACGCTACATAGAGCCTTGAGAGGGCGTCTGCTGTGACAAGCTCCTTCCCAGGCTTATACTCAATGCGCAACTGGTAGGGGGATAGACGCTTGACCCAGCCTGCTTGGTGGTGTGTCAAGTGGTAATGTGTGTTGAAATACTGGAGCAACTTGTGGTCTGTCAGGGCGCGGAGTGGGAAGGTGGCCCCTTCCAAGCAACAGCACCATTTCTTGACGCAGTGCACAATTGCTGCTAACTCTTTGTCATGGAGTGAGTAGCGCTGCTCTGATTTAGTGAGCTTACTAGATTTTTATGCCACAGGGAGGACAACACCCTTGTCATTTTCTACCTGTAACATACCCCCTATGACCCTGTCAGAGGCATTAGTCTTGAGTTTGTATTGGCAGTTCTGATTGGGGAACTGCAATACAGGTGCAGTTGTAAGCCTTTGCTTCAACGTCTCAAAGGCTTGATCTCTGGAAGGAGTCTAATGGAAGCGCTATTTAGTGTTCAGGAGCTCAGTGAGAGGTGCAATAAGCTCCCCATAATCGGGGATAAACTTGTGCATGCAGGCAACCATGTCTAATAATGTACACACCTGGCCCACGCTGGTAGAGGGTGGCATGCTTGTGATTGCCTTGATTTTGGTGGGGTTGGGCTTTATTCCTTGGGAAGAGATGGTGTGCCCAGGGAACAAGAGCTCCAACTTGAGGAATTTGAATTTGGAGGGCTTAGCCTTCAACTGGTTTTTCTAAAGAGTGTCAAGGACAACAAAGAGGTGTTGGAGGTGCGTGGTTTGATCTTGACTGAAGACAATAATGTTGTCAAGGTACACAACAACACACTTTTCAATCAATTCCTCAAATGCTTTGTTCATTAAAATTGCAAAGATAGAAGGGGTGTTGGTCATTCCAAAGTTCATGACCCAGCACTCAAAATACCCATAGCGTGTGAGGAAAACAGTTTTTGCCTCATCCTCTGGTGCAATGCAGACCTGGTTGTACCCCGCATGAGATCAATCTTGCTAAAGACCTTCACACCCGCAAGTGTGTCAACAGGTTTTCAATCAACGGCAAGGGGTATTTATTCTTAACAGTCATCTCATTTAAGGCACAGTAGTCTGTGACCAAGCAAAGGGACCCGTCCTTCTTGGCTATAAAAAAGACAGAAGCCCCATATGGTGAGAGCAGGGCGTATGAAGCCCTTATCAAGTGCGTCTACAATTGCTAGCAGAGAGTTTCATCTTCCTTTGGTGTTAAGCAATAAAGAGGATGTGCTTTGGGAAGCAACTCTTACAGTTGTACAGCATTCTGGATATCTCAGGGAGGGGGTAGCTGATCCAGTGTTTCACTGAAAAGATCCTTATACTCCTCAAGGAGCGCGGTAAGCGCTGGTGGAGATGGAGTGACCAAGGAGAGGGCCACAGGTGGCTCTTTGTGGATAAATTTGACTGAGCATTGATTGAAGTCTAGTTTCTCCCCCTTTAAATCATATGAGCCCATTTATGTTATTCTGAAAAACATGTTATTGTGAAGCAAATTGTTCATTTTGAAGGTATATATCTGAAAACCCACCCCATTTCTATTGAGGGTGATTACAGACGTATCCCAGTCAATGTAGGGGCAGTTGTGAAAAAGCCAGTAAAGGACAGCAATGACATCATGGCTGAGCCCTGCCATGATTGGCCCAGAGAGCTTAACCTGGACATTCCCCATTCTCACAGAAAAGGGTACTGTCTCATGGGTAATTTCCACTCTACAGGAATCAGCCACTTGTACTGCCTTGAACCTGCTTGGTACTTGGTCTAGTTGTTGAGCATCTGCAAACGTCTGGCCCACCATGATGTGGTTGGCCCCAGTATCTACCAGTAGCTTGAGGGTGTTCCCGCAGAAACAAAAGTGATAGGCCAAGCAGGTTACTTTATTTGGAGAGTGGCTTGCTTGAAGTATGAGTCCTTGCTATGAACTTGGAAGATGTCAAGGGCTTAAACTTCAGGCACATTGTAATTGCAGGGGTTCTTTGCAAGGAGGGATTGGTAGTGAGGGTCAAGTGGGGCTTTAGAATCTCTTGTAACTACAACTCCCAGGCTTTTCCCTGGTCCTCAATTTGTGCTAACTGGAGCTTCCCCTTACAGGGATGCTTAATCCCATTGTCCTGTTGGCGGGGCTGGTGGCAGCCTACTTTATTGTGGGCACTGCCAGGTGCAGGACAAGGTTGAGGTGGTGCGTCATTGGTCTGCAGATGCCCATTTAAGCCTGGTTATTGGCCTTCACAATGGCCTTGTAGCAGTTTTCAATGGAGGTGCAGCAACCTACAGGAACCCACTTGCAGACATGGGGTTTAAGCCCATTAATTATCAAGATAAGAAGCATGGTGTTCCCATCAGCCACAGCTTCTGGGGTAGCAAGATATTCAGGAACAGACCTAGTCTGTTTAATGGCCAGGAGGGGAGTCCCCACCATGATGGGTGAAAGGTTTTCACTGTAGCAGGACTTGGCATCATCCCTGAACAACGCCCAAGTAATCTCTATTTCTTGGCTGGCCCAGTTGGTGAACCAGACTGCAGCAGGACCTGTAAGGCAGCCTGAAGCAGTGTTGACCTACATGGGCTCAGGTATTTGACATATACAGAGGTGGGTTTTGGTAGAGTAGTGTCATGGCCTGGGTGAATCTCAGGGGAACTTTTGGTTGAAGGGAAGGGTTGAGCCTGGAAGGCCCAGTAGATAACGGGGGCCATCCGCATCACATAATTGACAGCAGTAGCCCAAGGATGCCACACTCCTATGTGGGGTATCACTTGCTCAGTGAGCCCCAGCATGGTCAAATAGGCGAATCCAAGCTTACTGTAGTCATATGATGAAGCAGAAGGAATGAGAGGAAGTTCTCCTGTGGCAGCGCTCATGGTCGGGCTTGGCTGGGCAAGTTGTTGGAGCAGAGGAACACCAGGAAAGAAGGGGCGCGGTGCAGGAGCAGGAATTATTTCTTGGTCCAGCATTCTAGGAGATGGGGTAAAGACTGGTGGTGGTTAGTTGGAGGCAGCTAGAAGTTGCTCAATTTCCAGCGCTGGCTTTGTTAATGGAGGTACTCTCTGTTTGAAAGCACCAGCAGTATAAAATTTGTGATAATGTGATAAGTCCCTGCAAAGTATGAATGCTCAGTGTGCATTAACCAAAAAAGTTTATTAGATGAAGATGTCAACAAAGAAAGGGGATGCCAGTGTTCCCAGCTATATTCTTCTGGGAAACTGCAATTGAACTTACTGACAACTTCTTATTGGTTGTCAACATATCATTCTCAAGCTGGGTTCCATTTGTGACTCCTTATTTGTCAGTTAGACCAATCATTTCATTACTTTTGCCCTGGGAAAGCTGGTAGGGGAATTTTGGGCCATTTGGCAACCCAAGTCCCCAATTCTGGGTTTCAGAGGGTGTGGGCCAATTAAAATCTTTTTTGCTTGACTTTGGAACGGTTTCCAATTTCTCCAGGCTTGGCCTTGACCAGGGTGCAATCCTCCACTTGGAATTAAAGTTTCTTTTGGGTCAATCTGCGTAATCAACAACACAATTGTTTGGTTGCATAATCACTCAATTGCAGGCATTGAACCTATGTAACATAGGGCTTTGTCTGACCCATTCTGGGCCCTGACAATTAGAGCCAACTGACAATGACGGCCCCTTTGACACCTCCCGCAAAGGATTCAAGCTGGAGATTGAGCATGCATTGTGACAGGTTCAATTGGGACAGGGTAACACTTGCATTGCGCTGCCCAGGGCAGTGTCAATTATATACGCTTTTAAGTACCAGCTGGTCTTGATAGATGACATACCCGTTGGGAGTGTCCCCTTTGGGGATTGGCAGGAAGGTTTCTTGATAGGGAGTAGCTATACAGCCTGTACTCTGTCCTTTTTGGGGGGATTTTTCTTTTAGGTAGGTTGTGAACCTATCACTGCTATCACTGTTAAAGCTAAACCAATGAGAATTCAGTATTTTACTTGGGGAAGACAAAAGTTCAATAAAAAGGACAAAAATAATAAGAATAAGATGTTGTTTATAATAGAATACTGTGATAAATATACTATATGAGGAAAGCCACCAGGCCACAAGGGGGTGGCATGTTTCATGTAAGGTTTGGAGCCAAGGAATAACAGGTGCAAGGATCAGCAGGTCAAATTTTTAGCGCTCCTAATCAGGAGAAAGTGCCTGCAGTTTGACATTGTCATCATATTAGTTCATGTTATTAGACATGTCAAGGTGCAACTCATTGAGCGCCCCCTGTGTGTTGTAAGATACATTGGCAGGAAATTCTGGAGACTTGGTTGCAACAGCTATGACATCTTTTCCAGCATTCTCTATAAAAAACAATTTTTAAGATATTAGAAATGATATATGATGTTAGGTTCTGGTCTCTAAGAAACCTGTTGCCAGAAATAAGGTAGGCCCTCATCAATCAAGCAACAGCTATCATACTAAAATTAAATAATCCTCACATTCAGCTGCTTACCCTAATGCACCCTAGCCAAAAGGGTTGCAGATATTTAGAAGTATCAGCAGGCATAAAACTTTGATGGTGAATCTCTTATGCTTCCATCATTGCTTGCCAGTGAGTGTGAATGTTGCGGGCTTAGCCATCTTGCCTATTCCCAGGCAGCTTTGGTGCTACTTCTTGCTGATCTTTCATTGCTTGACTTAGATTTTACTGGGTAGATACACATACCCCCTTACTTTTGGCACTGTCCCTAAATGCAAAGGTAAGTACCCTATCAATTTTGATTTGGTATTTGTTCTGAAATAAAACTGTTGCCCTATTACAGGAGCCAGAGTGTGAGAAAAAAGCGCTGATGAGATTTTGCACTGTCTATTGCGTGAGGAATAGACAGCTACATGCAAACTATATTGAGTAGCAGCAAATATTTCAGGGTGGAAAATCTCATAAAAAACCTGCCTGAAATTGGATATGATTAGCCTGTAAAAGCAGGACAATAAAAAACTGTCAGGGCCCAGAATGGGTCAGACAAAACCCTATGTTACATAGGTTCAACGCCTTCAATTGAGTGATTGCGCAACCAATCAATTGTGACATTGATTACGCAGATTAACCCAAAGAAAACTTTAATTCCAAGTGGAGAATTGAAACCTGGTCAATGCCAAGCCTGGGGACAATTGAAAACCGTCCCAAAGCCAAGTGGAAAAGATTTTAATTGGCCCACACCCTCTGAATCCAGAATTAGGGACTTGGGTTACCAAATGGCCCAAAATTCCCCTGCCAGCTTCTCCAGGGCAAGAATAATGAAAGAATCCATCTACCCAACAAATCAGGAGTCACCAATGGAACCCAACTTGAGAATAATTTATTGACAACCAATAAGGAGCTGCCAGTAAATCCAATTGCAGTTTCCCAGCAGGATATAGCTGGAAAAACTGGCATCCCCTTTTTTATTGTAATCTTCATCTAATAAAATTTGTTGGTTAATGCACACTGAGCATTTATACTTTGCAGGTGCTTACCACATTATTGCAAATTTTATACTGCTGGTGCTTTCACACAGAGAGTACCTCCTGTACCAACGCCAGCGCTGGGAAACAGAGCAACTTCTAGCTGCCTCCAACCAATCACCATCATCCTTTACCCCATCTCCTAGAGTACTGGACCAAGAACTAATTCCTGCTCCTGAATCACACCTCTTCTTTCCTGGTGTTCCTCTGCTCTAACAACTTTCTCAGCCAAGCCCAACCATGAGCGCTGCCACAGAAGGACTTCCTCTTGTTCCTTTCACTTCATCATATGATTACAGAAAGCTTGGGTTTGCCTACTCAACTATGCTGGGGCTCACTGAGCAAGTGATGCCCCACATGGGAGTGTGGCGTCCTTGGGCTATAGCTGCCAATTATGTAATTTGGATGCCCCCCCGTCATCTACTGGGCCTTCCAGGCTCAACCCTTCCCCTTGACTGAAGGTTCCCCTGGGAGTCACCTGGGCCATGAAAAAAACAAAGAAGCACTGAAAGATGATAATTCAAACCATCAGTGTGACAAGCAATAAACTCCTGTTGACCATGCTCATAGGAAAACCTCAACTACAGGATTTGAACCCTGATACCCTGCAGGCTGGCAGCCTGCAGATTTCTGGACTCAAACCAGAGCCGAATTTGACTTCAGGAATCTTCTAAGGCTTGATGAACTAAAATACCTGCATTGAGATTCCCCATACCAAGGGTTCCTGTTAAACCAACCAATGAGAGGACAGGCCAAGACAAAGATCCCATAATAACCCAGGTCTCCACGGAAAGGGAAACAAAGAAACTTCCCGTAGAATGCAGGCCACCCAGAGATGACCAACCCCACAACCTTACAAGGAAATTCAAGTATTCTCAGTTCAAACCAGCCAATGAATTAACTCCTGCAACAGATGCCACAAGGACAGGAAAAACCTGGTAGACAGTAGCACCAGGCCCAAAGAAATTTGTAAAAGTTTACCCATGGCAGATGGGCATAATTATACCCTGGACCAACAGGAAGTTGCCCATTGCCATTCTTACAATAAAGTGACATGAACCTTTGATTCAACCAGGTTATCCCATATTTGATTTTAGTTCTATTTAATTTGCATTCCACCTCCTGCGGATCCACACCTTCTGCTTACTCACCCCAAGAAACTGCAGACCAGCTACCCAAACTCTATTGTCCACCAGGAGCTCCCTTTGGCCTGGTACATTTCACTGAATACCCACCCAACCCAGCATATTTGGAGTTCACCCTAGAAGAAATCCTAATCTATGGACCAGAGGCTAGAGCTAGAGAGACAGAGACCATTTACAGAGAAGGCACCAAGATCACCAGACCTCCTCTGCTATTCTGCAACAAGTACAACTACCTGCCCACATATTTGTTTCTGATGACACCACCTCTCACCCTGCAGCCCAACTGCCCGCAAGAATCTGTTACTGCCAATGAATCCACTACCACCCAGATATATGGAGTGATGTATATCACCCTTATTGGCTTAATTGATTCAATGGTATCTGCAAGTAGACCTGGGCCCTCCTGGGAAAATTGCTATCTTATATTGTGAAGTTAGCACCAATCTTGTGGTGGGCCCTTCCTGCTGGGCCCACAGGCTGTCTGCCCGCAAGTTCCTGAGAAACTCACAGACTGGATCTCTGACAATCAGCCTTAAAAAACATACTGTTATGGAAGTAACAAAATAGATGCCCTGGGCGGGAATCAAAACCGCGCCGCATCACCAGGTGGGGCAAGCAGGTGGCGGAAATTTGCCTGCACTGTCAGGAATGACAATTTGGATACTTCTAAATCTCAAAATACGGAACTAGAGTCAAACCCTGGAAAAAACCTTTCCCAGACCGCCAGACCCATGGGCTGGGAACCCAATAACCCACTACTGATTGATAAAGTTGTTGCCAGCCTGCCAAACCCCAAACCCTTAGCCGTCCCACAGGATTCTGTAAGCAAACTGCCAGTGCAAGATGCCAAGAATTTCCCTGAGGTGCCAACGCCTGACACTGGCATTTTGCTTGGTGAAATACACAAGTTTCCCCATGAGGGCTAATTTGAATTCCCCCCAAAGTCCCGGGGGAGGCACTGAACCCAAAGAGGCACCCAATACCCAAATCAACAAACAGAAGGATTTGAAGTCTTCTCATCCCAAAGCATTCAGTGACAAACCACCAGTGCCAAGCACCACACTGCCATCTGAGACCCCTGATGCCAACCTGCCCAAGCCCAGAAAACCTGACCAGGTAGTGAAGCCTGGCAATGTGATATAAATACCTGCCAGGCCAAGATCAACCCCCACTGTCATTTTTAAATAAAGGTTATGAGATATATGTTTCCCCATTTATTTCTGTATTTTATTCTTTTCATCTGCCAGTTAACTCAAAGATCATCCGACCCCTCTGCCAGTCCGCCAGCTATGTACTGCCTGCCAGGTGCTCCCTTTGGTCCTGTCAATTTCACAGAGAACCCCTTCAAGCCTGAGTACAAGGACTACACTTCCAACAACATACTGGCCCAGGACCCCTTGGCCAGAACTACAGAGTTAACCAGATACAACCAAGAAGGCCCTTGGTACGTTACCAAACCCCGCATATTCAGAGATAAATACAACTTCCTTCCTGCCTATCAAATGGACATGGAACCGCCTGTTACCCCCAAACCAATGCCTGCCTCTGCCACTGAGCTCTCACTGGACCATACCAACAAGCTTTTTGGAATTGTATATATTACTCTCACGGGAGTAATAGATACTATTGTCCCTGCCACTGGTCTGTGATTGTGGGGGCAAGTCAATGTCCTACCTCATTAAGTTAGCACCAATCCTTTGGTGGGCCCTGCCTGCCCAGTCCGTGATCTGCCAGTTCCCAAACGCTAGCAAGCTGACCAATCAGGGTTGGTTCCCTGACATTATGATGATCTATTTTAAGCCTGGTACCCTGAGCCCCAAGATGTTGATTATTCTTGAGGCATCTTGTATGTTTTTTGTAATTATAAGCACCTATTACACATTTATGATGACCAAGAACCTAATTTCTTCTATGTGGAAGAATACAAACATGAACCCAAACAACCCCAAGAAATCTGACCCTGTTGCCAAAACCGCCAAAGGACCCTCCTCTTAGGTTCAGAATGTGATAGTCAACCAATCTCTCATCAAAGTGGAGATGCCCCAGATGGGAAAACTCACTCTCAAAGAGGCCAGCTATGCCATGCCAGTGCTCTGACTACATTTTAAAGCTAATGCCCTGTCCTTTTCCAGTGACACAAAGAAGGTGTTTGGAGTAGCTGCCATGCTATCAGGAGACGCCCTTGATTGTTTTGGCAAAGCCACTGCTAAGGACATGGAATTATGCCTAGATTATGCCAAGTTTGAAGCCGGGTTAATGGCCACAGGAGAAGACCACAGCACCAGATACTACACCCTGAACTATTTGTTGAAAATCTGGCAGGGAGTCTGTCCCATCCAAGTGTACATTGACAAATTCCTCAAACTAAAAACCTGCACCCAACTGGAAGACAAACTGGCAGCCATTATCTTCCAAAAGGGGGTCAACCTAGCAATGAAGGACTTGTTGAAGCACCACCTGCCCACCCTCATCCTAGACAATCTAGTTCCCCTGTGCAAGGGCCTTATCATGAACCAAGAAAATGCCGGGCCCTCCCAGACCCACCAAACCTGAGCACCAACAGAACAGGAATGACACCTGAAGAGCTCCAACGACACTACCACAAAGGACTCTGTTTTCACTGCCATGAGGCGGGCCACTTGACCAGAGCCTGCCCTAAGAAGAACACTTCCCCAATTACACTGGTGCAAATAAACACTTCTTCCCAGTCTTACAAATTCATCCAAGTGACCATAGAACTATTGGGAAACAAGCGCCAGATCAAAGCTTTTATTGATACAGGAGCTGATGAAAGCTTCATTGACGCCGGCCTGGCAAAGAAACTAGGCTTGACAGCCTCAGATAGTAGCCTACAAGTATTCATGGGAAACAGCTCTCTGGACACTGGCTATGAGTGTGAACAAGAACTCCCGTTGAAAATTGGACATAATGTGTACCCATTGTCCCTGATCCTCTTGCCAGGATTACCCCACCCCCTTATACTGGGTGGCTCCTGGTCCAACAGACATGGCCTGATACTGAACTATTGCAAACAAACTGCCCCACTGGGCCAACCTGAATCTTGTGACACCGTCCCCTTTTGTATGAGCCCTGGCCTAACCCCTACCAAAAAACTCTTAACCATAAAGATAGAACCTATTGTTGGGATACTACCTACTCCTCTACAGAAATGAGACCATGTGTTTAGTGAAGAAGAAGCCACAAAGCTACCCAGCCATTCAATCTACAATCACGCCATAGACCTGATACCAGGAACCCAACTTCACCACAGCCCCATCTACAGCTACAACTACTGCAAACAAGTAGCCTTAAAAGAATACCTGGAGTATAAAACAAAAAAGGGTTTCATCATAGTGTTGAAAGCCCCCTGCTTTTCACCTATGCTGTTTGTAGGAAAAAAAGATGGTGGGATGTGTCCATGCGTAAACTACCAGAAATTGAATGACATTACAGTGAAAAACCACTATCTCATCCCCAATGCTGACAACCTCTGTGATGTACTGACTGGATCCCAGGTGTACTCAAAAATTGACCTTAGAGATGTGTTCAATCAAATCCAAATCAAGGACAGAGACAAATACAAAACAGCCTTCAACCCCCAATATGGGTTGTACAAGTACCTAGTTATGCCATCTGGCCTATGCAATGCCCCCAGCACTTTCTGAAGGATGATCAATACCGTCCTAGGGGAATACCTTGACCAGTTTTGTGTCACATACTTGAACAAAATTCTCATCTACAGCAAGTCACACAAAGAGCACCTCCAACACCTGGACCTGATACTGAAAAAACTCTCCCAAGCCAACCTACACGCCAAACTCAAGAAATGTGAATTTTTTTTAGACTGAGGTCAAATTCCTAGGATATGTGGTAAAGACTGGCAGTTTTTCTATGGCACAAGACAAAGTAGAAGCAATAACAGCTTGGCTGATACCCAAATGCAGAAAGGATGTGGGAAGTTTTTTGGGCCTGGCAAATTATTGCAGGGATTTCATCTAAAAATTTCTCATATTACTCTGCCCCTGACCCGCCTTTGCTCTGACAAGGTCACCCTTGCTTGGACTGACAAGTGCACATCAGCACTTGAGGCCCTGAAACTTGTGTTCACCTCTGCACCTGTCCTGGCAATGCCTGACCCATCCAAGCCATCTTTACTGGAAGCTGACGCGTCCAACTTTGCAGTGGGAGGGTTTCTTCTTCAGGAAGGAGTGGATAGTATGCTACATCCTGTAGCATATTACTCCAAGAAGATGCTACCTGCCAAAGGAAACTATCCAATCTACAACAAAGAGGTGCTTACAATAATGAAGACCTTGAAAAATTGGCACCGGTACCTATGTGGTGCTGAATTCCCAGTAAAAGTCCTAACTAACCACAAGAACTTGGTTTACTTCTTTAAACCCAGACAGTTGAACCAGAGACAGGCCAGATGGGCTCTAGAACTGGCTGGCTACACCCTGAAAATTGACTACAAACCCAGAAAGGTCAACATAGTACCTGAAGCACCTAGCAGAAGAGCAGATATGATTCCCACCACAGCTGAGACCAAGGACCACAACACCCACGTACTCCTTGACCCCGCCAGCCTAGGCATCCAACTAATGTACATGAAGATCATGGCCTGTAAGCCTGACATAATTGAGGCACAGAAATTAGACAAGTATTCAGCGGAACTCATTGCCAACTTGACCTCAGACCCAGATAGCTGCCACTACAAGAAGGGATTCTCATTGAAAGGAACTACCCTGCTATTACACAAACAGATCTATGTACCAGAAGGTGAAACAAGGATCAAAGTACTCATAGACTATCACAACTCAGAGATGGCCGGCCACCCTGGCAGACTCAAGACAATCTGAGGAATCAAGAATTATGCTTGGCCCCAACTGGACAAAGACATGGCTGCCTACATCAAAGGCTGTGAGATATGTGGAAAGACCAAATCCCGTAGATCCAAACCTGAAGGCTTGCTAAGACCACTAGACATACAAGCGGGACCCTGGAAGTCTGTTTTGATGGATTATATTGTGTAACTGTTCCCTTCCAATTTGTTCAATGCAATCCTAGTAATGGTAGATAGATTCACTAAAATGTCCTATTTTGTCCCTACCACCACCCACTGCACTGCCGCAGAGACAGCTAGACATTTCCACAACTGCATCCTAACTCAACACAGCACTCCAGGGGTAATCATCACTGATAGAGGACTGCAATTTACCTCCAACTACTGGACTCAGGTGATGAAAGACTTGGGGGTAAAGCGCTGTGTATCAACCTCCTACCACCCACAGACTGACAGCCAGACTGAACAAGTGAACCAAATACTTGAACAATACCTACAATGCTACGCCAACACCAAGCAAGATAACTGGGTTGAGATGCTACCCATGGCACAGTACGCCTACAACAGCAAAGACCATGCATTTACTGGAATGTCCCCTTTCAAAGCCAACTATAGGTTTGTCCCCTCATGAGACCCTAGCATTGGAAACAAGGAAACCAACCTGTCTGGATGCGCCTGAATTGAACAGATCAACAACACCCAAACTATATGCCTAGCAAACTTAAACCAAGCAGTAAAGACATATAAGGCCTTTGCTGATTGAAAAAAGACCCCTGGTAAGCCCCTCCAAGTTGGAGACAAGGTCTATTTGGACTCCTGTAACGTGCCCCTGCATGTGCCTTGCAGAAATTAGCTCACAGAAGAAGCAGGCCACACAAGATCACCAAGCTCATTGGAGAAGTTGCCTTCAAGTTAGACCTAATCCCATGTGGAAGATCCATAATGTGTTCCACTGTGTCTTGCTGTTCAAAAAAGACAGAAACTCCCTTCCCCACCAGAAGATCAAGTCTAGCCCCCGCCAATTCAGAAGGATCACTCAAATGAGTACAAAGTTGAGTACATCCATGGCAACCAAGTCCACTACAAGACCTCCCAGTACTACGTCAAGTGGTTAGACTACCCCACAGAAGAAAGTAACTGGGAACCCTTGAGCAACCTAACCAATGCCAAACAGGCCATCCAACAATACCTTGGGAAGAAGGCCCTGAAAGGGAGACTTTTGGGGGAAGAAGGGGATGATGTCAGGAATGACAATTTGGATGCTTCTAAATCTCAAAATACAGAACCAGAGTCAAACCCTGGACAAAACCCTTTGCAGACCGTCAGACCCATGGGCTGGGAACCCAATAACCTACTACTGATTGATAATGTTGTTGCCAGCCCACCAGGACCTGAACCCTTAGCCATCCCACAGGATTCTGTAAGCAAACTGCCAGTGCAAGATGCCAAGAATTTCCCTGAGGTGCCAACGCCTGACACTGGCAGTTTGCTCAGTGAAATATGCAAGTTTCTCCATGAGAGCTATTTCAAATTCCCCCAAAGTCCCAGGGGAGGCACTGAACCCAAAGAGGCACCCAATACCCAAATAAAAAAAAACAGAAGGATTTGAAGTCTTCTCATCCCAAAGTGGCCAGTGGTAAACCGCCAGTGCCAAGCGCCACACTGCCATCTGAGACCCTTGATGCCAACCTGCCCAAGCCCAGAAAACCTGACCAGGTAGTGAAGCCTGGAAATGTGGTATAAATGCCTGCCAGGCTAAGATCAACCCCCACTGTCATTTTTAAATAAAGGTTATGAGATATATGTTTCCCCAACTATTGCCGTATTTTATTCTTGTCATCTACCAGTTAACTCAAAAATCATCCGACCCCTCTGCCAGTCTGCCAGCTATGTAATGCCTGCCAGGTGCTCCCTTTGGTCCTGTCAATTTCACAGAGAGCCCCCTCAAGCCTGAGTACAAGGACTACACTTCCAAAAACATACTGGCCCAGGACCCCTTGGCCAGAACTACAGAGTTAACCAGATACAACCAAGAAGGCCCTTGGTACGTTACCAAACCCCGCATATTCAGAGATAAATACAACTTCCTTCCTGCCTACCAAATGGACATGGAACTGCCTGTCACCCCCAAACCAATGCCTGCCTCTGCCACCGAGCTCTCACTGGACCATACCAACAAGCTTTTTGGAATTGTATATATCACTCTCACAGGAGTAATAGATACTATTGTACCTGTTGCTGATCTGTGGTTGTGGGTGGGCAAGTCAATGTCCTACCTCATTAATTTAGCACCAATCCTTTGGTGGGCCCTGCCTGCTCAGTTTGTGACCCGCCAGTTCCCAAACGCTAGCAAGCTGGCCAATCAGGGTTGGTTCCCTGACATGCACCTGGGTTTGTTTTAAAAAACAAATATCCAGGTGCAGGAATCACTCCTGCTCTGGCAGTAGCTGCAGGGCCCATTCTGGGCCTCAAAAGCTATGCCCAAGCCTTACTGGGTTTGGCTGGGCCTGGAAAAGCTAAATTTAGCTGCCCAGAACTCCCAAATCAAGCCCATCCTCCATTTGGTAATTTGGGATTCCCAGTTGAAAACCCCTTTTTCAATCAAGTTCTCCATCCTTGGAAATACTTATCAAGTCAGTCCCAAAATGGCAATCAAATTGGAAAAGACCCCATGACCCCTGCAGCTAAACCTTTCAGAACCAATGACCAGTCAGACAAAGATAGACCACCAGCAAGCCAAGCAACTGTTCCTGAAGACCCCAAAAATGATGATGAAGCAGCCAATCAACCAGAATAGTTTGAGATGCCAAGCTTTGCCACCCAAATAGCGCCAGAAGAATGCCCAGAGGTACCTGCATGTGAGTAAGTATATAATTCAGAAGCACCTGAAAAAGTTATGTATTGTCATCCTTACTAAATAAAGTTGTTATGAACCTTTGGTTCACCAATCTGATCCCTTACATATTTTTAATACTCTTCCATCTGCATACACCCAAACGTCAGTACCCACCCACTGGGATAGATAGCCAGACTCCAGTTGACAAAACCAAAGCCTTTGACTACTAATGCCCACCCAACACTCCATTTGGCACTGTGCATTTCACTGAGTATCCACACAACACTGATCACAAACCCTGGACCTTGGAAGATTTTCAGTGGTACATCTGCCCAGACGCTCCCAAGGATCTGTACCAAATTGTCTGTGACAGCAGAGAAATCACTATATACCCTTTGATCTTCAACAGGAAATACAATAACCCTGCTGCCTACCTGGTCCCCATGAAACCACCCCTGACACCCAAACTGATCATCTTAACCCCACCCACTTCTGATGCCACTGGCCAGAGTAGTCAGTTCCTGGGAGTGCTATACCTGGCGCTCACAGGATTGATTGATTCTGCCTTGCCAGCAGCCAGGCCCTGGGCTGTGGCTGGGAAGGCTCTTTTCTACCTGGTAAAGTTAGGTCTCATCATCTGGTGGGCCATGCTGGTACCCACCTCAACTCCTTCCTCGCCTGCAAGAGCATCAGGGCACTCCTGGTATCCTGACACATACTCTTAATCTTCTGTAGTAAACTGCGCCAAAAAGAGTTGCCATGCCTGAGGCCTGGCTTGCCATGGATCTGGAAGTAAAGTTGGCAAGACAGCAAGAAACATAGTGCAGGGCATCATAAAAACTGATAATCCTAACAAAGACATGTTAAGATCCTCTCTGAACTTAAAATTGATATGAATACTTAAACTTTACTGGTATAGCCTTAGCTATACAACTGTCAAGCTTTTCATTGTGAAGCTAGTAGTCAGGTATGGTCTTTTGGAGTGCTGATGCACTTCTGCACGCTTCAAAATACATGACTGTGGCCCATGAGATCATAAACAGGGTTTGAGCTATTTTTTTCAAAATAGCATCAGCTGACTTGAACAGTGTTTTAGAGGCCTGGATAGAATTAGAAATTCCTACTTTAACAGTGACCTGAGGGCAACCGCCAGAATTAACTCATTCCACAAGTCAACTTACTATATGTCAATAATCAGAATTAAAAATACTTCAATGTCAACAGCATTGAAAAGTCAGAATTAAGTTTTAACTCATGCAGACTACTAAATGTTGACACTTTTTCAATAAGCAGAAACCTGATTCCTGAACATTTTACTTAATAAAAATTAAGCTTCAAGATATTTTTTAGGGTAATGTGACAACACAGATTTTAAAAAGTCCATAAAAAATTATACATGACAATTGAAAAGATTCATAAAAAACACTTTTATTTTATTTTACTATGAAATTAGCTATCTTTACTATAATAAATTTTTTCCCACTTATAAAAACAAAAAAAATCCAAAACACAAAAAATACTACATAAAGTTTCATGTATTATAGGAAAATATAATAATCAGAAACAGTAATATAAAGCCTTTTCTATATTGAAAACTATAAAAAACATATAATTTACTAGTAAAATACCAATATAGGCCATGTAATACAGTCTAAAGCATCAAACTATCAATAGAAAATCAATGATTTTATAAAAAAAGTATCATAAATTATTAATGAGTTATTTAGGATAACTATTTATTTAAAAATATTATACTTAATATATAAGAACTATATAAAAAATTAGGCAATACTCAATAAATTTAATTGAAAGCTAGACTTTGATCACCTGGTTGCCATTAAGAACTGTGACAATCTTCTTGATGTATTCCCCAATCTCTGAAAGCTTATACTTGGCCTTGACAACGTCCTTGATCTTCTCTTGATACTGTTTCTCTTTGGTGGTTCTCTTCTTCTTGGATGGGTGGTTCTCAATATTTCTGATGGATGCAACAGTCTTCCCCTGTTAGACTTTGAGGTGCTCATAGAAGGTGTTGTATCTGGGCTTGATTCCAAAGGAGAACTTGATATGCTTATGCCAGCCCTCCAAAGATGAAGTTGTTTTCATCTCATCCTTAAGAACTACCTGGTAGCAGTTCCACTTAGCTTTGGCTCTGGGCTTGCTCCAGCGCTTAGTGACCTTACGTCCAATCCACTGTGGTTCATAATATTCAATGAAAGGGTAGAAGGCACCATCATGTTTCTTGGCATATGGATCCTGGCATAGGAGGTCAAAGGCTTGTCCAGTATTCTCTGGCTTTACAAAGGCTAGTTCTACAAACTACTGAATTAAGAACTTTCAATTTCCTGATGTATCTAGACGGTGGAGCTTGCTGAGCTCAGGTAGACCCTTTAGTTGCCTGTTGACAGCCTGTTGACAATGGAAAAAACACCCCTGGACCTCTCCATCAAAGGTATTTACAAAAGCCTTATACTAGGCAGTTTTATAGTCCATTATTATATTTGAGGGTCCAAGTGCTTTATCTTGAGCTTCTTTTTCTGCAGCAAGGGTGTCTTCATCCTTTTCATCATCATCTGGATTGGTTCTAGTGTTATGGCCAGGGGGACTCTTTCTATTACTGGGTAGGGCTTTGATGCCCTCCTGAAGGATTTTAAAGGCCTTTGTGTAGATCTCTTCTGTTGCCCCAGGAAGCAGAAAGTAGGAAAATGGGAGCACCTTGCCTTCAATAAGGAAATGTACAACCCATAGTTGGTAAAAAAGGCGGGGACATACTGAAAAGGTACTGTCACATAACCAGGTCTCTGAATCCCTCAACTGCTCCAGGTTCTGTTGTGTAGCATAGCATATAATTCTTGCCTCTGCTGTAGGCCCATCATCATGTAAAAGGAATACCTAATCATCATTGAACATCTTTAACTCCTCTGTCAATAATAACTCTCCTTGGACCATGGCAGATTTCTTATGGGGGAATAGATCACAGCGTTTGTCACATATGTACTTCACTAACTGGTCGCGGTCAGGAATGAGCTTCAGGATCTCATTACTTAGGTGTGTGGTGGCCTTAACTGCCCAATCAGAAGCCTTGACGTCTTTGGAGACTGGGATCATTTGGTAGAGGTACCACTTTAGAAGCTTTTCAATAAGATTTATTAGAGCATTGTATGTGTGCTCTCCTTTTTCACTAGTGACTTTATCCCATTCTTCTGTATGAATCCTGGCAGCGCAGCTTCTATCTTTGCATATATAATGCTTGCTTTTTCCTGCTCTCTTCTGATTGTTGCAATTGAAAACATAGCCATCACAGACTAAACTTGCACCTCCTTTGACAGACATTAGAGGGAAAAACTGAGGGAACTTCTTTGGGAGCTTAAACTCTCCTTTGATGTTACATATATTGTGAACCTTTAGGGGATCCCATGGGCCAATTGGTGCTTGATGATATTCAGACAGGTAATCATCAGGATCTTCTTTATTGATACTTGATGAGGAGGATGGAGGTGCAGATTTGTTGGGCGGTAGAGGGGAATTATCTGGAGTTGGATTCTTGCGCTACTTGGACTGGGATGAGATTGATTCCTTGGGGCTTGATTCCTTTGAGCTTGATTTATCTGGGCTTGAATGGGGTTCTGGACTCTTGGGTATCTTCTTTCTTCCTTGATTGTTTTGTGAAACCTCATCTTCTGATTGATACCAGCTTGGAGAAGAGGAGGGGGCAGGGGAGGGCTCTTTGCTTTCAGGGTCTGGGGTCTTCTCCTTTACCTTCTGTTTTTTTTGAGGGCTCTTTGGCTAGTTTTTTGTTGGGTAGGGACTTTGGGCCTTTCCAGAGGCTTTGGGTACTTTCTTGGTTGACTTGAGGCTCTTTTGTGGCTTCTTGGAAGATTTTTCCTACAATAATTAGAGTATAGTTCATAAAGTAAGAATAATCATGTGAAACATGAATAAAATTAAATAATAATCACTTGTTTTATTTTTTATTATGAATTAAATAGTTTATAGAAGTAGGGAAAGTAATTTTAGAGCTAGTTTATTAGTAAAGAATAGAAAAAACCATGTTTAAATAAAAAGTCAACATTCTGGTAGTCACAATAGTCAAAAATATTTAATTTAGTTTGTCAGCATAAAAAACGCTTTAATTTTGACGTCAACATACTGACAGTCAGCATTAAAGTAGAAAAATGCTATGTAAATCACTTATAAAGCTTGGTTAATATTTTCCAGAG
Organism: Entomophthora muscae; assembly: GCA_014839935.2. Classification (NCBI taxonomy): domain Eukaryota; kingdom Fungi; phylum Entomophthoromycota; class Entomophthoromycetes; order Entomophthorales; family Entomophthoraceae; genus Entomophthora; species Entomophthora muscae. The sequence goes on along the minus strand of QTSX02004317.1, from coordinate 52,453 downwards.
TTGGTTTTTTAAGGCCAAAATTGATTATTTTTAAATTTAAAAAATTTAAAGATTTGCATATGTAACTTATGAAAACTAAATAATAGAAATTGTAGAGGGAAGTCTAAAGTACAGCCCTGGGTACCTTGGCCTGAATTACCATACCATTGTATGTGTGCTTTTTGTTAAGCGGCAGTGTTTTACTAATAAACAAGTGAAGGTGTCAACATTCAGGCAGTCAGTGTTCTTTTATAGTAACTCTCCTATTAAATCTCGCTTAAATTGTGTCACTTTGTTTGCTTAGCTGAACCCCTTTGTTGCAATTTAGGCAACGTGTTAATTTGACACAAAGTTGACATTATAATTACATATATAAATTCTAGTTTTAACATATGCGTTTTGGCTTAAGTGGACTTCCAGAAATAAGCTATAGTTTATCCAGTGAGTTTAAAATAATAGTAAATATCTAAATAATACAAAAAATGCTCTGAAAGTTGGCATATGTCTTTGTTCAATGCTTATCTTATTATTCATTTAATAAAAACAGTAGTATAAAATATAAAAATAGTTATTTTTAGAATATTGTATAATTTATTAAGAAACTCATGGATTCTTATTTGGGGTTGACATCCAGATATTACTTGCTGTAGTTGACTTTAATGTAAAAGTACAAAGAAACTTACATTTTCATAGTAAATTATATTAGTTTTTTGGCTTAAAATTAAGCCTTTTTTAAATGGTGTCAACATTATGTCTGTTCCTTTTTAATTTTGCAATTCTGACTTAATAATTCACTATGAAAAATTAGCTTAGTTTTGGAAATGCCCGATTCCGGCAGATAAATACTAAAATAATGTCAACTTACTGAATGTCAACAAATTGTTGACATTCAGTGAGTTGACTTGCGGAATGAGTTAATTCTGGTGGTTGTCGACCTGAGCTACCACCTATTTATTATCAATGATAGGATCTAAACTGGCTATTATTTTAACTAGGTTATGCTGAACTTTCAACCTTCTGTTTTTTATGTTTAGGGTGTTGATCCCTTCAAAAATTTGAACTACTGTGACACCAAGGTTGCTTGCATCCTAGAAAATCAACTTAAGCTGTGTGTATGGCAGCTAAAACTGCCAGGCCATCATCTGATGGCTAAGAAAAAATTTAAAGGGATAAAGATTATTTTCAAAATCCTTGATGGTGATTTTCTCCCAACAAGGGGATACACATGTTACTCTTGAAAGGTTAAAAGTTTAATGGCAGAAACACTTATTTCAAAAGCCATTCAAAAAGCTTCACTTGTATAGTAAAAAAAGAAGAGACAGTTGTTTTAGCAAAGGAGGGATACATTGGGTGCAGGGGTTTTCAGGATGGTTTGTTCTGGCAACCTTTTCTAAAAGTGAGATAACTCTAAAAAGGCAAGCCTTACCATGATAAAGCCAATTGCAAGACAAGTATAATAAACAGGGAAGAAATAATTAGCTAAAACAGAATAAAAAAGCAAAGAAAATATACTTAAACAAGGCTAAGTAAAATAGTTATTTAATGATTTGATATCAAAAGTAGAGAAAGGGTTAGCCTAATTATACCCAAAGCCTGTCTTGTGGATAAAAATGTGGAAAATCTGATGCCAATAACCTATCTTTGGAAAGACTCATAGTTGAAAAATTATCCACAAAAGAAACTGTTGGATTGTCAATCAATGAGTTCTCTTTTCTAGGGAAATTGATTGGTTGAAAGATTGACTAACTGACTCTATAATTGACCCAAAAGATACTAAGCCCTATTCTTCACTCTGACTGGTGACATCCTGAACTAATATAGCCCCTACTAGTTGCACAACTTTTTGACAGAGGATGGGTTTAATAGGCAGTTGAAATGATCTCAGGAACCTACTAGAAGTCAAAACAAGGAAAATCCTCTTCTGGATAGCTCCAGCATTTGTGACTATCCTGTAAAGCCTGGGGGCTATGACCAGAGGTTTAAAGCTCTTGATGGCAGATATGATCCTGACAGTTGAACTTTTAATTATAGAAACTTTAGGCATAAGCCCAATTTCCCAATGCAGATATCACAGTAGTGTGACTGTACGACAGTCACTATTGAGTATTTAGCTGAATAAATGCTCCAAAATATAAAGTTATCTCTGTTTTTCTAATTATTGCATGTAGATAGGTTGGATTGGAAGTCTTAAGGTAAAGATTCCTGAAAACTGGATATCTAGGTTCAATAAAAAGAACAGAAGGCAAGATTGGCCGAGTCAATCTGGGAGGATGGGTGTCTCAAAAACGGCTTAATTAATTGGGAAGATTAATAAATAAATACACGGGAATATAATTAATGAGGATTTAATTATATTGGTTAAATTGTCTTGACTATGTCAAGAAGTTTGGTTAAGGTCAACCATAAGTAAACCCCCAAATTTTGGGTTAAAAGTGCTGCCGCGCCGCCTAATGGATTTGCGAAGCGCCAAGGCGCCGCTATCAAATTTTTCAGGCGCCGCCTGGGAAAGTTCCTGGGCGCCGCAGTGGCGCCTGGTTTGAGTTTTGAAGTGTTTTAATGGGTTTTAAGACAAAAAACCATTAAATGCAAAGATAACTAAATAAAGGCAAGGATACCTAGGAATTCAAGGTTGATCAGCTGGTTCCCAGTTGGAACATTAATAGCTGAGTTTTGGGATGCTTAATCCACAGGGTTTTGGCAACAGGAGCTGAGGAAGCTCCATGCTGAAATAGTACATTGGGATGAATAGAGTCAGGTGACTTCTTCCCATTGTAGGTTGATTCTCATAGGTTAAGAAATATTGGTGATCTTTTAGGTAAAGATCTAGGTTTGATGACTCAAACGTCATAGATCACATGAGATGAATCATAGGTTGATTCAGGAACCAGAGGGGTTTTCAGCCAAATATGCCCTGAATGGTATATAAGTGAAAACAGCTACACTTTAATAAAGATATATTGTCAATTTTGACGCTTTCCCCTCAACTACCTTTTCAATTATTATGTCTTCTTTGTTAAATTTTGAAAGGGCCAAATTTGGAGTACTTCGCGTGGAAACCGCTGCTGCCAGGAAGGAGGTTCCTACAAGTTTGTTGGAGGAAGCTTGGGCAAGCTTGGAGGTCACCAAGACTGTGCCTGGGGAGTCCTTGGTGGAAGTAAAGGCTGCATTCAAAGAGTTATACTCTGAGTACTTTGCAAAAGAAGGGACTCCCGCCCAAGGAAACCAAATTTATGCGCAGGATTCCTGGAACCTGTTAGTAGGATGGGACAAAATCTTACAACAAGTGAAAGCAAAGGCAAATCGTGAAATTGAGGCTTTAAGGGTGAGGGAGGAAAAGAGTGTTGAGATCATGGCCCGTTGGCGGGATGATAACAAAGTGTTGTCCCATAAAATTGCCTCTCTGGAGACAAAGCTCTTCGAAGCTTCGTCAAAGGAAGGTAATGGGAATAAGAGTCAAGGGCAGGATAATGGCGGGATGGACTGGTTAGACCTGGATCCACCACAAGTAGGTAACTTCTTGTTGTCTCATCCAACTTCATTTTGAAGAGACTATCCTTAGAGATGAAAAGTATTTATTTGAAATTTTATTTGGCCAGCTTCCTTATCAGTAGCCATAAAATATTCATACCTGTCATATTAAGGTTCAAATAATTTAATGGATTAGAGCTGCACTGTGATCTTACCTGAAAATACATTATTTAGCAGTGTCAAGCACCCTAAGCCTTGGCTGGAGAGAGATCCATCCCCTGAGAACTAAATGTGGAAAATAAAGGAAAGCGGTTCATAAATCATTCAAATAAGTTTCTAATTCTACTTCCTTGTGATGTTTGCTTTGCTATTTGGATGTTGCTTCCAGCATATCTTGAATCGAGCTGATGTATAATTCAAATCAATGCTGATAAAGTTCAGACATCCTGCGAAAGGTTTGGGTGCCAATTTTTCCTATTAACTTAGAACTCCGAACATAGATACACTTACATGCATCATTACTTTATTGCAACTTTTAGAACAAATTAAATAGTCGATAGTTCGTTTTGATAGAATTTGTGGTATCTTTTTCAATGTTGATTTAATAACGTTGCTTGGATTTCTGGTTTAATGGAACTGAGTAAAAACACAACAGGTTTCTGTACTTTTGAATCCGATGTACAATTACTTTGTCTTGGAAATGAGACTTGATATTTTTTCCTCCGCCGAAACATCTAGTGGGGTGAACCCTTTGCCGTTTTTAGCACTTGGGTCAGCACCCCGGGCAATGAGGCTTTCAACTACCTCGTGGTTCTCCATAAAAGCTGCAAGGTGAAGAGTGGTGTTGTTATCCTACCAGACAAAAAGTTAAGCTTGACTCAATAGTAGAGTGGATTAGTAGATTGTAAGTTCAAACATGTAAGCAAATATTTATATAAAGGCAATCATGTAGATTTTAAAAACCGTTACTCATAAAAAGATAGATTGGTAGCTTACCCCAAAAGTTTGATGGAGATCTAAAAATAATTTAGTTTGGAATAATAGGAACAAATTTAGGTAAAATAGAATGCCTGGTTTAAGCTTTTAAAATGCTCCATCAAATACCAACGATCAAGAGCAGGTGTCCCCCCCAAAATATCTTTTAGTTGCATTATTGTCTGAACAAACCAATTAAAACCTTAGACCCCTGATAAAAACCAAACCCAAACTATATACAATTTGATGACTCACCTTGATCAAATGTAACATCCAAGATATCTCTAGCGATCGAGTCATGCCCCAAGAGCAGAGCCAGATGAAGCCCAGTGAGCTGGCCGAGATATGCCCCCAAAAATTTATAGGCATCCAGCTCATAAGAAGGGTCATATCGGTATTCAGCCCCCCGCTTCTTAACCTGGGTGAGCCCTCGCTGGCTCGCGATCAGATCCCGCACGGTATCGTTATCCCCGGCCGAAATTGCGGCAAAGTACTTCTCAATGACATCAGTACTTAGTTCGGTTGGCGAGATCTAAACGTTCATTAATTTTTAACGAACCCCACTTCGGAACCTGGAAAGATCGATCGAATAAATATATTTAAACCCCTGAAAATCAACCTCAAATGAAACAGATCAACCTCATTAATACTACACTGTATATCTAACTAGGGGTGGTTGATACAACATTACTAGCATACCATTGTGAGGGGGTTGGCACGGCTGAAGCTTTAGGGTTTGACTTGGCATCACCATGGCAACTTGGGATCCCTTAAATCGTCACCACAAAGCGTGCCCGATGCACCATCAGTCCAATTGGCCAAATTCTAAACCGAGCCTATCTCCCATTCACGTCCAACCAGCTGTGAGGATCAGTTTAAACTTAACCCTGATCCCACCAATAATACCCCAAATGCTAAATATAACCATTTATGATGTTGACCCATCCAAGGAGATATATAAAATTGAATTTGATAGCCAATTTAATGTCATAACTGCTTCTCACAATAGTTACAGGCGGAAATAAGGAAGAACATATTGAAGCAAGAAACCATATTTATGTATGAAGAGAAAAGGAGTGATCATGGGTGGGTAAACCCATCTCACACAGAAATTAAGTGTCAAGGCACGAGTCCTTGGGTCTGATCCTGTCAAATGATGCATACTTAATTACTCCCTTTGGGAAGTAAAACAAAAACTCAAAGAAAAGGGGTAATTATCTTAAAGAAATTAGTTAACTTTGGGTTTAAGAAAGGTGATAAATCATACATCTGTGGCTGGAGGGGCTGATTGATCCTGGTGATTTTGAATATGCAAAATGGGATCAATCTTGTTAAGTACCATCAAGGTCATCAATGAGATTGAATGTCAGAGCCCACCCTAGTAAAGCAAGTGCACTACCAATTGCAGACAGGCCCCACAAGTGCAGGTGGCTGCAAAAAGATAGTCAGCCTGATCTCCTGCTGCAGCCTCTCAACAAGAAAGAACTCTGGTCAAATCCATGACCCAAAAGAGATTTGACCCAATTCTCTCAATTATTTGTGAGCTTGAAACCCCACCCTATCAAGCAGAAGGCCCTAAAAAGGCAAGCAGATTATGTTGGCACATCAGGCTAAATTTAGTCAATCTTTACTCACACCAAAATGCTCCCACTATTTCAGGAAAGTTTCACCAATATCTTTCACAAATAGGGGATGAACCCAGTTCTTGTTCCACCCAGCTACCCAAAACTGTCATCTGTCCAACTCTTTATTAGGGTTGGCCCAGCCAAACCTGAAAACCCCAAAATTGAATATAAAACTCTCACTTTCCTTAGTTGACTGTTTGTTGCCATACTCTAATAAAAACAGTATGGATCTTTGGTTCACTCAATTGGTTTCATATTTGCTAATAGCCTTATTTTAATTCAAGATTCACTTCCCAGGGCAAAACTTAGAGAGACTCAACTAGCACTCTGTACCTGCTTTTACTTTCACCAGAATTAGTGTCAGCTACTTTTTTCACATCAAACCCTCACTATCAGAGATCTTATTGGACCAATTCAAAGGCATCTACTCCTGGGTTATCCAAAACAGATAACAGTACATCTCACATCCTGCTTTTGTTAATAATGAGCCAAAACCTGACTGTCTCTTGGCCTTCTTGCCTTTAACTTTTCCTTTCAGCCTACAGGTAGACAGCACCATCAATTTTTATGAGCAGTCACCCCAGTTATCTCCAGGATACTTGAGCTGTTTTTACTTGCCAATCAATAACCTAGTAGAATTCATCTCCTCTCATCTAATCAGATAGACTTTATTAGGCCATGTCTAAAGGAGAGGGAGGCTAAACTAACTAAGATTAGCTCTAATCATGAGAAAGGGTTTACCAGAACGTCACCCAGTGAACCACTGGGATGGGCGCTCAAAGGGGTGTTCACAAGGACAAGGTAGGCAAAACTTGGAGAAGGTAGATGTTAACTTCTATGAGTAATATGCCCAACAACAGCCATAAATCAGACTCAGAAGGGAATAAGGATAAAGGGGCATGCTGAACTACTTAATGATAGGTGATGAGGGTAAAACAAGTAAATTCCCTACTGCTTTAAAAGTACCAGTCCAAATTGGGAAGAGAGGCTGACTAATTTTGCAAAGTTGGTATAGCAGAAGACCAACATGAGAGCAGAAATAAGGAACAGCGTTTTTAAAAGGAAATCGGAGAAATTGGCAATGAAGGGAGCTTGATACAACACAGTCATTGCATTATCAAAGATGCTTAGGCCAACATCAAAAATAAAGTGATTAGGCTATTAACAATTAGGACCAGGAGGTTTAAGTGCTCAAGCATAATTTTAAGGGATCCTTTTTAAAAATAAGGATACAACATCAACATCAAAAAAGGGTTCTTTACTTTCTAAAATAGGAAATATCTCTTCCAATTGTAGGGTGGCAGTTGGACAAGAATCAGGAAAGCACCATGAGTTTAACTCTGTAGACAAGATATGTGACAGGGATAAGGAGAGCCATAAGGTAGCTAAAGACTTTCAGAGAGGTCTGGCAACCATCTGACCCGAGAGGATACTATTAATCAATCAATAGAATAATAGGATAAGATAAGTTTATTGAAGAAATTAATGCTAATAAAACAATTAACTTGGGGTTTAGAAGGGAGTTCTTATACTAAGAAGAGTGTAATTGGGGATAAAGTCTTAATGAGTATGAAACCAGGAGTAGTGCTTCACATGAAGATGCAAGGAAAGCATGATGCAGGTTATTTTTAGATGCATTATGGTACTGAATTTCTTTTCAGATTGTACTGCATCTGCATTGCTGTAGGAAATCAAAGCAATTTCTGACATAATAGAGTTTTTGGAACTTCAATGATTTATTTTCTCAGTGATAATAAGCTATCTAGAAATAGGTTTTTAGTGTGGGAGTTGGGAGAGTTGTAAGGGAATTTGAGTTGGGTGATGTCAGTTTTGCAGCTTCTTTCAGGATACCAAGAGTACTGTGGAGCTCCAGCAGGTGAGGGAGGAGTTAAAGAAGGTACTGGCATGGCCTACCAGATGATGGGACCTAACTTTACAAATAGGAAAGGGCTTTCCCAGCCACAGCCCAAGGCCCAGCTGCTGGCAAGGCAGAATCAATCAATCCTGTGAGCGCCAGGTAAAGCACTCCCAGGAGTTGACTACTCTGGCCAGTGGAATCAGAGGTGGGTGGGGTTGAGATGGTCGGTTTGGGTGTTGGGGGTGGTTCCATGGGGACCAGGTAGGCAGCAGGATTGTTGTACTTCCCATTGAAAATCAAAGGGTAGATAGTGATTGCTTTGTTGTCACAGACAATTTAGTATGGTTCCTGGGGTGTGTTTGGGTGGGTGTACCACTGCAAGTCTTCCAAGGTCCAAGGTTTATGGTCAAGATTTTGGGGATACTCAGTGAAATGCACAGGGCCAGATGATGTGTTGGGTGGACAATATTAGTCAAAGGCTTTGGTTTTGTCAACTGGAGTCTGGCTATTTATCCCAGTGGGTGGGTACTGATGCTTGGGTGTATGCAGATGGAAGAGTATTAAAAATATGTAGGGAAACAGATTGGTGAACCAAAGGTTCATAACAACTTTATTTGGTAAGGATGACAATACAGAAATTTTTCAAGTGCTTCTGACTTATATAATTACTCACATGCAGGTGCCTCTGGGCATTCTTCTGGTGCTATCTGTATGGCAAGGCTTGGCATCTCAGGTTCTGCTGTTTGGTTGGCTGCTTCATGGTCATTTATGGGGTTTTCAGGAACAGTTGTTTGGCTTTTTGGTGGTCCATCTTGGCTTGGCTGGCCATTGGTTCTGGCAGGTTTAGCTTCTGGGGTTATAGGGGTGTTCCCAATTGATCACCATTTTTGGACTGGCTTGACAGGCTTTCCTGAGCCCAAGGAAATTGATTAAAAAAGGGGTTTCCAACTGGGAATCCCAAATTACTTAATGGAGGGTGGGCTTGATCTGGGTTTACTGGGCAGCTAAAAATAGCCTGCCCAGGCCCAGCCAAACCCACCAAGGCTTGGGCATAGCTTTTGGGGCCCAGAACAGGCCCCTCAGCTGCCAACAGGGCAGGAATGATTCCTGCATCTGGATTTGCTTCAAAAAGAAAAAATCCAGGTGCAGGAAAATCTCCCCTGCCTGCTAACCCCATCTGGTGACCAGGAGCAGGTTTGATTCCTGCCTGGGGCCTTGAAGCTGTTACTTTTTTAACAGCTTCTGGTTATTTGACAAGAATATTTTCAGCAGTTGGGGGGCCTGCATTGGAATTCAACTGAATGTTGTCATAATTCTAAAAAAATTGGCAATCAGCAATTGAGCACCAACCTCCTTTGGCAGTAAATAACCCATAACTAATTTATCATAGTTAATAGGCAAGAACAAGGAAAGATCCAGAATTTTGAGGGGCATCTGAGTAACTCCAGCCTTTACTCATTCCTTATCTAAAAAATTTAAAATTTCTAACATTTTCAAGGATTTAAAGCAGTTTGACGCTGATATCTAGTCTTGCAAGGCTGTACTATCCCCTCTATTTGGGGTTCTACTGTAGCAAAGGGGACTTCTATCTCTTATAAGAGATCTTAGAAAGAAGACTCTTCTGGAAGGACACTGCATCCAGCGCTACCTCAGGGGAGAGGAAAACTGGGGACACAACAACAGAGAGAGAATCATCCTTTTTAGATATAAGACTCTTAATCAGAAGCTTTAATTTTGACATTATGCCTCAGGCCCATCCAGAAAGATTATCCAACAAGTATAGAAGTTTGGCTGGGTCATCTTGCACTGAGATAGCAGAAGAAAACATTATGTTCCACAACTTGGGGGAAGTGAACCAGAGCATCAACATAGCTGAAAATATGGTGGGGACTACAAGCTCAACCAAGGAGAACAGCATGATTGAATTCTCGGTAAATTTTGAAGTATCCTGAGAGAGTTGCTACACACAAGCCACGATAAAGCCCAAATTTCTATGTTTGAACAAGGTTTTTGATAAGATATGTGTTGCAAAATCTATAAATTACTCTCTCAGGAAAATAATTCCCTAAGTTTTTCAACTAATATTTAAATTGATGACACTCTTATCAATTTCCCATCTAATATGGGGACCAAACCTCTCAAATCCTAAATGAAACAATTACCTGGATAATTTTGATGACTACCATGATGCACATGGACAGTATGTGACTTTACATGATACTATATAATACTCTAAACTCATATCAATAAAGTATAATTATCTTCTTAATTCTCTCCTTTATTTTGTTTATTATACTTCTCAGAAAGATATACACAGCACTATATCAACCCATATTCTCTCTTTTTGTGACAGAGAATTTCAGAAACCCTGTGGGGTTTCTATTCACCAGTCCTCATTGTGTGTCCTGGGTCATAGCCAGGGACCAGCTGGATGGAGTTATTTTTCCCTAGTAGAGGTAGGTGGCTAGATTGAATTTTATACTGTGAGAGAGGGGGCTAAACTAACTAAGTTTGGCTCCCATCCTGGAGAAAGAATCCACCAGGACACCATCCAGTGCAGAACTGGGATGGCTGCTCAAAGTGGCGTTCACAAGGAGGACACAGTAGATAGACGGGGAAAGTAGGAGTCCAAACCCATCAGGATCATCCCGCTGAGCAACCAGGGGGCGCACTTGGGGGTAGACTCTGGAACAACCTTGTCTCCTCCTGGGGCCATTACAACTGGGGCCTCAGAGAAGAGGGACAATGGGGGAGTTGGGCCTGATGACACTGATGGAGATAGATTGGGGGTCACAAGCTCAACGTCATTGCAGGTGAGGCTTTTTATAACATTCTCACTAGTGGTGAGGATATCTTGAGCTCACCCAGTGAGATCACCAAATATGTGTAGGAATTGATCAGGGTTAGCACCCACATGATGGAATGAATGTGAGATGTGTCCCCAAAAGTCAGGGGTGGTGCACCATATCATCACCAAGGCTGGTGCCAGGATGAACACAACAAACTTGGCAAAAGGCACCAACATTTTTCTTAAATCAAATGCAGAGACCAGAAAGAAGGAATGGTTCTTCTAAATTTTTTGCTTTATCAAAGTCAAAGAAAGCAACCAGAAAGGCACCAAGAACAAGCAAGAAAATCCTAAACAACAAACTGCACTAAAAGAACAGCAGCTGCGGGAAAGGGGACTTCAAAGGTGGAGTTTGAGGCCTTTAAAGCGTATATGAAGTGAAAAATGAATCAAAAGCAAAGGAGAAACAAAAACAGACTTCAATTAGGTAATTATATAAAATGAATCACTAATTTTTAAATTTGAGTGGCTAAATTTCAAAGCAAAAGCAAAAAGCTTTAACGTAGACCCTGACAATGTATAGGAGACTCCGAGAGGACGCAGAGAGGCCCAGGAGCAGAGGGAAAAGGTAAGGAAAGTTAAACTTTCACTAATAATCTTAGAGAATTGAGAGGCCAGAGAGAGGACCAAAAAAGACCAAAAATTCAGAAGAGGAAGTCTAAAACTTTATTTTCTAAAATGAGCAAGCAGGTGACCAAAAGTCCCCTGTCTTGCTTTAAGGAAAGCCATTCTGAATTTTAAAGTCACCTGACCCAAGGGTCAGATCTGATTGATTCCAAGAGAAATTTTGAAGGGAGAATCCAATGGGTTGGGAGGGTTTCCAACAATTTCTGACTATAAATCTGATTGGCAGGCATCAAAGGAGTTTTTCAGGGCAGCATCTAATCCAGTTGGATTGGAATTTGAGGATTCAACAATAGCGCAACCTGATTGTTTGGATTTGATTAAGTTTAAATGTGGACGGGCCCAATCCGAAAAATAATCCAAATTAATCAGAGATTACTCCCATGTGGGGACAGAGTCTGAAGCACCTGTATTTGCCACTTGGGAAGGGTATGCCAACACAAATCTCTCATCAATTGTATAGGCTAAATCCTCAAGAGAATTAAGGGCTTGGCCAGCTTCTGAGAAGATTTTTTTGTGTGGCGTGGGAAGATTGTCCTATCCAGGGCTAAAGGGGGAAGTGAATTTACATATACTTGGCTTGAATTGCTACAAACTCTTCCAATACTTTCCCTATTAATAGGAAGGCATCACCATCATACAATTGTACTTCAGCTGGTGCTAGTCCCTCTGTGGGCCTGTACTAATCCTTCAATGACCTAGTAAACTCATTCCCAATAAATCCCCCTATCTGTCATCTCAAGGTGTCTAGTTAGCCTTTCCCACTCCTCCTGGGAGGTTTTACTAGTGGCAAACCTTCAACAGCTTTGCCATTAGGTATCTTCCTTCCCTTGGCTAGGGTAGAAGATATTGGGAAATTCACTTATAGGGGCTATTTACACTTCTTGGAAATTTGGTCAGGGATCAAAATGGGCTTTTATTTTCTTTCAGAAGGAAGATCCCTTTAGAAACTGTCAAAATAGCAGACTCAACCATCCAGCAAGGTTCCAATTAAGCAGGTTTTTGACCTGCAACCCAAATTGCCAGTGATTTGAAGCCAAACTATGAATTTGACTTGAATTTCAAAATCCAACAAAATGAACAAATGATGATCTTTTATGGTGGATACCTTGATTTGGCGCTTGACTTATCATCAGGATCAAGCCACCCCCTTCACCATCCAGCTGAGTGATCTATCCAATCATGTTCCTGTTATCCATGATTCACAATAACTATATAATACTTATCTCTCAATAAAGAATAGTATCTAGTTTCTAAATAATTTCCCCTTGTAACTCTGATAAAACAGCACAGTTACAACAAAACCTTCTGATATTTGGGCCAGGGGTCTGGAAGAAAATTTATATGTGCCAATACTTGGAGTCCTCCAACAATCTCTTGGACTCCTTGTACTCAGTCTTGGGCTCCTGTATCTTAGTCTAGGAATCCTGCTCCTTTTTTGGGCTCCTGCTCCTTATATTGGGCTCCTGCACCTTTATCTTGGTCTCCAGCTCTCTGTGTAGTCTTAGTGGCCTTTATTATTCACTGTTTCCAATCCCTAAAAAGCCTCAGACTGATCCCCTTTTATAGCTCCTTGTTTCAGTCCCTGTTTTTTCTCATATCTCTGGTCTTCCAAGCTTAAACTATCCAGTTTTTATGATCTATAATATATTAAATCTTTTCAATTACCTAAGTCAATTAAAAACAAGCTTTCCCTGCTTCATTTCCTCATTTTTTAGGCTTAAACCTTTCAGTTAAAGCCCTTAAAACAGTGATAAAACAAGATTCAATCTACAGCCAATCAAACGCCCAGATTGAACTGTTTTACTTAAATGTTTACCCAATTGACTTGCTCTTGACCCTGGTTTGAACCTGGTGCTGTCTCATTCCAGATAAACACCTGCTACATGTTTTGAGCGGTTTTACCGTAATTCCTGTCACATTTCCCCGGGCAAACTTGAGCGCTTTCACCTATGTTTTACTTAAGGGTTTTTTTACCCATAATTTCTTCAATGTTTCTCTACATTTTCCCGCGTTTTCTTCAACATTTCATCAGTTTGAAACCACCTGCCGCTTGCTTCTTGTTCCTCCTAATGATTTTGGCAAAACTCCAGCCTTCACCCTTAGAGTTTCTCCCTTCTGTTTCTTCTGCTCTGGCTCCTTCTTGCTCAATCAATCTCTTGTAAATTAATAGTGTATTTTCTGTGAATCATTTCCTGCTTTCTTCCTTAGCTCTTTTTTACATTTATCTTAATCTTTTATAATATCTTTTTAGCAGTTTACTTAATTCTTTTATCTGCTTATTTCTTTTCATTAATCCTATTCCCAGCAGTCCAAGTTCATTATGCCTTCTCTTTTCTCTACTTCTGCTAATTCTTCTTAGCCAACTTCTAGTCCTTCAACTAGTTCTTCCCCATGATCTTCCAGTCCTTCAGCTATGAACCACCAAGGTTCCATCCTCACTGTGAACCACCTAGATTATATTCCTCACTATGAGCCACCAAGGTTCCATCTGCAGTCCTTGTTACTAATACCTCATACTCAGGCAATAAGTCTACAAGGCTACTAGGGTTTGACTGGGCCCCTGCAAGTGACCTCCACTTGGGCCATTCAACCACAGACAATCCTCATGTCTGTGCAGTTGTCTTTACTCACTCAGGTGGTTAAGTCTGATATTTCAGTTATAAAGTAACCAACTTTATTTCCCAGAGACCTGTTCATTATCAAGTTCTTCAGCTTCTTACCTGAGCAGCTATCCTGAAAATGTCTCTGGGCATATTCATGTCCCCAATGGTGGCTTCAGGACCTCCCCAAAGCCTCCAAGAAAACACAGACAAGGTCACCCTACCAGTCTGTTAGATAAAGTGCTTACTCACAGACCTCCTGTAAGTGCACAAGGGATTGTGGAGCTACCTCAGCTCCTCCTTTCCCTAGAAGTCCTTAGTTACCTGCTAGGTCACATCACTCATACCCCCTAAAAGCCAATGTTACCTGCTAGATAGAAGTATCATCCCTCCCCAGTAGTTCTTTATTACCTACTGGGTTAAGACTTTATCTTCTCCTGGTAACCAATGTTACCTGCTAGATCACATCACTCATACCCCCTAAAAGTCAATGTTACCTGCTAGGTAGAAGTACCATCCCTCCCCAGTAGTTCTTTATTACCTACTGGGTTAAGACTTTATCTTCTCCTAGTAGCCAATTTTACCTACTAGGCAGGCCTTATCTTCCCTAGTAGCCCATGTTACCTACTAGGACTCTACCTGTCCCAAAACCACTATACTTTTCCAACTTTCAGCATAAAGTCTTTATTGTAGCTAAATCAGCCCTCGCCTGCACAACAGCTTTTCATGTGTACTGTCATAGACTCATTCACTAGGAAACATATAACCAAGATAGTGTATGGCTTCAGAGGGATTTGAACCAGTAAACAACATGCCAATGGGAACAAAGACCATTCCCATGTGGAATATATCCCCAAGTAAGTGATATCCCCCAAGAGGGGATTGAATCTGTCAAGGAAGCTGTAGGCTCCAGGGTAGCTGAGTAAGAAGGCTGAAGCCAAGGGGTGGAACAGAGTGTGTGTTGGAGCTTTGATGTTGTCCATAAACATACACTGTTTCTTTGTAACAGGAGGAACTTGGGACAAGGGGGTGATGGTGTACCAGACGCTTGGTATCACACTGTCAGGGATTCAGTCTTGGGCAGCCAGCCTGTTGTTTTCAGGGGTAACTTGGACTGGGTTTTATGTGGGAAATGCCCACCACAAGAGGGGAGCTAACTTTAAAAGGTAGGAGGCCAACTTCCCCACCCAAGACCAGGGGCCAGCAACCAGGATTATAGTGTCAATCATCCCTGTGAGGATGATGTACACAATCCCAAACAGCTTGCCAGAGTGGTTGGCTGGGAGGTCAGGCAAGGAAGCGGGCATAGGTTTTAGGGTCATAGGTGGTTCCATGGACAGGTTGTAAGCAGGGAGATAGTTGAATTTCCCTCTAAATAACTTGGGTGTTGAAAATATCCACGGGCCTTGTCGTTTATATCTAACTGTGGATTGTATGTGGGCCAGAGGATTGATTTTGAGTATCTTTTTCAGGGTGTATTCCTTGTATTCAGACTTAAGAGGGTAGTCAGTAAAGTGGAAGGGTCCAAAGGGTACATCAGGAGGACAAAAAACAGCAGGCAGTGGGGCAGGCAGGCCAGGAGATCTTAAACTGAGTTGGTAGACAGCAAATACAAAATAAGGCAGTAGCTGTATAAACCAAAATAACATAATCTTTATTCAAAATGGCAATAAGTTTGGAGCGCAGGGTCCTTGGGCCTATATAGTACCCCCTCCAAACTTAACATTTTCTATGAGGGGTTCATCACGGCATTGGGAAGGCCAGGGCTGGGGGAACTGGTTGCTTGGGTCCAAAGGCAGCAAAATGGCACTTGGCCTGGGAGTTCATTTATTGGTCAAGAATCTCAATTTGGCTTCCTGATTATCTTGCTTTAGTGTTGAGGTCATGAGACCAGGTTGCGGGCCCATGTCTCTTTCCTGGGCTGGCTCTTGATTGGTTGCTGGTATAGACTTCAAGTTTATGAAGCTAATAGTTGCCAAACCAGTACCTCCATTAGGCGCTGTGATTAATCCTCCATTTGGTGTGATGATTTCTTTGTTTTAGCTCTTTTTACTGCATGGGTCAACATTCTTGGTATCAGCTTGTGGGGGCTCAATCCCAGAAAAACGTGGGCAGGCGGTCCCTTGGTCCACAGGCCTGGCAGCCCAAAGGAATCCAGGGTCAGGGTTTGATTCCTGCTCCTGGGCCTGGGTTTCTAGAGAGGAAGAATTGTCAATCCTGACACACGCGGCACCAAGACTTATCAAGATACTGAGGGGGGGTGGAGGAACTAGAATCTGCTTTAGTTCCTAGAAAAACGCTGGTTGCAAATTCCTGCACCAGGAGTAACCAAACCAACCATTTATACCCAAATGGCTCCCATTGAGAGGACTTGGGTAATACCAAGGCTATTGGAGTAAAAAGTGAAGCAAGAACAAGTAGATGTTATGTTAGTTTAGGAGAGAATTTTTAACTGAATGATAATAAATAATGGTTAAACCATCTTTATATAGCCTCTGAAGAAGATTGCTGTTGAGGAATAAGGGGGAACAATAGGAGTTTGAGAATTTTGAGATGGCTTTTGCCAAGAAAAGAAGTCAAGTTATTTTTAGCTTAATAAAAATCATTAGTGGTTGTTAATTAGCCCCTGATATATCCCCAAGGCTGTTGCCAACCCTGGGGATTATTACCACTAGCCCCACATATTATGGGGCCAGGGCTGGAGCCACTCAAGCCACTGGAAGAGGGAAAGACAGAAAGTATGGAGCCTTGGCTGCCAGGTTTGAGTGCAATGTTATCTAACATTAATTCTCAATTTTGAAATGAAATTTCAGCCTCTGATTGACTGCATAACTTGAAAGTTAATTCTTGGTTTGAATTTGAATTAAATCTAATTTTTTAGGCAGCTGTCAACTTCAAGAGACATCTCAGGTTTGATTCCTGTCCCTCTTAACAGGGTTTGGCGTTGTTGATCAAAGCCATCAAATTCAGGTAATTTGCAGAAAGTACTAAAAACTAATATTTCTTTTTTAGGGGTAAGATTAATATCAGAAGCAGCATTACAGACCAAGCCTGGAGTGCTGAATTCAGAGTTGGCAATTAGCATCAAATTGATGTTTCTGACAGAGAACTTGCCTTACAATAAAAATTTTGGAGCTAGTCAAGAGGATAATAAGAGGCAGAACTTTAGTCTGTTTGATAATAAAAAACTCCTGGTTGAGAAATGAGTAAAGTAGTGCAAATAATCTTGAGATCCAGGATATTGTTTTACTAAAGATTATCATGAAAACAGCCCCTAGATGATAGAGCTGCTTTGATTGCTCATGCATTGCTGTGAAATACGTTTTCCCTAGTTATCACTTGCCAATGATGATTGGGGGCATGATGAATCTCTTTTGGAGTGTATAGATAATTCACTTTTGCTCTTTCCATAGAACAATTATCTCTGAGGATGGCAACCCCAGCCAGCCAGTCCCTGGCTTTGACTCAGGACACACCTTGGTGACCTCCTAGGAGCAGAAGCACCACAGCACTCATCAGTCCTTCTTGGCTCCCTAAAATTCATCCATCAATAAGACAGTTGAGTGCGCAAATTCTACCCTTATCATCATTATGAGAAAACTCACACTCTCTGATGCTGCCAATTGGGACATATTCCTCCCTGCTGCACTTTTTGTGTACTTCCTAAGCAAACACCAGGTGACAGGACAGTCCCCTTTTTCATGCTTTATAGATATAAGGCTACCATCCCCTCAATCTTGGAACCCCTTAAAAAAGAGTTTGATGCTGCAATCAACCCAGAGACCCATGTGAAATATTGATCAACCAAATTATTGACATTTTGGCCTCCACCTACACTTATGCCTATAAAGTCAAATTCCTAGAGTTTTTACCTTCCAATGCTTCCAGAGCCTCCCTCCCCAAGTTCCAGGTAAGCGATCTAGTTCTATATTACAAAAGCCGCACAGGTGAGTGTACACAAATTTGACTCCCTATGAGTTGGGCCCTGTGAAGTCACTTTCAAAAAGAGATTTGAGTATACCTTCAAACTGCTGTCTTCTGAGCGCCCTTTCTCCAGATTCTATTGCCGCAGCATCTACAACTACTCCCTCTCAGGTAATTAATTCCCCAAGCGGCTTGCTAAATGATTTCCTGACTAATAACTAAGTTGATGGCACTACTATCATTCAATTATCTATTATGGGGATCAAACATTTTGAATCCTAGGCAGAACACAACTTGGACAAGCCTTGTGATTTAAGAGAAACAATCACTTGGATAAGCCCTATGACTACCATGACATACATGGACAGTATGTGGATTTCCATGATACTATATATTATCCTATATTCATATCAAATAATGTATCATTCTCTTATTAATTCCCTCCTTTATCTTGTTCTTTATACTTCCCAGAAGTATAGACTTGACAGTGGTAGCACAGGTAGGTTATCCATACCTACACAACTTAAAGGAAAAATTCCTCCCAAGAAAAGAATCCAGCAGATGGCACTCCCCACAGGCCAGAGAGACTATAAAGAAGGACAGGATGTCCCTACAGGTTTTTTTGTCTTCAACAATGTCCTTGTCACTACAAACAGTACAATCTCCTCAACACTCATGGCATCCTGAACCCGCCTCCAACTCCAATCCTGTAGATAGCTTAAATACCCAACATTGTATTCCAGTGCCTACACTCAGCAGAGATTGGAACATTTTCAGGACTACATCAAGAGAACATCAAACTCTGGATCCAAAGCACACAAAGCAAGTTTACACAAGTGGACCACCCCCGCAGACTCTGGGCCAGTGATATTGCCCTCCACGTCACAGGGGCCACCTCATGATTTGTAAGAAAATGGTTTGACCAACATCCTGATCACAGTGAAGAAGGGATATGTTCAAAGCCGCCTTCTGCAAGAAGTTTGACATGAAGGACTCTGATGTTGTGATCATGATAGAACTAAGAACCTTCAAAATGACAGGAACAATCAAGAAGTACATTGCAGCCTACAAAGACCTACATGACCAAGTTCCCAACACTATTAACTTTGACAAAGCCATACCATGATTGCACTTCTACAATGGCCTCCCCACACACATTAGACATCAGTTTGACATTACATGATGCAAGAACCTTCAGGATATGTTCATAGAAGAAAAATGTGCCACACAGAAATATGACAACCTACATGTAATAAGCAAAAAAAGTAAAGCCCCACAGCAAATAAGGACCCTTGACCTAACAAGCAGAACAACCAAGCTAATAATACCCATCCTCAAAACAGGAATCACACTGCTCAAGTTAATCAAATGAGCACTGATAACACCACCAAGGAGGGAAAAGCTCAGAGGAGTGCCTAGCAAGCCAACCTCCCCCACTTTTCAAAACTTGTACAAGGACCAAGACATGGACTCAATTACCATGATCCAAGTACCCTTGAGAAATCCTATACTGTTTGTTGCCCAAACTGGAAATAAACTCCTCATTTATCCTTTCTGCTTTTGCAGATATCAGGGCACAGAACTATTTGACACTGGAGCAGACCAATCCCTTGTTGACAAGAAATTTGCCAACCTCATTAAGCTACCCACAATCCAAAGAAATATCAAGAAAGTTATCATGGCAGCTAATATAAGTACACCAGTCACCAAGGAATCAAAACCTTTCTGTGCCAAAATAGGAGACTTCAGACTATGCTTAGTAGCCCAATCATAGCAATCCCCAAGTATGATGTTATACTTGGTATCAGGAAGCCAGGCATTCTTAGAGGCATTGGTTAACTTAGGATGGAGTACGACCAGGCCAGTGGGTAATGCCCACCATAGGATGGATGATAACTTGATAATATAGGATATGGATTGCCCAAGCAAAGACCAAGGCCTGGAGTTGGGCACCATAGTGTCTACCATTTCTATTGTTTTTATTTGAGGCGCGGCACAGAGTCACAACGGGAAATTCTAACCTTAGGATTAGATTTGTACTAAGTCTTGGTTATAATGGCAGGGAAGGCTATGTGATTAACTTGTGGCCCTGAATGAATAATATCTGCTAGACATGGCTAGAGAGGCGCCAAAGTACGTGGAGACACAAAGACAAAAATGTGAATAGATCTTAAATTTTATTGGGTGTAGAAATTGGGATTATATACTGTGTAGCTTTACCACAAAACAGTACATGAATGGTAGGATCACTTGCCACAAGCATGAGTGAGGCAAGTGAGTTGCACAGAATCAGGAAACCAAACAATTGTTTTCCAATTTGGAGCCAGTCTCATTTCAAAGGGCAAAAGCAAAAAGAGGGATTTGTCCTCAAAATAACCCAACAAAGGCGAAATCAAAACATGGCAAATGGCAAAATCACGACATTGCCCCCCTCTAGATTGGCCTTAGGGGGGTGGTACTTGTGAAGGAACTTGGCATGCACACAAGCAAACAGTTGACCACTGGAGAGGAGTTTTACAGTATATTCTGACACTAGTTTGAAGGTAACTTCCAAGGGCCCAATCCACAACAAGTATAGCTTATGAGCTTGTCCTCCTACTCTATGTTGATAGTAAAGAACGTGGTCACCAATGTTGAACTCAGGCAGGGGAGAGCTCAAAAATCTTGGTCTTATATGTGGACATGTAGGCAGAGGCCTGAATATCAATGATTCAATTGACTAGATCTTTGATATGCTCATCAGGGTTCAGGGCCTTATCAGAGGAGAGTAGGGGGCCCCCAAGAGCAACAGAGTAGTAGCTTCACAACCATACAGCATAGCAAAAGGGGAATACTTGGTGACACAATGTTTGCTAAGGCAATAGGTAAAGAGAACAGCAGGTAAGTATAGCTCCCAGTTGGTGGCATCAGAATAAGTGATTTTCCTCATGATAGAAACCAGAGTTGAGTTTGCGTGCTCAACTGCCCCATTGCTGGAAGGATTATAGGGGGCAGAGAAAGACTGGTGAGATCCCAAGGCTTCAACAACAGAGGTCACTAACTTGGCGTTGAAGTTAGTCCCATTGTCAGACAACAACACTTGAGGGCAACCGTGGCAAAAGAGTACATCTTGCAGCAGGAAGGCGGTGGTTGTCTTGGCAGTGATGTCCTTAGTGGGGCAAGCTTCTAACCACTTTCTAAAAAAAATGACAGCAATTAGGATAAAGCAGCAACCAGAGCAGGAGTGAGGGAGAGGTCCTACAGCGTCAAAACTAATAATGTGAAATGTGTGTTTAGGGGGTACTAGCTTGAACTCATGAGCGGCAGCATTAGGTTGTTGGAGTTGGCAATCATGGCAACTAGCAATAACATCTGGGATCAGCAGGCAAAGATTTTCCCAGAAGTAATTCTTCTGGAGCCAGGCATGAGTCTTGGCAAAGCCTCTGTGTCTTGTCTCTTTATGAGCTTGAAGCACCAACAAAAGGCAAAGACTAGGCCTTACATAGGGCAAGTAGTGGTCTTGTACTTTCTTGAAAATTTGATTGTTGCAAATGAGGGTGTCTTCAGATAACTTAGAAAGGGCAACTCAAACTTTTTCTGTCTTGTTCTCCCATGACAATGAATATCCAATTAGTTCATACAACTTGTCAGCCTCATCAGGGTGTAGGGCAAGGACGGGCATTCTGGACAGTCCATCAGCATTCTGATAATGAATCCCAGGGTGGTGCAGCACAGTGAAGTTGTACCCTTGCAGGCAGAGAGCTCATCTAGTTAGTCGTCCTTCTGGTTCCTTGAGTTGCTGTAGTCATTTGAGCAAAGTGTGGTCAGTAACCACAGTGAAATGAGTGCCATACACGTAATGGCAGAACTTCTTGACAGCATGCAGCACAGCAAGGCACTCCTTCTTGGTCACACTGTAATTTTTCTCATGTTTATTCAGGACAAAAGAGGTATAAGCTATAGGGCAATCCACACCTTCATCATCCTATTGAGCCTAGATAGCCACAATAGCCAGGTCACTAGCATCAGTATATAGGATGAATTCCTTATAGTAGTCAGGATATACTAGGATGGGAGCCTCTTTTGAGTTTTTGTTTGGGGGTCTCAAAGGCTTGTTGTTGGCTGGTGGTCCATTCAAAGGAGACATTATGTAGCAGCTGGATCAAGGATCCGCTAGTGTTAGCAAAATAGGGGATGAACTGTCTATAGTATACCATCATGCCCAGAAAGACTTAGACTTCTTGCAGGTTGTTGGGTGGAAGCATTTTGTCAATGGCCTCAACTTTCTTAGTCATGGGGCAAATTCCTGTCTGAGTTACCTCATGCCCCAAGAACTCAAGGCGTTCCTTGAAGAAGGCACACTTAGATGGCTTTAACTTAAGTCCAGCTTCATGAATCTTTATGAACACTTCCTTAAGATGGGCCAGGTGTTTGGTAAAGGTAGCACTGAAGAAAGTTATATCATCTAGTACGCTAAAGCACACAAGAGCTTCAAATCACAGAGGATGGAGTCCATGGCTTATTGGAAAGTAGCTGGAGCATTTCAGAGCCCTTGCAGCATTTGTGTAGGCTCAAATAATCCTTCAGAAGTGATTAGCACAGCCTTCTGTCTATCCTCAGGGGAGAGATCAACTTTCTAGTAACCAGAGGCTAGATCCATGGCAGAGAAGAACTTGGAGCCCCCAAGGCGGCAGAGAGCATCATCAATGTGTGATAAGGGGTAGGAATCCTTTTTGGTTAAGGAATTCAGTTGTTGGTAGTCCATCACAATACAATGACCTCCATCCTTCTTTTTTAGTATGGGCAAGGGAGAGGCCCATGAACTTTGGGAAGGAGCAAGCAGTCCAGCGTCTAGAAGTTGTTTGAGCTCTTTAGACACCTGAGCATCCTCTACTCAACTGCAGTAGTAGGGTTTAGCACAAAAGGAGGGAGCATCACCAGTATCAATCTGGTGAATGTCGCCTTTGGCTAAATCATAATCAGTGATATCATTAGCAAAGATATCCAAAACCTGATCCAGTAGGTCAAGCACCTCTTTCTGTTAAACCAGAGATAGCTGCGGGAAGTCTTGAGCAGTGAATAATGATAGGACTTGTGGCTCATCCTCAGGTAAGTTAAAATCCTGGAATGTACCAAAGGGATGTATTGATAGGACGTCAGGAGCATTCAATAGCTTGCCATAGCCAACAACCTGCCCTCTAGACACATGTATGGGGAGAGCAGTCAATATGGTGACCAGCAGTTGAACAGGGTCTTTATGAGAGACATCCAAGATTCCTGGACAGAGATAGGGTTTGGTGTGTCCTAGTGAAGGAGGAGAGTACACCTCTAGGAATTTACGCTTGTGTAGCTCATACAATATTTGCAAGTCTAGAATAGCCTGAGATCCAGGAGGAATAGTCACAGCAGAAGTGGCCAAGAGAGGAATCCCTTCAGACGCAGGACAAGCCATGGGTGGACATTTCATGTTTGAAGAGTGGGTGTAATATTTGAGGTTGAAAACCCCAGTGGGATATTCTAAGGCACATGTCTTGAGACGTTTCCCGGGAACTTTAACTGGCTCTTAAAAGATCAAAGGGACCTTGTACCCTAAGATAGAGAGGTAGCCATCCTTTAAGTCAATGATCCCATTGTATTCCCTAAGGAATTGAGTACCAACTAAGAGGTCATAACTCTCATTCTCTAAGATAACAGCAGGCGCGGCCAAGAGTAGCTTGCCAAACCTCATGGGAAGAGCAGAATAATCTCCTATTGCACAAGTCATGGTGTCAGGGATCCACTAATTGGGCAGTATCTCTCCAATAGAATGAAGGAGAGCACTCAAGTTGAATTTGAATAGAGTGGACCCTACTGGAATCCCTATCATTAACATGTGAAGAAAGTGACCAAATAAGCAGAATCTTCCCAGGCAGGGAGTAAAATGATTTAGAAGGTAATAGATACTGGTGTACCCCAAAACCAACCAGGGGGCCTTGGGGTGGATAATAGGAGGAAATTGTGCAGTTTCAATGTATGGGGCATGGTGATGGCATGGTCCAAAATGATACCAAATGGAGTCTTCTGATTTATTGATGTGAGTTGGTTTGGGAGTCTTGAAGTTTACATTGGCTTGCTCATAGCTGAGTAACACACAAAAAGTCCACACAAGGAAGATGAACTTCATGCTGTTGAAGAGGGAACATTTGAATCTACTAATCAAGTTTTTTAAAAGCTGAAAATATATATTTATTGGTTGATAGGAATAAGAAAATTGTTAGAGCAATTTGAAAGGGGAAAGTTTGCCAGTTTAAATAATGAGCTCAAGTGATGAAGGGAACATTGTGGCTACCAGGTGGACCTTCAAGAGTGATTTGAGAAGTATTGCCTTGCAGAACTGCAGCCTGCAATGCAAGAAGAGGCAGGTTGGAATATTGCATTACAGTATTGTACTTCCCTATGGTTGTGGATGGTTTCTGGGGTTGGATGTGATGTACTTCTCTGGCTTGGTTGGTTTGCTGGCTTTGATTAGTCTCTTGGGTCCCTCAATATCTGTTTTGGATGATTTCTGTATTTACTTTTAATTTGATTGGCTGTTATATATTGATTAGAGCCAATTTTACATGCTGAATTGTTGTTCCTGTTGTTGTTATTATTGTTTGAAGCTTTAGAACCAAATTTGTTTAGAATTTATATGTCAGTTTTTGTTTTTACACTTGCTTTTGTTTTTGCATTCAAAATTGAATAAAACACATTCATTTATCAATTTTGAATGTGTTTTTGGGTTGATTGAGTTAATTTTTTGTTTCTGCTCTTGATTTAAAAAATTGCATTTAAAAATGCAGTTTCTGGTTTTTATATTGTACTTAATGTTCCCAATTCTGGTTTCTTTTTTGTATGAGGGATGGAATCCCTTACACATAGATAGCCCAGCTGTGCCATGCAACTGATGATAGTTAAGGTTGGGGGCAAGTTTGAGCTTCTTGACAAGCTTTGAGGAGACAATATTAACAGGAGACCCCGTGTCTAAGACAGCCTTAATTTTCACCTTTTGGATGGATAGTTCCACACAAGTGGTAGTAAAACCAAAGGGAGGGAGGGAGGGCAGCCAGAATGTCATGGGCTTCTGCTAGTTCTTTGTCCCACTTTTTGATCATGCATTTTAGGCCCAGGAACTCCTTATAGACTGTCTGGAGAGGGAGTGAGACAGAGATATTTTTTGAACACAGCGTCAGCAACCTCAGCAGCTTCCTTGGAAGATTTGACAAGCACAGGAGACCTCTTGGCTTGAGTGAGGTAAGGGTGAGATACAATCTCCTTGGCTTCAGGCAGAGGCTTGGCGGTTGTTGTAGCTTTCCCAGAACAAAGCTTATAAGGGACTGCAATAGTTTCAGGGACGGCCAGGACTGAATACCCATAGGCTTCAGGATCTTCTATATCAGAATCATCCATGTCAGAGTCATCAGATATGTTGTGGAATAGCAGCAGAATAGGAGAAGCCTCAGTGTGAGCAGGCTCAGAGTCAGCAATGGAGGGGGTAATTGAAGGAGACTGGGAAGTATTGTCAACCACAAGCGTCTCTACCTCTAGGTTGACAGTTTTTTCACCGCCTGTTCTTTGAGATCAGCTCCCTTAACTTGAGGATTGGTGCAGACTCAGGAATGATGACCTATCTGTCCACAGTTATGGCAACCCTGACATCAAGGGGGATTTTACGAGTTCATGGTAAGGATACGCGGGCCACATGAAGACAAACCAGAGGTAGAGGCGGC
This sequence comes from Entomophthora muscae, assembly GCA_014839935.2. Lineage (NCBI taxonomy): Eukaryota > Fungi > Entomophthoromycota > Entomophthoromycetes > Entomophthorales > Entomophthoraceae > Entomophthora > Entomophthora muscae. Next base: position 26,822 of record QTSX02004317.1, on the reverse strand, counting down.
ACAATTCTCCCACATAACTGCCCCAGAATGGATAAGGTGCATATCCTGCAACAGTGTCTTTATTCTCTTCATAGAAGAAAGCATGGCTTTATGGGCCTTGAAGTGAAGACACAGGAGCTGGTTAATCTTGAGGGCCTGAGCACAAGCCGTGTACGCCTCATGTGCGGTCAACTGGCGGCTTGTGATCAGTTGTTGTCCTTCCATGTAGAATCTATCTGCAAATTTAGCTAGGGTCTCCTTTTGGTTTGAAAGCAATGTGCATGAAAGCATCCTTCTTCACTTCCAAACTAAGGTCACCACCAAATTTGTCAATCAGAAGTTGCTTCATATCTTCCCAGGTCTCAATGGAGGGCAGCTCTGGTACTACTACCTCTTGACAGGCCGGGTGTAGACAGGTTAGACTGTGTTCTTTCTTAACCTCATCTGAGGCTCTTCTAATGGGAGTTTTGTAAATAGTTAGTAAAGCTGCAATAGTTGAAGTTTTGAGGTCAAATACTTGCTTAAAGTTAGGTTTAAAGTGTGCTTCTGGAGTTGGGCCAACATTGTTGCTATTGAGTACATTTATGTGTTGGGAGAATTCTGCTTTGGACTTGGTGGGAGGCTGTCTGGCCCACAGCTGACAAACACTCTCCTCAAGGGTGGTCAAAGTTTTAGCAGTGCAGGTGCCTGTATTATTAGCTAGGATGGTCTACTGCTCAGTAACATCTAGGCGCTGACCCTGTGCTGTTACTACCAAGGACAGTTCAGCTAGCCAGGAAGTAAGAGACAGACCCACCAAAAGTCAAGGGGCAAACCTGTCATTTGCTGAATCAATTAACTCACTCATTTCCTGTACGTCTTTATCAAGCTCAGAGGGGTCTTGTTTCAGATGGTCCATCTCATTAGCTAGAGCTATCAACTCTCTAGCACAATGAATGTAGGGGGCTCCTGAAAATCCAGGGCAGCAACCATCTTCACCAACAACTCCAGTTGGACTAACAACAGACGTTATTGCCTCACGCAAAGTAGCAACCTCTTGTTGTAAGTCAGCAACCTGAGTTTTCAGAGCAAGCACTTAAGGATCAGGCTGAGGGGCTTTAGGAGGGCAATCCTGACTGAAGGTAGATGCTCTTAGCTCTTTAATGGCATCCCAGAGCCTCTGTTCTCTATCTGCTAACTCATCAGATGGAGGAGAAGGCAGGGCATTTAATTTGGAGGTAGATAGTTCATTTACTTGAGTCTGGAGTTTGGCAATGGTAGCGGCGGTAGCAGCCCTTTCTTGATCAAATTCCTTGCCAAGTTTATGGAGGCCCTTTGCAGCATGGACTGCTACTTTCTATAATTGGTCAAAGGAGTAAGCACTAAACTTTTTGAGTTGCTGCACCAGTTGTTCAAAGTTGGTGAGATAGGCGTTTAGAGTGGAATCTACTTGGGCACGCCAGGGCTGTTCCAACTGGTGGAACTCATTAAGACGCTCTCTGACATACTTGGGGATAGACTGACGCATTTGTTCAATGGAGTTGACCAAGAAGGATTGGGAGGTGACAGAGTTGTGCTGATTGATGGATAATAAGGAAAAAAGGGAGTAGATCCACTGCTGATAGGCCGCAAACTGATCCCAGTGATGAGTGACGGCGGCTTGTAGCAATGAAATCTCCTGAACGTGGAGACCTAATACCATTTGATGATGGGCTAAGGCAGGTTGTACAAAGGATGATAAAAAGTGTTCAGCAGAGCCAGCTGCTGAGAGGAGATGCTGAGGAAATTGTGGAGCTGCAATCAATTTGTAGTATTCTGCTTGGCTGAACTGAAGCTGGAGGCAAGGGATGACTCTGTCACAGGCTATCCTAAGGGCTACTGCCATGACCTGTTCCAAGTCAGGGTACCCAAATGGTAGGCCACTAGGCAGGGACCACTCCCAAGGTTTAGCACAGTAACTACAATAGGCAGGTTGGCAATGTCTTTCTCAATAGGAGGACTGGTAATTTAAGGCAAAGTTGGCTCTTGTATGGGAGGAAGCAAAGGTCCTGAAAAAATTGTTGCAAAAGGGATAACCAAGGGGCTTACAGTCCCTGTAGTGAGCACTATTTTTGTTGTGACCTGAGGTGTGGCACAGAGTCACAACAGGAAATCCTAACCTTAGGATTGGATTTTTACTAAGTCTTGGTTAAAATGGCAGGGAAGGCTATATGATTACCTTGCGGCCCTGAATGAATAATATCTGCTATACGTGGCTAGAGAGGCGCCAAAGTACATGGAGACACAAAGACAAAAATGTGAATAGATCTTAAATTTTATTGGGTGTAAAAATTGGGATTATATACTGTGTAGCTTTACCAAAAAACAGTACATGAACAGTAGGATCACTTGCCACAAGCATGAGTGGCGCAAGTGAGTTGCACAGAATCAGGAAACCAAACAATTGTATTTCCCAATTTGGAGCCAGTCTCATTTCAAAGGGCAAAATCAAAAGAGAGGGATTTGTCCTCAAAATAGCCCAACAAAGGCAAAATCAAAACATGGTGAATGGCTGCATTCCTGACACCTGTCAAAGTAATGTAGAGTAATCTAAACAGTTGAGTGGATGTGGTCTTGGTGGCGGTGGGGGGATCCATTGGGTGATTGGGTTAAGGGTTAAGGGCGGAGTCATGGGGACAAAATATGCAGGCATATAATTGTACTTATCTTTGAACAATCTTGGAAGCCTCTTGTACCACTTTCCTTTTTGTCCTATGTATTTGACTCCTCTAGTCCTTGCCAAGGGATCAGCAATGAGGATGGTCTCCAAGCCGTGCTCTGAGTAGGCAGGGTTGGGCAGGTATTTGGTAAAATTCACAGGTCTAAAGGGGGCTCCAAGGGGACAGTATAGTGTCTAAGGAGGGCGTTAGGCTGGTCTCTAGAGGGGGTGGTTGCCTGAAGGTCTACTTGGCTGGAGTTAAGATGGAAGATCACTAAGACTAGATAAGGTAATATTTGTTTGAACCAAAGGTTGATAAAACTTTATTATCAAAAATGACAATGGGTTCATCCCCATACCGCCAGGGTTCTTATATCAGGTGGTTTTTCTTCTTTGCTTTTTGCAGACTTCAGGTTTGGGGACAGTTCACTGGCAGGGTTTGGTCCTTGCTTCTGGTTTTGCAGGCGGCAGATCCTAGTTGTGCTTGCTCTGATGAACAGAAGAGGTGATGCTTTGTTCTGCTGCTACTGTTCACCACATCCCCTTAGAAGTCAAATTATATTACTCATTCTGGACTGGAGTCTGGCATTAGCTGGTGATCTGGAATGACTGGTAGGAGCCTCATTGTAACCTCCTTTAGGCAAGCTACAGCTTCAGCATAGGTCTGGGTCTTTGGTGGCATGTGGTTAATAGCAATCTGATGTCTATTTGGGGAATCATCTTTAAGAATCTGGTGGGTCTTGGAGTAATTTAATAACTTGGGTCTGCAACTTATCAAGTTAGCAGGTTCCTGTCCACTTTGTGTGACTCAAGTAGTCTTTGGAGGGTCAGGGTTCAATTCTGGGGTTTCCAATGTTGATTTTGAGCCTCCAGTCTTGACACTTGGCAGGTTGGAAGGTTTTTGCTCCGGCTGGTTGGGGCAAGAGATCTCTGGGGGTCCAGGGTTTGGACCAATTGGCATTCTGGCTGGCTCTTGTCAACCCTGGTTATAACAAGGCTTTTTCTGAGACCCAGGGTTTGATTCCCAGGCTTTTAATACAAGTATTGAAATTTCATTCATGACACTTGGCCTGGACTGGATGAGAAAGACCAAACCTCATGTTGACTGGGATAGAGCTACCCTCACCATACAGTGAGGCAAGTTGCACCACTATTTTTACCCAATTCATCTTGACACACTCATGAAGGACCATGTATTTGTAAAAATTATGGAAACAGAAGAGGAACAGTATCCTAGCAAAATCAACTGGAACACTTGCATGTATGAGGTTATCCACTTTAAAAGTACAGAAACCACACATGAAAGAGACCCAATTCAAGCACAGCTAGTCATTGAATTCCCTCTGTCTTCCAGGAAGCCTTAACAGGCTTACCACCCAACTGCAGTATACACCACAAGATTGATCTCAAAGGAAGTGTACCAAAAGCACACCCTATTTACCACCTAACTCCCCAATAAGACAACATCCTGAAAGCCTGCCTTGACAAAGCACTTGAAAAAGGGCTCATAAGACCATCTAAATCTTCTTTTGGTGTGGCTGTTTTCTTTGTAGCAAAGAAAGATAGAGGACTCTGCCTGGCCACATACTACAGGGCGCTCAAAAAGATCACAATTAATAACAGGTATCCTCTGCCCCTGATTGATGACCTTTTTGACGCCCTGGGGGTCCCAAGTCTTCACAAAAATTGACTTGACAGCAGGTTATCACCAAATTTGTGTGAAACCAGAGGATATCACCAAAAACAGCCTTCAAAACAAAGTATGGTTCCTTTGAGTATGTGGTCCTTAACTTTGGTATGAAAAACACCCCAAGCACCTTTGTAACCTTTATGAATGAAGTCTTCAAGGAACACATCAGAAAAGGGCAATCATCTACCTAGACTACATAATCATATACAAGCCAACTGTAGAACAACACTGGAAAGACGTCTGTCTGGTCCTCTGCACCCTCAAAGAAAACCAACTTATAGCCAAACCCTCAAAATGAGACCTCTTCTAGTCTAAACTCCCATTCTTAGGACACATTATTAGTAAGGACGGAATAAAACTAGACCCAGAAAGGATATGTACCATAACTGACATTCCAGCGCCGCAAAATAAGATTGAGCTTTGTAAGTTCCTAGGCATGGTAGCCTATGTCAGAAGATTTATCCCTGACTGGGGTGCCTTGACTGCTCCCCTATCCTCAATCACAGGAAATACAACCAAATTTGTATGGACACCACTAAGAGACCAACATTTCTGTTGGCCCCAGAGGTCCCAGGTTTGAATTCTGTTGCTCTTGCTTGCCCTGCCTCTATATTTTTATTATAATTTGACATTACTCACATTGTGGAATTTTCCAGCATGAACCAGGATAGTCACATCCAATTATAGCTAAGAATATTAAATTCCCCCTCAGTATGATGTAATGGTGATTCATTGGACCCTACCTGTAGTTGGATTTCTAACCAGGATCAGCCAAACAATTCAATAAGTGATGTGACAACATTAAATTGACCCTCCTATCCCCCATTTCTTTAAGCTGTAGTTCTTTTCTACTGCTATTCCAAACTTTAAATAAAGTTATTTTTTTAAAAAAGAGACCAACATTTCTGACAACTAAAAGAGTGCATGGTCACTTCCCCTATCCTCCAATATCCACATTGTGAGGGATTATATAAGCTAGAAACTTATTCATCTGATTACGCCATAGGAGGAGTACTCCAAATTCAAACTTAAGAAAAGGACTTCCTCCCTGTAGCATATGAATCAAGGGATTTGTCTGATAGTGAGCAAAGATATCCTATACATGACAAAGAACTGGTAGCTAATGTACACTGCCTCATGAAGTGGAGAGGTTATCTGGAAGGTGCACAAATATTTAAAGTGCTAACTGACCACAAGCCACTGATATTCTTCAAAACACAACAACACTTATCAAGAAGACAATCTGAATGAGTGAGACTTATCCAAAGGTACCCCATGACAATCAAATACAAGCCAGGCAAAGAAATGCTTACCACAGACACCCTATCAAGTCTATACAGTAAACATGTCCTATGCGCTGATGGGGTGCCCAATTGGCCCATGTTAATCATGGGGAATCTCTAAGAGAATTTCCCACATGGAACATCAATGGACATCCAAGAGAAAGTCCTCAAGAATAAACACCTGTTTAAAAACGTATATGGTACGCTACACTGAATACTTTAAAATGGTGATACTTTACCCTACGTCCTGTCAACACAAAAGATTGAAACAATCCTCTAATACCACAGAGATCTGGGACACACCTGTAGCAGAAACTTGCATGAGTATCTCAAGACACACTACTGGTGGCCCAACATGCTAGATGATATCAAGGAGGTAATGGAGCAGTGCAAAGTCTGTGTAAAGTACACCTGCTCCAAGGCATCACCCAAATAAGTAACACCAGTGTCAATCACACAGCCTTTCAAAGTGTGGCCACTGGATATTGTGGGACCAATGCCTGGAAATAACAAAGGCAAAAAGTACATTATAACAGCTATCAACTACGCAATCAGGTGACTGTAGCAAAAGCTACAAAAGAACACAAAGGCAATGATGTGAGATAATTTATTGGAAAAGAAATCATAGCTAAGCTTGAGAAACCTGACCTCCTGATTACAGATGGAGAAACCAAACTTAAAGCCATTAAAGCCAATATCTACCTTGCCAAGAATGGAATAAAACACACCACAGCCAGTCCATATCACCTTCAAGCAAATAGAAGATTATAAAAACTAAACAACTTGCTAGTAGAGGCCCTCAGTAAGTTATCTGCTTGCAATCCAAAAGCCTGGGTCAACATTTACCAGCAGCACTCATGGTGTGAAGAACACAAGTTAACTGTAATATGGGCAAAAGCCTGTATGAACTTGTCTATGGGCATAAGCCTGCCATAATTAGCACTAAAGCAGGATCACATTTACCTCTACCTAAGAAGGTACTAGACAACAGTGACTCTGATGTACAGTGTGCTAGAAAGGACCAAGAAGACATGGAGAAGAAAAGAGTTGAGAGAATAAATACTCCCACTACAACAAGAACGCTTCCAAGTCAAAGACAGGATCTGGGTTGTCAATAATGACATGCACAAGTTGGATCCAAGTTTACAAGGACCAGGCATTGTCATGGAAGTCAAGCCCATCAATACTTAGCTCCTCAAAGGTATTGACGCTCAAAAAGAACTAAAGCACATGCACCATAATTGCCTCTGCCTATGTAAAGCAAGAGAAGCTCAATATAACTCCTGGCTTTCTGTACCCAACACCAAACTGGATCAATACCAAGCCTGTATCCCTGAAACTCTCAAGAAAATTCCCAAGGTTCCACCTTCCAGCACCCCAGGTGGAGATGTTGCAACATCTACAACTACTCCCTCTTGGGTAATCAATTCCCCAAGCAGCTTGCCAAATGATTTCCTGAATAATCATTAAGTTGGTGGTACTACTATCATTTGGCCATCTATTATGGGGATCAAACATTTTGAATCATAAGCAGAACACAACTTGGACAAGCCTTGTGATTTAAGAAGAATAATCACTTGGATAAGCCCCATGACTACCATGACGTACATGGACAGTATGTGGCTTTCTATGATACTATATATTATCCTATATTCATACCAAAATAAAGTATCATTCTCTTCTTAATTTTCCCCTTTATCTTGTTTATTATACTTCCCAGAAGTATAGACTTGTTACAAATGATATTTCAATATTTGTATTTAAAATTCAAGAGTCAAACCCCAACCCTCAGGGGACATCTTGCACCAACCAGGACAGAGAAGAACCTGCCGGACTACCAGCGGCCAAGACTTGAAGTTTGATGTATACATTGAAACCCCCAAAATTAAATACCTGTTCCCCTTTTGGTAGATCAGGTCCCCTAGGATTGCCTGAGACCCACCAACCCATTAAATCATTGACTCAAGTTGTTTATTTACCCTGCAACCTGCTGGCTTAATAACAAGGATTCTCTGAATGGTTGCCAGATTGCTGCCAAACTGGTGCCACTGAAGACCCATACCTATGCAGGGGACGTGGCCTGCCAAAAGAAGGTTGGGAAAAGACCTACTACTAGCCCTGACTAAAAGTTACCAGCTGTTTCTAGTCTCCAGTCCAGAAAGGGTATTGCAATTGGCCGGCTCAGGTGACATATAAAATAGCAGCTGCAAAACAAAGCATTGACACTTCTGTTCCCTAGCGCCAGCCCAATCAAGACCCACTAAACCAGTGCCACTGAGGACCCAGACTTATGCAGAAGTTGTGTCTTGGACAAGACCCACTACTAGCCCTGCCAATAAGCACCAACTTTCAGGGAACCAAGCCTGATCTGCCAGCTTGCTAGTGTTTGGGGACTGGGGGTTGCAGACTGGGTGGGCAGGGCCCACCAAAGGATTGGCGCTAACTTAATGAGGTAGGATATTGACTTTCCCACCCACAACCATGGACCAGCGGCAGGGACAATAGTATCTATTACTCCTGCATGAGAGTAATATATACAATCCCAAAAAGCTTATTGGTATGGTCCAGTGGGAGCTCAGCGGCAGAGGCAGGCATTGGTTTGGGGGTGACAGGTGGTTCCATGTCTAATTGGTAGGCAGGAAGGAAGTTGTATTTATCTCTGAACAGGCAGGGTTTGGTAACGTACCAAAGGCCTTTTCAGTTGTATCTGGTTAATTCTTTAGTTCTGGCCAAGGGATCCCAGGCTAGTATGTTGTTGGTGGTGTAGTTGTTGTGAATACTGCTATTCACCATATTTCAATTTCGCCTTTGGTGGGCCATTTCAAAGATAAATCTCTTGCTTTTGCTTTTGCCTCTCAAAATGAGTTGATGACTGAATCAGGAAATACAATTATTTGGTTTCTTGACTCTGCGCAACTCACTTGCCCCACTAATGCTGGTGGCAAGTGATCCTACCGTCCTGGTAGTGTTTTGTGGTATTCCTAACCACTATATATTCCATTTCACATTCACCAATAAAAATTAAGTTCTATTCACATTTTTATCTTTGTGTCTTCTGTACTTCTGCGCCTCTCTCTAGCCACAACTAGTAGAGATTATTCTTCCAGGGCCGCAAGAAGTACAAATTCAATCCTAAGGTTAGGATTTCCTGTTGTGTGTCTGTGCCACGCCTCAGAACACAACAAAAATGGTGCCCACTACAGGGGCTGTAAGCCCCTTGGTTATCTCTTTTGCATCCACGTTTTCAGGTCCTTTGCCTCCGCCTATACAAGAGTTGACTTTGCCTGAAATTACCAGTCCTCCTATTGAAGAGGATATTGCCAACCAGCCTATTATCCCCACTATACTGAACCTCAGGAATGGTCCCTTCCTAGTTGCTTACCCCATGGGTACCCCTGACTTGGAGCAAGTCATGTTGGTAGCCCTTGGGATAGCCCGTGAAGGAGCCATCCCTTGCCTTCAGTTGCAGTTCAGTAGGGCTGAATACTACAAGTTAATTGTGGCTCCTCAATTTCCACAACATCTCCTCTCAGCGGCTGGCTCTGCTGAGCACTTACTATTGTCCTTTGTGCAGCCTGCCTTGGCCCACCATCAAATGGTGTTGGGGCTCCACGTCCAAGAAATCTTGTCTCTGCAAGCAGTGGTTACTCATCACTGGGACCAGTTTGTGGCCTACCAACAGTGGATTCATTCTCTGTTTTCCTTGGTATCTGACAACCAGCGCAACTCTGTCATCTCCCAGACCTGTTTGGTTAATTCTATCAAACAAATGCGCCAGTTTATCCCCAAATACGTGAGAGAGCGTCTACATGAGTTTCACCAGCTAGAACAACCCTGGAAAACCCAAGTAGATTCCACCCTAAACGCTTACCTCACTGACTTCAAACAACTTGTGCAACAGCTCAATGCATTCAGCATGTATTCCTTTGAGCAACTACAGCAGGTAGCGGACTTTGCTGTTAATGGCCTTAATGAACTCAGTGCGGTGTTTGATCAAGAAAGAGCTGTCACCGCTACTTCTATAGCCAAACTCCAGAGTCAGGTGAATGAATTAGCTACGCCCAAGCCAGATGTTCTGCCCTCTCCCCCTTCTGAAGACTTGGCAGATTGAGAGCAAAGAATATGGGACGCTATTCACAAGCTACATACAACTACTTGCAGTCAAGGACGTCCTGCTGTTGCTCCTCAACCTGACCCCCAGGTACTTGAATTAACTTCTCAGGTTGCAGAGCTGCAGCAAGAACTTGCTGCCTTACGCAAAATGATGGCAACTGCTGCTAATCCAGTTGGGGTTGTCAATGAAGATGGTTGCTACCCTGGCTTACCAGGAGCTCCTTGAATCCAAGGCGCTAGGGAACTAATTGCCCTAGCTAACAAGGTGGATCAATTGAAGTGGTACCATACTGAGCTGGATAGAGACGTACAAGAGATGAATGATGTGATTGACTCTGTGAATGATAGGTTTGCCCCTTGCCTCTCAGTAGGGCCATCCCTTACTTCCCAACTGGCTGAACTCTCCACAATAGTGACCACCCAAGGTCAATTCTTGGATACTACTGCACAACAGTCCACTCAAGCTTTTGATACAGGTGCCCGCGCTGTTGAGACCCTGACTACCCTTGAAGAGAGTGTTTGGCAGCTATGGGCTAGACAGCCCCCCTCTGAATCCAAAGCAGAGTTTTCCCCGTGTATAAATGTACTTGATAGCAACAATGGTGGCCCAACTCCCAAAGCAGACTTCAAGCCTACCTTTAAGCAAGTCTTTAACCCCAAGACCTCATATATTGCAGCTTTCCTAACTAGATACGAAACTGCCATGAGACAAGCTTCAGACAAAGTTAAGAAAGAACATATTCTGACCTGTCTACATCCAACTTTCCAGGAGGTGGTGGTGCCTGAGCTACCCACCATTGAGACGTGGGAAGATATGAAGCAGCTTCTGATTGACAAGTTTGGTGGTGACCTTAGCCTGGAAGTAAAGAAGGACGCCTTCATGCATATTGCTTTCAAGCCTAAAGAGACGCTAGCTGAGTTTGCAGATAGATTCTACATGGAAGGACAGCAACTGATCATGAGCAGACAGTTGACAGCCCATGAAGCCTACATGGCTTGAGCTCAAGCCCTCAAGGTTAACCAACTTCTGTGCCTTCACTTCAAAGCCCATAAGGCTATGCTTTCCTCCATGAAGAGCATAAAGATGTTGTTGTAGGATATGCACCTTACCCACTCTGGAGCAGTTGTTAGGGAAGATTGAGCTACCTCTAACTCTGGTTCATCTTCCTGTGGTCCTTGCATTCTTACCATGAACTCAAAAAATCCTCCTTGATGCCAAGGTTGCCACAACTGTGGTCAGATAGGTCATCATTCTCAAGTCTGCACCAACCTGCGGGTTGAAGGAGCTGATCCAAAAGAGCAGGCGGGAAAAGAGCAGTCAACCTAGAGGCAGAGACGCCCTTGGTTGACAATTCTTCCCAGTCTCTTTCAATCCCTCCCTCTATAACTGACTCTAGGCCTGCTGATAATGAGGCTCCTCTCATCCTCCTCTTGTTCCACAATATCTCTGACAACTCTGACCTGGATGACTCTGATACTGACAACGCCAACACATATGGGTACTCTGTCCTGGCTGTTCCCAAAACCATTACAGTCCCGTATAAGTTGCGCTCAGGAAAGACTATAACTACCGCTAAGCCCTTGCCTGAAGCCAAAGAAATTGTCTTGCGCCCCTACCTCACTCAGGCTAAGAGGTCTCCTGTGCTGGTGGAGTTGTCAGAAGAAGCTGCCAAGGTTGCTGACGCTGTCTTCAAGAATGTATCTGTTTTGCTCCCTCTCCAGACTGTTTATAAGGAGTTCCCAGGGTTAAGATGCATGATCAAGAAGTGGGATAAGGAACTAGCAGAGGCTCAAGACATCTTGGCTGTCCTTCCACCCTTTGGTTGCACTACCACCTGAGTAGAGATATCCATTCAAAAGATGAAGATCAAGGCCGTTCTAGACACTGGCTTGCCAGTCAACATTGTCTCCTCCAAGCTTGTGAAGAAACTCAAACTTTCCCCTGACCTCAATTATCACCAGTCATATGGCACAGCTGGACTGTCTATGACCTGCGCCATAGGGGCATACTCTGCTCTACCCATGCGGTTTGGCAAGCTTCTTCTAGCTGCGCCAGCAGTTGTCTTGGAAAATGAGAGTTATGATCTCTTAGTTGGCACCCAGTTCCTTAGGGAATATAATGGGATAATTAACTTAAAAGATGGATACCTCTCTATTCTGGGATATGAAGTCCCTCTGATCTTTGAAGAGCCGGTTAAAGTTCCTGGGAAACGGCTCAAGACATGTGCCTTGGAGTATCCCACTGGGGTTTTCAACCTCAAATATTGCACCCACTCCTCAAACATGAAATGTTCACCCATGGCTTGTCCTGCGTCTGAAGGGATCCCTCTCTTAGCCACGTCTGCTGTCATCATCCCTCCTGGCTCCCAGGCCATCCTGGACTCCCAGATATCATATAAGCTACCTGAACAAACCTTCTTGGAGTTGTACTCTCCCCCCTTGTTAGGAAGCAAAAAACCCTATCTCTGTCCAGGGATCCTAGACGTCTCCCATAAAAACCCTGTTCAGTTGTTGGTAGCCAACCTGACTACACTCCCCATGACTGTGTCTAGGGGTCAGGTTGTCAGATATGGTAGGTTGTTGAGCGCTCCTGATGTCCTGTCTCTTCATCCCTTTGGCATGTTTCAAGATTTTAACCTACCTGAGGATGAGCCCCAAGTCCTATCCTTGTTCACTGTGCAAGACTTTCCACAATTTTCCCCAGTTCAACAGAAAGAGGTGCTAGACTTACTAGACTAATTTTCTAACATCTTTGCTAAGAACAGTACCAACTATGGGTTAGCCAAAGGCGTTATCCATCAGATAGACACTGGCAATGCTCCTTCCTTCCATGCTAAACCCTATTGCTGCAGTTGTGTAGAGGACGCCCAGGTATCTAAAGAGCTCAAACAACTGTTAGACGTTGGACTGCTGGCATCTTCCCAAAGTCTTTGGGCATCCCTGCTACTCATCTTGAAGAAGAAGGATGGGGTTCATTGTATTGTGATGGACTATTGCCAATTGAACTCTTTGACCAAGAAGGACTCGTACCCTTTGCCGTGTATTGATGATACCCTCTGACGTCTTGGAGGCTCTAAGTTCTTCTCTGCAATGGATCTGGCATCTGGATACTGGCAAGTTAACCTATTTCCTGAGGATTGCCAAAAAGCCGCGCTCATTACATCTGAAGGGCTGTTTGAGCCTACTTGCATGCCACAGGGACTCTGCAACACCCCGGCCACCTTCCAAAGGGCCATGGACTCCATCCTCCGTGGCTTGAAGTTGTCATGCGTCCTAGTGTACTTGGATGACATAACAGTTTTCAGCGCTACTTTCACCAATCACCTGGCTCATCTCAAGGAGGTGTTCATAAAGATTTGAGAAGCTGGCCTTAAGCTAAAACCTTCCAAGTGCGCCTTCTTCAAAGAACGTCTTGAATTCTTGGGCCATGAAGTAACCCAGACTGAGATTTGCCCAATGACTAAAAAGGTTGAAGCCATTGACAAAATGCTTCCGCCCACCAATCTGCAAGAGGTACAAGCCTTCCTAGGGATGATGGGCTACTATAGGCAATTTATCCCTGACTTTGCCAATACTAGTGAACCTCTAGTCCAGCTGCTACGTAATGTCCCTTTCAAGTGGACTGCCAGTCAGCAGCAAGCCTTTGGAACCCTTAAGCAAAAACTCAAAGAGGCACAAATCCTAGTGTATCCTGACTAGGATAAGGAATTCATCCTGTAAACTGACGCTAGCAATCTAGCTATTGGAGCCATTCTGGCGCAACTGGACAACAAGGGTGTAGATCATCCTGTGGCTTACACTTCCCGCGTGCTAAAAAAACATGAGAAGAACTATAGTGTCACAGAGAAGGAGTGTCTTGCTGTGTTGCATGCAGTCAAGCAGTTTTGTCACTACGTATATGGTACCCACTTCACAGTTGTCACTGATCACGCTTTGCTTAAGTGGTTACAACAGCTGAAGGAGCCTGAAGGGCGCCTAGCTAGATGGGCCCTACGTCTTCAAGGCTACAACTTCACTGTGCTCTGTTGCCCTGGGATTCAACACCAGAACGCTGATGGGCTCTCCAGAATGCCCATTCTTGCTTTACATCCTGCAGAGGCCAACCGGTTATAAAAACTAATTGGGTACCCTTCTTCTTGGGAAAGTGAGACAGAAGAGGTACAACTGGCCTTGTCCAAGCTATCTGAAGATACCCTCATACGTGACAATCAGCTTTTCAAGAAAGTACAAGACCAGTATCTGCCTTATGTATGACCCAGTCTTTGCCTCTTGTTGGTGTCACAATCTCATAAAAAAACTGGGCATGGAGGCATTGCCAAGACCTTTGACTGGCTTCAGAAAAACTACTTCTGGGAGAACCTTTGCCTGCTGATCCCAGACGTCATAGCTAGCTTCCACAACTGCCAGCTGCAGAGGCCTTGAGCTGCTGCCCACGAGTTCAAATTAGTTCCCCCGCAACATGCTTTTCATACTATCAGTATTGACGCAGTAGGTCCTCTCCCCCGCTCACGTTCTTGGTGTTGCTTTATTCTGATTGCTGTCAATCACTTCAGAAAGTGGGTAGAGGCACGCCCTATGAAAGACTTCACAGCTAAGACAACTGCTGCCTTCCTGTTACAGGATGTTTTTTACCGCCATGGCTGTCCTCAAGTGCTGCTCTCAGATAATGGGACTAACTTCAATGCCAAACTTGTAACCTCTGTTATCAAATCTTTGGGATCTCACCAATCCTTCTCTGCCCCCTACAATCCTTCTACCAATGGGGCAATTGAGTGTGCAAATTCAACACTGGTCTCTATCATGAGGAAGCTCACCTACTCTGACGCTGCCAACTGGGACTTATACTTACCTGCCGCTCTCTTCACCTACCACCTTAGCAAACATTGTGTCACTGGGTACTCCCCTTTTGCTATGCTGTATGGACAAGAGGCTACTACCCCATTGCTCTTGGGGCCCCCCTGCTTACCTCTGATAAGGCCATGAATCCTGATGACCATATTAAGGATCTAGTCAACTGCATAATTGATATACAGGCCACTGCCTACACTTCTGAATATAAGACTAAGATGCTTGAGCTCTCTCCCAATAATGCTGGACGCTCCCCCCTGCCTGAGTTTGATGTTGGTGACCATGTAATTTAATACCAACACAGAGTAGGTGGTTGTGCAAATAAGTTAGACTCTCTGTGGATTGGCCCTTTAGAAGTGACTTTTAAACATGGGTCCAAATACACTGTAAAGCTCCTCTCCAGTGGTTGCCCTTTTGCTTGCGTACACGTCAAGTTCCTCTGCAAGTATCACCCCCCAAAAGCCAATCTAGAGGGGGGCAATGTTGTGAATAACGGCATTCATCATATTTTGATTTCGCCTTTGGTGGGACATTTCAAAGACAAATCTCTCGCTTTCGCTTTTGACTCTCAAAATGAGTTGATGACTGAATCAGGAAATACAATTGTTTGGTTTCTTGACTCTGTGCAACTCACTTGCCCCACTAATGCTGGTGGCAAGTGATCCTACCGTCCTGGTAGTGTTTTGTGGTATTCCTAACCACTATATATTCCATTTCACATTCACCAATAAAAATTAAGTTCTATTCACATTTTTATCTTTGTGTCTTCTGTACTTCTGTGCCTCTCTCTAGCCACAACTAGTAGAGATTATTCTTCCAGGGCTGCAGGTATGAATCCAATCCTAAGGTTAGGATTTCCCGTTGTGTGTCTGTGCCACGCCTCAGAACACAGCAGTAGTCCTTGTACTCAGGCTTTAAGGGGTACTCTGTGAAATGAACAGGACCAAAGGGAACACCTGGCGGGCGGTATGTGGCTGGCAAAGGGTCCAAGAATCTTTGAGTTAAATGGCAGATGACAAGAATAAATAAGGCAATAATTGGGGAAACCAATATCTCATAACCTTTATTTAAAAATGACAATGGGGATTGATCTTGGCCTGGCAGGTATTTATACCACACTGCCAGGCTTCATTTCCTGGTTGGGTTTTCTGGGCTTGGGTGGTTTGTCATCGGGGGTCTTAGATGGCAGTGTGGCGCTTGGCAGTTTACCACTGGCTGCTTTAGGATGAGAATACTTCAAATCCTTCTGTTTGTCAATTTGGGTATTGGGTGCCTCTTCAGGTTCAGTGCCTCTTATTGGGCTTTGAGGGAGTTTGGAATAACTCCCATTAAGAAACTTGTGCATTTCACCAAGCAAACTGCCGGTGTCAGGGATCCAGTCTCGGGCAGCCAGCCAGTCGTTTTCAGGGGTAACTTGGGCCAGTGTTTTAGCAGGCAGGGCCCACCACAAGAGAGGAGCTAACTTAAAAAGGTAGGAAGCCGACTGACCCATCCAAGACCACAGACTGGCAGCTGGTATGATGGTGTCAATCACCCCTGTGAGAGTGATGTACACAATTCCAAAGAACTTGCCAGTATAATCAGTTGGGAGGTCAGGCAAGGAAGCAGGCATAGGTTTGGGTATCACGGGTGGTTTCATATGGATATTGTATGCAGGAAGGTAGTTGAATTTTCCTCTAAATAATTTTGGTGTTGAAAATATCCACAGGCCTTGACGGTTGTATCTAACAGCAGATTGTATGTGGGCCAAAGGATTAAGTTCAAATATCTTTTCTGGGGTATAGTCCTTGTATTTGTAATTCAGGGGGTAATCAGTGAAGTGAACGGGCCCAAAGGGTGCACCAGGAGGACAGAAAACGGCGGGCAGAGGGGCAAGAGGGGCAAGAGGGCCAGAGGATCTTGAACTGAATTTTTAGATGGCAAATACAAAATAAGGCAGTAGCTGTATAAGCCAAAATAACATAACCTTTATTCAAAAATAGCAATGAGTTTGGAGCTCGGGGCCCTTTGGTCTATATAGCACCCCACCTCCAAACTTAATATTTTCCATAGGGGGGTTCATCAGGGAATTGGGAAAGGTAGGCCCGGGGAAACTGGGTGTGTCAGGAATGCCTTTGCCTTAATTCCTGACAACAACAACAAAGTCTTTGTTAATCCTGGGTTTTAAATTCCTCTTCCTAAGTTGGTCTTTTCCTCAACTCCTAAAAAGGAATTATTAGTATGTAATAACTGTTCTAAATTACCTTTTTCTGTCCTGGAATTAAGTCTGGAGGTCTCCTGTGTCAACACGGGGATTGAACCCGCGTCCTCTCGGTTGCCTATGGATCACCTAGATAATATTAGTATTTCAAAATCAAATTTACCTTTCTTGAAGCGCAAAATGACTGCCTGTAGCCAATCAGAAGTTGTGACAGGTCCTGGGACTTTTAAATTTGATTTCAATTTGAACAACAATAACGTTAAGTTATTAGAAAGCTCTGTACTTGATTTAAATCAAGTAAAACCAATCTCAATCACTTCTGCTCATGCATCTGCTTCTAGATGCCTCCCCCTAACTGTTGGTTCTCCAACAGCTGGGGTAAGTAACACCCAGCTGTTTGAAGAAGCCTCAGCTGGGGTTAGATAATTTAAATCTTTTTGAAGATCTAAATCAAAGCTCCCCCTGCCAAGTTCTTCCCCAACTTACCCCCAAATTCCCCTGATTATTTGAAAATTGGACACCAATGACAGCCTATATAAGGCTCCAGCTTTCAGTGTTATTACCTGTTCAGTTAATAAAAGTCAATTTGCCAACCTAGTTGATTTTCCTTTTGCCTGCTATCAAATCCTGAAATCAAACACCATGATGCTACCCAAGTCATCCCAATGGGGACCATTTGGGTATAAATGGTTGGTTTGGTTGCTCCTTGTACAGTCCCTTACTGCAAGCCTATCTTTTGGAACCAGAGCAGATTCTGGTTTGCCCCCTCCCAATTACTTGGACAAGTTGTGGCGCTGAGTGGTACCAGGCGTATGGTACACCACCACCCCACTGTCACCAAATCCCCCAATCAGAGAGGAGCCACAGGTCATGGGGACCAGTCCACCCAGTCCTTTCTTGTTTCATCCCATAGCTTCTGTTTTCCTCCTAAGTTATCTTGGAGCTTACTTCCTTTGGGGAAGATTTAATCCCCTTTTAGGTCAATATTGCCTTATTGGAGAATTGTTCCATATGGGGATGGTCTCCCTTCCAATTGGTTCTCTAATCACCAGGTTGAACCCATCTGCGGTCATACACCTTTTGGGTGGTATGCTTCCAAGCGGATGGGTTCCTGACAGGGTGCTTGGGTCCAAAGGCAGCAAAATGGCACTTGGCCCGGTAGTTCTTTCATTGGTCAAGAATCTCAATTTGGCTACCTGATTATCTTGCTTTAGAGTTGTGGTCATGGGATCGGGCTGCAGGCCCGTGCCTCTTTCCTGGGATGGCTCTTGATTGGCCACTGGTGTAGACTTCAAGTTCATGAAGCTAATAGTTGCCGCTTCAGTGCCTCCATTAGGTGCTGTGATTAGTCTTCTATTTGGTGCAATAATTTCCTTGGTTTGGCCTGTTTCATTGCATGAGCCAACATCCTCAGTATCAGCTTGCAGGGGGTTGGTTCCCAAAAAACGCAGGCGGGCAGTCCTGCGGTCCACAGGCCCGGCGGCCCAGGGGGATCCAAGGTCGGGGTTCGATTTCCGCTCCCGGGCCTGAGTTTTCAGAGAGGAAGAATTGTCAATCCCGACAAGTATACCAACTGCCCTGCTTACCCTGTACCAATGGCTTTGCTGCTCACCCCAAAGCTTGACCACCCACAAGCTTTGTTGATGCTAGGAAAATTGCACCCACCCAGCTTCCTGGGGTGATGTACATCACTCCAAAAGGCTAGGTAGACTGTATGGTCCCTGCTCCCAGCCCAGCAAGGGCCAGGCTCCCTTCTGTGTCATCAGGTTAGCTGTGATTCTGATGTGAGCTTCTGGCCCAGCAGCCCAACTGTTCCAGCATTGGCAGACCCCTGTACAGCATGTGGGTTCCTGACAGGCAGGGTGGGGTAGATAGGCAGCAGATCTGGTCCAAGAAGCTTCCAGCTGCCGCCCAGCCTCCCTGGCCAGGGGCAGCTGTAACCCCTGTGGGAGTCTTCAAGGGACAAGTATGGTCGGGCCATGTGGACATGGGCCGGCTCAAGTGGCAACCGTTGGCAAACCTAGGGAGCACATCTACCGTGGCAGAGTGTGGCCAGCTACTCCTCTGGCCAGTCAGTTAAGGTTGGGGAGGGAGGGGTGAGGTACTTGAATTTAGACTGAGCCAGGATCCTTAAGCCAGCCCAAGTAGTTAGGAGCCTGGGGAAGGTTAGATCTAGCAGATCAAGGGGTGGGGGTAGGTTGGTTGGGATGGCAATATACTTTTGATACGGCAAGTGCCATGCCGCTGTAATGGTCTTAAGCACCCTAGATGGCTGGTCTAACTGGACGATAAAGCTAAGTTTGGTATAGGGTTGTGAATATACAGAAAACGTATTGCCCTGGTCTGCTGTACTGTATGAAGATGTGACAGCTTTAGGTCAGAGTGAAGGGCTGGTATGACCTAAGCTAGCCGGCAGAGCTTGCTTTGACTGTGCAGCTGCAGATGGAAGATGGATAACGGAACAGTTCAGGGGCTTGGCTCAAGTGCCTCCAACTAAAGCAGCTGCTGAATCAGGCACCAGTACAATAGCTGTGCTGTATTAGCAGAGTTACTAGGGGATGTTTAGAGACTAGATAAAGCCTTTATTGGGTTATGAGAGATTATAGAGTTTAAGAGAAGCCTTTAGGGGGAACAAGATCCCTGCTGACCGATTGTTTGGATAAGCAGGGAGCGGCTTGATCCTGTTAATGGCTTCAGCGCTGGATTGAGTATGCCCCTGGTGTTTGGATCAAGGTTGATTTGGGTTTCCCTATTTGACGAATTGGGCTGGCTTCTACTTTTGGCTACAGGCGCCAGGATAGTCAATTTAAGGGCCAAAGGGTTGTTTGGGCAAAGCCTTGCTGGAGTTGACCCTGCAGTTTTAACAGCAGCATATCATTAGAGTGACATGTACACCTTTGAATATGCTTTCAAACATCACCCTGGACGGTGCTTTAAACAGCGGTTTGCCTGGGAAACCTTCTCTCTATTTTTGAAGCTTGGGGTTAGGGTTAGGGGTTTATATGGCAGAATGGGGAGCACATTATCGAGAATAGACGATGTATCTGGCTACTTATAGGTCCATCGATCCTTACAGTGGTTGTTTTTGGTTATGTCACGTAACCTCAAGAGCAAGTCTTAACGAGTATGTATGGGCTGACAGAATGTTCCGCTCGTGGCTAAGGATGGAGTCGCTTTTAGGCTGAGAGAAAGGAAATTCCACGAGGCTTGAGAAGGGCAGCTCGGTAACAAAAGTTCTGGGGTTAAGGGAAAGGTTGATGCACATTTTAAAATGGTTTGAGGTGATTAAGAAAGTGATACGAGCTAGAATATAAAATGTTAAGGTAAGCAGTGTGTTATTATATATTAGGACAATCCGGGTGAGTCGAAAAATACAAGTTCTATACTGCAGGCACTCTTGACTCACTAAGACTACTACTACATTGAGGAGGGAGTCTTCACCAGAAAAAGCGGGTGGAAAAATAAAGAAAGTTGAAGAGGTGAGTGGATGGGATTATGAAATCATTGGGGCCCGGGAGAGGGAGGGCAATGCCTTGGTCGAATAGTTCAGGTGGTTCGAAATACGGGAGGGAAGACGAGGGAAGTGCCCAGCGGCCAAAAAGCCCCACGGTGTCGATATGTGGCTTTAAGAAGGCCTTGAATCGGAACTCGTTGCGAGGGGAGCCATCGTCATTCTTGGGGTCGATCTCGCTGAATTGGAACGCGGAGGGATCTTCGTTGAACGCTTTGGTTTGCTGGGCCAAGAGCATTTGTACGACTACTTTGAGCGCTGAAGGGAGGATTAGCCCGTCTATTTTGAGTTCAAATGTGGGAGAATCTTTGGCATTGGGTTCGATGAAGTGTGGGTCGGTTGCCTTGGTTTCTCTATGTGTGATCTTCGTGGGTTAGGGGGTTCACAGACATGGTACCTTGGGGATACGAGCCTGCGATCTCTTGAAAGGGGTGGGGGCAATAAGCGTCGGCGGACCTAAACAGCGAAACTCTTGTTTTGGATTTCTCCAGTCCCGAAGGAACCTAAACAGATGTTTGACTCTGTTTTGCCCTTCGAAAAGCAGCTGTGATCCTTTAGGAGGCTTGGCAGCCCGGAGAAACTTCTTCAGATCTTCCTTAGAAACACTAGAATTCAGAAGGGATTTAGAAAGACGCTTACGACTTGGGTGGGGCACGACGGCGGTCACTGGGGGTAAGCGCTGACATGGAGAATGCGATGCCTACTGCGTTAGCGAACAAACATTGGAAGTAAACCTCTGCTGTTGAATAAGTTTATAAGCCCTGGCGTAGCTCCATAAAGGTACGCAACGGGGCTTGGATCAGCACAAATCCCATGGGTTTGATGGGCAGTGATGATATCTTGGCTGGCGGTGGGGGAGACAATCATGACGGTGAGTTCAGTGCTGATGTAGTAGAAGTAGGGAACAAGGTCTGCCATACATGCCGTGAAGAGAGACACAAATGAATCCTGCCTGGTGGTGTTAAGGTTTAGCGTATATATGCTAGGCTTACCATTCTGACTCTGTTTCGGTGAATTCAGCAAGCATCGCTGTCTGCTCGGGTGACAACTTAGAATCGTGAGCTTGAGAGATGCTCAGAATCTCGTTCGTCTTAGCTGCCAAGTATTTTGGGCGTGGTGCAGCGGGGTAGTGGTGGGTCGTCAGCACTTGGTAAAGGGAAGCCTGCATTGTAAGAAGGGCTTGGGGTTGGAATTACCGAAGAAAGGTCGAAAGTCTTCCAGGAGGAGAAGCTGTGACATGCCGACGAGTATTGGCAGTGCGCCTGCAGCTCAGCTTGGGCTGGCGGGGCAAAAAAGCTAAGCGAGGATTGCGATATGAACGTGCAGCTTTCTTTGATGGACAACTCAAGTGGGATTTGCTTCGAAAGCTAAGAAAGGAGTGAGAAAGCGTAAAGGCAAACTCTTACGCTGAATTTCTCGCCATTGAATGACGGGGCTGGGCGGTAGGAATGGAGGAAATCAGAAACCTTTTCCTCTACAAAGATGAATAAATGTTGTTTGAAAGGTACTTACCCAGGCTTTTCTCGGGCTCTGGGGTCTAGAGGGTAAGCTAAAGAACGAGAATAGAAATACCTGCTCCTTTCTTGTCCTACGGGGCTCTTCACCCCTCTTTGTGATGGGGACTACGTGGAAGTCATCGTCAGAGTCCATGCATGGCGAGGGAGGGCTGTCAGAATCCGAGTCACTCAAATCTGAGGAGCAGTCTGGACGGTCGACAGCCTTGAGGGCACTCAGTTCCCGCCGAAGCGTCGTCAACATTGCTGGATCTGGTTTTTCACACCCGAAGGAGGGAATCAAGTGGGGGTTCTAGAAAGAGTTAAATGGAAAAATGGGTGAAGGATACCTCGAAATAGACTCGATCTTCTCCAAGCGAGATTTTATTGAAAATATCAAATGGGTTTACGGAGACAGGACGATACAAGAGATGACAAGGTTGTTGTGGAATGGTTGGTGGCGGTTGTCGATCAGTTCTAGCCCGTTTGAAAGGGTCTCTATCCGCCTTGATACTTAAATCTGGTATTCCAGCGGATAGTACTGAGCCGTCTAAAATGTTCTGTTGCTGACCAAAGGCATCCCGCCCAAGCATGCTTCTGCTAGCCATAAAGCTTGTATTCCCGACTGTGTTACCCATGAAAGAGGTGCTCTGGTCAGGTCTTTGGTTGGAGAATGAAATATTTGGGTTGTTGTGGTATCTTTGAAGCCCCTTAAGAATTGCACTCTTGGACGGTATAAAGGAACGGGTACGCACAGGTGTCCTTGGATGGAACGAAGTGGTCAAGTTGAAGCTCTCTAGGAAGCTCTTACTCAGAGTAGGTGGCGCTTCTAACTGGCGCTTTGCCCGTTTAGCTCGATGCCGCTCCTAAATCCGACCATTAAATGATAGCTCTTGCTGGATTAAGTTACCCTGATTTCGGCCATGGAGATGAAACCGTCATCCTTATCAGCCATATTGTGCAGGTTTTAAGATGATATGCAAAGTCACAACAGCCTATGTAATTATTCAAGGATGAGTTTTTCTGTCTTTGGATTTCATTCATTGTACTTGGTGGTGCCTTCAGATTGGTTGCGAGGCAAAACCATTGTTTGGTAAATAAAACCCTCACACTACAGCTTTTAAAGTCCAACTTTTGAAGTAAAATAAAATTGATATCACTGACATGCTAGTATAGCCTTAAGGGGAGTTCAATGAGCTTTATCAATACCCCATGAAATAAAAAAAACTAGAAAGGAACTGAACTATGACCTTGCTGAATCCTTGAGATGAATACATAGGCAAACATCAATATATCCACTAGACAAATAAAAAAGGAGCGCCCATTAAAATTTAAATCATGTTCTTTGAAAGGGAAGAAAAATAGTTTTTGTCAAAATTATTAGTGAAATGTTTTAAGTTGGAGCGTTAAACTTGGATTCATAGTCCTAAACCAAATCACCAGGCTACCTTAAAGTGCAGAAAATTATCTAGAACTGCTGGGGCAATTATATAATCCAAACACGGGTACAGAAACAAGCAAAAGTTTCTTGCTTGAAGTGAAGGATTCAGTAAGCTCACTTGATGGAATCCTGTCGCTTTATGGGTTGCAGCAGATCTAAATGACGCCTTGGATTGTTGATTTCAATCTGCTCCAATAAAAAATTCAAATACAATCCATTTGAAACATGGTTTGGAAACCTGGTTGACGCGTCGCGTACGATCACCCTCCAAGGTTCATCGAAATCGATAAGCTCCAGCAAATCAAATCAACCTGATTCGCTAAGAAATAGCTGCGATTCTAAATTTCGATTCCAACTTAAAGGGATCACATCTAGCCAAGCTTAAAGGGGATGCAACGATCAAAAATCTTCCAATCCTTGACTCAGCTCCTGCACTTTAGCTAAAGATTCTTTCTCATTTAACGCAATTTACCTGATCTTGAAGATCCTGAATCAACAAGGATACTTACCTTTATTGTTGGTGTCGAAGCCCTCCCCTTATTAACTCTACATTTAAATGGTCAACTTTTAAGATGATAAATAGAATGTATCGGTTTCAACTCTGAATCGATATGATTTTAATCATAACGATCCAAAGAAGTGGGATTCAGTTTAGCCTTTACCATCTGCTAGCCATCTTTAAACTTTAACAAAACGCAACCCTTGGTTTATCGCAACTTTGCATTTTATTCTTTTATAGACGTTTGATCGGTTGGTCAATTTGAATCAATACTTATTCTAGATCCAAACATTATTTCTTGGTATAGTGTAAAACATACTTTTTCGAATAATAAACTTTATTTTATATAATGCCAGTATATGTATAGAGAATGGATCTACTTTTACCCTAGGTAAAATCTACTAATAAGGATGAAATATTTTCAAGCAGGGGCTCATTGAAGGTAGGGTAGGGCCAGGCACAGCAATTGTGTGAACAGAGTCACAACCCCATTTTTCACGTTTTGGATTGGGTCACAAAACGATCTGGATGGATTTGTTTGCAACTTTTGGAGTAGGTCACAATTTGTACCTCTCTCCATTGTGCAGATCACAAAATATAAAAAGAAGGCGGTTTCCAAGGATGGAACAGATATTTTGTTTTGTGCAAGGCACAAGATGTAAAATTAGAGCAGATTCGGTTGTCAGGTTTTATCTTTAATTAAAATTTATTACAAGCTTTATCTAGCATTATCTCACAACAATAGGTTTGATTGAACCACAGTTTGCTTTAGATAATTATAGTAAAATACTAATTAAAAAATGATATATTATATTTTCATTGAAAGAAATCATTTGCATACTTATGATTGGACACAACACAAAACCACATGAGATTGTACCTGATCAAATCACAATTCATGCATGTTGTACTGGGACTTTAGAAGCAGGGCACAAAACGTGGCAGTTGCAACTATGACCTGCCTTGGGCTGTGTTGGATTTGAGACAAGTGGCTCCTTTTCTAAAAAGGAGTCACCCTCTCAAATCCAGAAATGATTCTGGGAAAATCTTCTTTGAAAAGATTTTTCTTGGAATTATTTCCATACATAAGCACTGACAATTTTCTTTTGAATTTTAATTTTAAAATAAAAATTATATTTTTTCTTTCTATTTTTAAAAATTAAAAAAATGGATTT
Organism: Entomophthora muscae; assembly: GCA_014839935.2. NCBI lineage: Eukaryota > Fungi > Entomophthoromycota > Entomophthoromycetes > Entomophthorales > Entomophthoraceae > Entomophthora > Entomophthora muscae. Next base: position 1,913 of record QTSX02004317.1, on the reverse strand, counting down.
TAAGTTTAATTATTTCAAAAATAAAATTTTAATTTAAATAATTATTTAATTATGGCCCATCTGGAAAACAGAAAGCCATCTGTCAAGGTAGTGTCATTTTTGCCTGGGATAGATTGCCTGAAGAAAAAGAATGGGGCAAGGAAAGCAGCAAACCCTTTGAAAGTATTAGATGATTCAAATTTAGTCATTGACAAAATATGGGTTAAAGCTGCCCCTGTTGATGGTGAAGGGATTAGACTGCATCTCCTTGAATTTTGCCCAAATAATTATGCGTTGAAGATAACAAGATATCACTACCCAGCGGCGCTTGGCAGTTGACTGGCTGGTTGCCCAAAAATATTGAATTATGATGCCATTGACGCTTCAGCAGAAGTCTCAAGCCACGAGGTGAAAATATTTCTGGCTGGCCAATCAGATTTGAGTTTGTCTCTCTCAGTTGAGTTATAGTCCTCCCCATTCCCCCTCTGAAAACTTGTTTTCAGTTAGTTTTCCCTACTATCAATAAAGTCATTCCCCAATATATGAAAGCTATCTTGAGGTCAAAAATACCCCCTTCTCAGGCCATGGCCACTGCCATCTTGGCATGGCTGAGAAAACGTCTTCATGCAGGACCAGCAGGTTTTGTACCTCTTATCTTGAAGCCATTTTTTGGTGGTCCATTTACACCTTCTTTTTTTGTGTTGCTCATCCTCTTCATTTCTCATTTTATTCCCTCCCTTTGTAGATTTGTAGGTTTAAAGCTTCAGAGCACAACTCTTTTCTTGGTTCTTATTTTAGTCTGGGTGATTTATCCCCACAACTTCTATTTGAGCTTGTATCTAATTTACACTACTCTAACACTATCTGATGTCAAAACCGCAGGCTTGACCCGCCAGCAAGGTTCCAACCAAGCGGGTTTGTGACCCGCAATCTGATTATCCGGTCATCCAAAGCCAGACTAGGAAGTCAACTTGACTTACCAAGTCCAACAACATGAACAGATGATGATCCTTCACGGTGGATACCTCAATTTGGCGCTTGACTCATTATCAGGATCAAGCCACCCCCTTCTTCCATCCAGCCGTGTGATCACCAATCTTGTTCCTACTATCCTTGATTCACATGAACTATATAATCATTATCTCTCAATAAAGATTATTATCTATCTACTAAATATTTTTCCCCATGTAACTCTGCTAAAACAGCACAGTTACAACATTGGTAGCACAGGTAGGTTCTCCATCCTACCTTATCTTGAAAAAATTCTGCCTGTTGCCCGCACATGCCGCGGCCAACAAATCCTCGACAGAATTATGTCTGGCCTCCCGCCCGACTGGACTCCATATACTCCTGGTACCAAGATACCTGATGGTTTTGTCCTCTACCAAAACACAGTGATCCCGCTACCCACCTTCAACGCCCTGTCCTCCCAAGGGTTCTTTCAGGCACCTTCCTCGATGCCACAACCAGCTGACAAAACCACCATGCCCACCTATGTTGCACAAAGACTTTGCAGCGCCTCCTTAGAGCCCTTTGCCAGGGCCAACAACAACAATGCTGCCGCATGGATCCAGTCCGCTCAAAGCAAACTGGCTCAGATGGAATGCCCACAGCAATTCTGGATTGCGGAGATTTCCATTTGCCTGACCCATGACACTGGCACCTGGTGTGACAAGTGGCACAAAGAGCACACGGACAAGAACTGGGACACCTTCAAACAGGACTTCTTGGTGAGGTTTGTGCTTAAGGATACAGCGCTCATGATCATACGTCAAGTAAAGAACCTGAACCAGACAGGCACCATCAAAGAACTCACCCGCGCCTACGAGGAACTCCATCTCCCTGCCCCATCTGACATGGCCTTTGACACCCCAGCAACACACCTCATGTACTATGACGCCCTCAAGTCGCACGTGATGAGACATGTGAACCTG